>PPHJ01000015.1:600000-1010206 GCA_002991585.1 Ilyonectria mors-panacis
GGGACTACGCCTCTGCGCTGCAAGTCTCCATCTCGTTCAGACTCCGGACTTTCGCGATCCCCTCCCGTCCTGCGGAGTAGAGCTGGGCGCGATTCTTCCGGATGGTAGTAGTCAGCGCTCCGACCCGTCGATGCCTGGTTCGAGAAGGCTTCTGGGATGCCAACCGGTATTCGTGTCTGACACCGTCACCTTGCAGAGTCCCAGCATCCGCGAGCCAGATCACTACCAGTCGGGCGACGTGATGGAGAGATAGACTCCCCATTGGGCCACACGCTGATTGTTGGCCAGCCTCAGCCCAATCCTACCTTGTTCATACCAGGGATACAGAAAACCCGCCGGGTCGGGGCTCCAACACCGGCACTGGCAGTCAGTAAACAAGTGGTGTGAGTTCTGTTTTTTATCACAAAGTTCCAGGCCTCGGCGCTGTCTTGGCTCTTCCTTCGGTACTGCCTCCAGGAACCTAGCATGGATGCATCCCCCGGACCAGGATAGTCCTGTACAGGCTGGCACAAAGCGCCGCTGAACCGGAACACTACGACTCAGTAACTTTGAGAGGACTCTTCTTAATTCGCATCCCATAGCCCCCATCAGCTGAGGAATACTCTTTTCAGGCACACTAAGTGCAGCCGCACTCAAACCTCGACCTGTCAAAAGGCCAGCTCCCGCCGCCGTCCCCGAGGTGTCTCACAATGTTCTGCCAGGCTTGACAAAAGGGGCTGCAAATTGCGCTGCGCTGACAGCCCTGTCCACCACTGCCGTTTTAGTCGCTTGCTGCTTTGGGGTAGGATGCTGATAGTGGCCTAGCAATGGATGAGGTGGTGGTACAGAGTGTACAGGCAGTGGGTAGAACCGAAAGCCTGCCCGTTATCATTCTCAGAGGCCAACGACAGCATTGGAGGCGATCATTGAATGAATGCGCCACCATGCAACGAGAGGGTGTTGCGGCTGTACTACGTAGTACTCCACCAAAGGACCCATCGAAGTCTTCAACTCGCCGCTCAGGGCGCTGCCCATGGCGAACACTCAACGCACTCAAACCAAAGCCGGTGGAGCCGGGGCCGCACCCCAACTTTCTTTTTTGGCACGTTCACACTCGGACGAGGCCCACCTGGAGAAGGAGAGGAGAAAATGACAGAAACCAACAAAGAGGAGCAGGGAGGCGTGTGGAACATGAGCTTCGAGACACGACGGGCTGTAAACTCTACAAGGACCAGCACCCTCGTCAGGCAGTGGGGGTGCCCTCCCACTGACTGCATCTGATGCTATGCTTTGTTGGGCGGGAGCTGCAGAATGCGTAGGGTGCTTCGCAGGCACCCAGATTGCGACTCGACTCGATACCTCACAACGTGGGCGGCACCAGCAATTTGGATGGCGTTCAGAACCTCAGCAAGCCACCTCCGATTGTGCCCAGCTCGATTGGATGGTCCGATCCAATCCCTCGGTTATAAGCTGAGATTGATTCATGGAAAATACATTTTCACCTCCCACCCATCTCTATCCCACCCAAATGCTTTGGCCTTACGAAAAGTACACATGAGCCTGTGTCCAAGCAAAGTTGACTGATCTCAGCTTGCTCACCGTGCCTCCACATGCCTCCTACCTCCCTGATGCCCTCGTCAAAATGATCGCCTCGATGCAGCAAGGGGCTGCGCACATTCCTCCTCCCTTCGTTTCTGACCCCCCGGACCTTGTCCGCACCTACGTACGCCAATACCAACCTGCTAATTAACCAAACCCGTCTTGGGTGCGGCGGTGTGACATGGCACTTTTCTCACCGAAGCCCAGCCGCGCCCAGTCAGATGCGGCGGTCCGCCGAACCGCAATTTGGCAAAGTATCAATAATCACTTCGATCATCACAACCAAGGCGGGCAGCGAATCACCGGCCCGCTAGCTTACCCCGACTCCAAGGACCGCCCCAGTTAATGGATGCCAGACTCGTTGGTGCGCGATTGGTGATGGCTCCCGGTCCCCGATGGCACGACCAGGAAGACACGTGGGCGCCGGCTGAGAACTTCAAGACGCAAAAAGCAAAAAGTGAGCGACCGACAATGTACATAGGGTGCAGGTGCAGTAGCAGCAGCACATAATGTACAGACTTGGTCCTCGTTCAGCGGCAACTTGTCAAACAATGGGAGGGCGGTTTCGGACCCCTGGATTCGGTGCCCAACATTTGAACAGGTAGTGACAAGCAACAGCACGTCGTGGCTACAAGTTTGATGATCTGATTCTTATTAGTCGCCCTACTGGGCTACATGCGTGAATGGATGAGGGAAATTAAACGGTGCCGATAAGACCACATCGGTCGAGACGAACACCTCCACCCCGCTATCCATCTTGCACTGAAACCCAGAGATTTCTGTCGATATATCACGATCACCGAGACTCACCGGGGTGTACTCCGTATCGGGGAACTCTCTTCGGTAACCGCCACTTCCTGTCGCTTCTCGCTTCTCATCTCTAACCCTTTGAGCTCCCTTCCCTGCCTCTCGCAACATGCTCGTCTTGTCTCCCCAGCTTCCCGATTCGGAGACCCTAACCCCACCTGCAGTCAGCACTCACACGCCTGCAAGTCTCCATGTGTCTCTTCGATGACCCCCGTGGTTCACCTCGTTCGTTTCTCGGCGCTGCGAATCCTCCTGCGGTCGCACAGTTAGTAGAGCCGCCGAGATAGCTCTCGGTTGCGGACTGGCGTGTCTGGGCGACCAAGGAAGTGTTCCAGAAGGCAGCTAAGACCTACCCGGTTCTCGTTCTAGCTGCATGAGCCCACTAGGTCCAAAGACGCCCAGGGTGAAGGCACCCATCTCGCCCGGTGACTCCACATCAACTCACAATTCGACGCCACTCAATGCATCCGTCCACCTCGAGCCTGGACGAGGCAGAGGTCTTCTTGTTAGCCAGTCTCATCTCCTAGCCACTTGATTCAGTTCAGCAGGAGGTTTTGTGAACACAAGACGCGATGCAATCTGCTTGTGTCAGGTCCCACGTCTCACCACAGTCCATGGGCTGTTTCGAAAAGCCTCTCTTTGTCAACAGACAACATAATGTCTTTGTCCCACGTCGATGCGAACCATCCCGCATGAAAAATGCATTGCTGCGCTGCAGAGAACGGGTGTGTATCACACTGTCATGGCATGACGAACACCTGGCATTGAATCAGCCTTCTCTTTTACCCCCTAAATCTGATTCCGATTCTTGTGGCTTAGATGCGGCGCGGTGACATCCCGCCAAGCCCCTGAGCCCCCTTTACCAGCACCTCTCTCTATCGTTCGTCCCATCTAGGACTTGATGCACGGATGTCTTCAGCCACGACGAACTCATGCGCATCCTTGGTGGCTGAAGAAAGTGTCCGATGTCTTGGTCATGACGGGCCACGAAGACCATTAACCTTGCTGTCTCACCGCTGGTCAACCTTATGGAGAAATGCTGCCTAGCCGAGAGCTTAGCAATGATGGGGCGAATCCTTCGCATGCAGGCGCCCGATTTTCCACTTGTTCTGGGCGAGGGGTTTGTCTCAGTCACTTGGCAACATGTGAAACCTTGCCGAACTTTGCGCGTTTAGTTGTCGACGTGCTAATGACGCATCCTAGACCGAGTTGATTCATGCACAAACCGCGGGATCGTGGCGATCATGAACAAGAGTTACAAATGCGGCAGGTGCGGAGAGTGCAAGCTTTGGGCTAACTATGCCCTCTCTAGTCTCATTCCTCTGACAAATAGGTGCGTGTATTTTTCTCACATTGCACTCTGGGTCTCCTACAGCGGACGGCTAGGAACACGTCAAACTTCTAACCTTTTTATTGATTCGGTTGGATTTGTGATCAGCTTGTTCTTCAAAAAAAATATCACGCAAACTGTCGCCCATTCTGAACATGAAATCCAGAAATTGTCGCGTCTATTTGGATAGCCCTTCAATTAGCCCTCTTTATCTCCAAATGTGTTTGGCCCTGCAAAAGAGGAAATCGGTTGTATGAAATTAATAGGCGGGACAGAATCAGGACCTTCCGTGCCAATTGAGAGTAAATCCAACTCCAATGCGCCCTCTAGAGGGCAGGGACAAAGGATTTGCTTTCAATCGTAGTTTCTTGTGATGTCTACCCAAAAGGTCCAGCCAGCCCTTGGTTAGGTTCGAGGCTAGAACTTAGGGCGAGGCTCCTTCGCCTCAGCGCTTTTGCCGATCATGGAGTAGCGTAGGTCCCCAATCACCAAATTGCCACTCATAGGCTCACTTGTCGTTTATCTCAAGCCCCGGGAGGCTTGTTTCAGCTGCCCGGATTTGCCATAGTCTGCACGGGGCGGAGACCAAGTCCACGGGGCGACATCTGAGTCCAGGCTATTTGCGGGTGCGTGTGCGGCTTGGCCCGTCAGATCTCACAAAGACTTCGGCTCCGGGGTCTCTTTCAAGCTACCGGGTGGAGGTGATTTTGTGTCTTCTGACTCGAAAATGTGCGCCAGTAGTGAGATCGCCATTTTGCCCCGAGTCAATTACTCGCAGAGGGGAGTCCTTGTTTTGTTCGCTTTGTGGCGAGGGGGGGTGGTATCAATGAGAGGATTCCGATTCTTTCCCTCACATCCAGCGTAGGATCTTTTTTCAAACTCTGTCATTATTTGATTGAGACTTCAAAGCACATCTGTTGATCTATGTTGATGTCATGATTCATTACTGTTGGCAGTTAAAGAGACCCCAGCTATCAATGTCTCGATAACTATATGCTCCTTTGAAGAACGAAAGTCTATTTCCGGAGTGGGCTGGGGTTTTAGGAAAATATAAGAATAGACTGTTTGTTAGAGTACCGATGGCACGGAACCTCCTTGCTTGCAACCACGTGGGAGTTCCTTGCATCCTTTGTTGCATGCACGTGGCAGAAACTCACTGTGATGAGCGAAGGAGGAGCATCCATGTTTTCGAGTCTCTGGCCCTCGAAGACCTCGGGAGTCTCAGGTACAGTATGTGCGTGGAGATTAAAATAGCACGCCAGAATAAAGAGAGTGACCATGTATCATAAAGACACGTCGTGGTTGGTGGAGGAGGGAACAAAGCTTCTTTCAAAATGGCCTGTTTAGAATGAAACCCACCACTTGCTTTGCATCACAGGGGACAATCTCCGTCACTCGAGGCTAGACTCAATCGTCACTTTGGCTCGTGGGCGACGGCTATTAATGCGCGAATATTGATTGCATATATGGCACTAGAAATTCGTTGACAAGAAGTGTAGGCATAGGTATTAGGTGTGGGGTAGCTCGATTCGAACAACGCCAAAGGGGGTCGTCCGTCACCATAATTTGGGAAAATGCGTAGTCTGCAACCTCCATCGTCTGATAATGGCACTCAAATAGAGTGACGTGCTATCGCCCTTTATGTTTCTTGGAAACTTTCAGAGGGCGAGGCAAGTTTATTGCACATGTCCCCAACTTAAACAAGCGGAAGTGCTGGAAGAGGGATGCATCTTTCGACTCGCCTTGATAATTTCTGAAGCTCTCACAGTGACTGCTGGTATTTTGAGGTGATTTCACTTGTGTTGTTCATGTTTAAAGGCACCGCCTTGAACCAAAGGGTTTGTTTGCGTGCCCAGACCCACAAGCTCTTCAAGACACTTGGCAAGAGACTCAGATGCTGCTCTATATTCCTCGACCATGACTCTCGCGGTTTCATGTTGAAAGGATTGAGCATGGAACTGCTAGGGAATTGGAAGGACAGCGGGGGACTAGTAGTTGAGACCGACAGTACAGCAACTGAAGAATCCTCCTAGGATCAGGCGTAACACTATCGAGCATGGGACATCGAGGTTCATGTGTCCATAATATCCACATGATCCACCTTGTAATAATCTCCAGTAGGTTCAGTATCTCCTATTCACTCATAAACCTTATTAAAGGTGCATGTCCTGGGCGTTCCTAAGTGTTTCACATAGATTCCTCTTCATCTAAGCATTCTCTGGTGCTTGATAAATGGGACAGTGAGCCGAGCGGCAGAGGGTAAACTCGCTGCAGATGCAGACGACTCGGCAGTGCACCCGCTAGAGTGAGATTTGGGCCGGCCAATTGGGGCATGTCATGCAAGACACGTCGGCAGACATGCGATGCGACCCCCACTAAGCGGTCACGTCCAATCGAGGACGGCAGATTGAGGGCGCAACCAGCAAGCGCAAACAGCCATGTCGAATGGTTGATCCCCACGGATTTGGACTCGGACAAGGCCGCCTAGACGAGGCTTTTGTGCGAGACGCGGCCTGGGAGAGGGAGAAGACGTGGATATGGTGGACATGCACGTGGAAAGGTGACACTTGTTTACCTTGTTGATGCTGCTTGTTTTGGTGAATTTGCCACGGCTTGGCTAGGGGTAACTCGACGGTCGACGGGACAAGTTAGACGGCCGCTAGCAAAGGAGGCTCAAGGACCAGGGTTACACAGCCGTGACGTGGATTGTGCTGCGACGAGGAGGTCAGAGCTGGAGCGGCGGAGACGCCAAGGTGAGAGGAGAGAGAGAATGTGCGTAAGATTTCGATGACACGGAGTGTGATCATGATGGGTGCCTCGTGATGGCCGGTGGTTTAGTGGACTGGACTGTATTTCCAGTGGCCAAAGGTGAACTGATGCACTGAACTCACAGGTGCCGATGCTGACGGATAGGTAATGAATCAGAGGTACAGTTGGACGCAGAAAGTTTGCACCCAATACTTGTACCGTGAGAGCTTGATTAAGTGTAATAGGCTGGTGTCTCCTGCTGCTTTATAATAAGGGTTTTTTTTTCTGATAAAATAGAACTAAAAATCAATACTTTACCATAACCCTTACCTTGACCCTTATATTGAATATGAATTGTATCCTAATACAGACTTGCGAATTGTATGAAGGACTGAGATCGGGTGCAAACTTTATGCATCCCACTGTACCTTCTAGGGATGAAATGGCGGGGTACGCGTGAGCTTAAGGTAAAAAGTTCTGTGGTTTGGCCGCCTCCTGCCACGACCAGTGACCAGTGACGCCACGGCCCCGAGATTAGCATCCAATCCATCCAATTCCGTCTCGACTTACTACTACGACTCTAATTTCACACGGGCGTCGGCGTTTCCCTTCTCCACGGACTTTTTCACCTGTTCTCGGTCATCACGAAATCGCATCGACGTCGACGGCTCCATCCATCCCTTTTCCCCTTGTCTCGTTCTCCCAGTCTCCTGTTTCGCCGGTTTCATTCTTCTTCTTCCTCCTCCTCCTCCTCCTCCTCTGTCGCCACTCCACAGCATCCATCCCCTGCCGTGCCACATACGTCCCGGCTACCTGGTCCCGTTGCCTGAGCCTTGCGAGCGGTCCTTGACCGCCTCCGTGCACCCATCAACAACCCTCCGCGGGGTCCACGACGCCACTTCACGGGGATTTTGACCGACTACGACTTCTCTCTGAGCCATCTCTTCTCCCAGCTCCGTCCTCGGATCCCCGATCTCGATCCCGCCCCCACGACGCTCCCCGCGACCCGCAGCCTCCCTCCCAGCCGAGATTGACCTCGACGATTGCATCAACCCGCGGCCCTGTCTCTCGAGAGCGCATAAAATCGCCGCCGAACGGCTATCGGACGTACATGGCAAGGGTATAGGCGCACTGAGAGTTGGAATCTAGCATCTTTAAGTGGCGGGCAGTCAAGCCGCTCCCCGACTCGCAATGAGCTTTGACGAGCCCATTCCGGCGCTCAATGCGCTCGAGTCCCCCGAGGACTTCAAGCCCATTCTGTCACCCATCATTCCTTCGTCGCCTGCGCCGGGAAACCCTGGATTCACTCCCCTGGTCACCGTTGTCGGCTTCCACCATGCGAGGGGCCCCGAGGTCGAGACGTGGTTTGGCGCTGAGGATGGAAGTGATCCTGCCGTGGACTTTGGCTGGTCATTGCTCCCGTTCATGGCCTTGAGCGACGGAGCGCATGCGTGAGTTATCCTTCTGCCTCGCCATGACCGAGGGCGACTTGCAAGCAGGGTGCTAACAAGGACCATAGCTCTGAAGAGGACTTTTCATACTTTACATTACTCCGACCGGCAACAGAGACGATGCCTGCGACATCGCTGTTTGGAATCTCATGTACACGACAGCTGGATTCCACCCAGCTCATAAACCGCCCAGCAGATGTCACCCGCTCGACCGTGCAAAAGGCCGTTGTCGTCATCGCCGATAGCCCGCAATTCTTTGGCATGCTGCGCGAGCGCCTTAGCATTGTGACGCAGGCTTGGTTTGCCCAGCACGAATTCACTGATGTCGAGATCCTGCGCCGGTTTCAGGAGAGCCTGGCGGATGAGAAGGCTAGGGGCCTGCTGAACGACCAAGTGGACCGCGACCAGTACCTCGGCATGAGTCTGCGGGAGCTGATCCACGAATTCAAATGGCAAACACTGGTTCTGTTGAAGTGCTGCCTTCTCCAGCCAAAGGTGAGTCGCGACCTGACCTACACGGCTTCTGAGAGTTGATATTGACCCCTCACAGATGCTCTTCTTCGGCTCGAGGTGCGATCGGTTGTGCATGATGCAATTTTCCCTTCTGTCGTTGATACCCGGTCTCATTCGCAACCTTCAGGACTGTGCAGACCCTGAATTGAACAACTATGAGAAGTGCCTCTCAAAACCTACGAGTTTGCGGACTAGTGATCGCAATTCTCTTCTGTCCTACATGGGTCTCCCCCTCCAAATCTTTGGCAAGGTACGACCCGACCCATTGACTTACAATGAAACTGAATCAAGTGGCTAACAACTAATCCAGGGAAGTTTGTATGGCCCTTATACACCTCTCCAGCAACTTGATATCCTAGCCGACTTTGGGACCAAGTCGTACATTGTCGGAAGCACAAACTCACTCCTCCTTCAGCAGAAGGATCGATACAGTGACATCCTCATCAACCTCGACGAGGACATCATCAGCATAACCTCGCCATCTCTAAGGACCGCTCTTACCCTTACCGCCGCCGACCGCCGGTGGATCGATTACTTGACGCAGGAGATCAACGAGACCTGGGATGAGGCGAACCCAAGCCGGCCCAAGACGTTGAAGTATGTCGGAAGCGAGGAGTTTATCAGGCTTCAGTTCGAAGAGTACATTCTCGCCCTCATCTCGTCTGTCAAATACCACAACTACCTCACTTCGAACCCCAACAGTCCCAAGGCTATTCTCCCCGAGGTTGAGGGCGACCCCATCATGGACTTCGGGCAGGACTGGGTCGAGGCCTGGAAGCGCACCGAGAACTACCGAATGTGGAACGCCAACACTGACTCCCACCTGTTCGATATCGTCGACCCGCGACACCCTTGCGCCGGTGGTCTCACCATCGATGATGTCCAACGCCGCATCGCCGAGCAGGTCAAGGAGCTGCACCTCGACGAACGCTTCGCGCAGGGGCGCGAGGTGCTCGGCCGTAACTTCGCTGCCGGTCGTGAGAAGGCGTCGTTTGTCCTCAACAAGCTATATGCCGATATGGAGGCCCTGCGTGAAGCCCAGCGTCGCCGTGCCGAGGAGGCCCGCGCCGCCCAGGGCGACAATCCTGGTGGCGCCAACTCAAACGCCGGCCAAAACGCTAACCTGTCTAAGGCGCAGCAGTCAGCACAGTCGGCCGGTGCTAGAGCCGGCGCTTATATGTCTAGCTGGGCGACATGGGCGGGCGAGAAGCGTCGTACCGGTGGCTGGGGAGGTGGTTGGGGCCGCAAGTCTACTACGCCAAAGTCTGAGAAGCCTGAGCCATCACTGCCCAACAGCCCCATCGACAACGACTATCAGATGATAAGTGCCCCCGAGTCCCGCACTGGCTCTACGGACGACACTGTCACCGGCCGGCCCACCACGGGCGTCAGCTTCAGCGAGAGTATCCTCTCTGGCGTAAGCGACTCTCCAGGCCGGCCTGCAACCAGGGCCAGGGAGAGGGCCGAAGAGGAGGATGTACCACATAAGAACGGTTTCGCCCTAAAGAACGACGGGTTCCACACAGAGGGTGTTGTTGGATCGCGGGATAAGCTGGTGGAAGTGAAGCTAGATGAGAAGGCGAATGAAAAGCTGGACGACAAACTGGACGACAAACTGGATGACAAACTGGACGGCAAGCTGGATGAGAAACCACAGACGGAAGTGACTCGAAAACCAGAGTAGGGCGATGTTGCTACAATCAAAGACTGATGACTATATAGAAAGTGAAGATGAGGAATCTGAAGAAACCAAAGGACATTAATTATAGGATCATGGATAGATAGAATGGGGCAGCGATATCGTCACGCGTCAAGTAATGGAACAACTCAAAGCATTTGACTAAGCAAGCAACCAGACCCAGAGCAAATGGGCTCCGCGGTGTCTTTTAAATCACACTCTTCTTCTCTCATGATTTACGTAAAGAGCCCACTTGAAACATGCCTGTTCCTGTATGTGTTGATGTGTATGTGTAGTACTCCCCGCACCTGTTCTCCCAAGCTTTTGCAGCGTGCCGCACCCACTCCTCAACCCAGCCGAGCCCTTCCAATCCGATTATCCCCCACGCAAGTCATCATAGAGACAAGAAAAACAAGAATAAGAGGGTGGACGGAGGAAAAGAGCTGAACGGGAAAAACGGTTGGGGAAAAGGGGAGAATCCCAAGGAGCACAGCTGCATGCTAACCATCTAGTGTACCCATCCGTCCTCGCCGCCGCCGCTGGTCCCAGCCCACGATAAGGAAACAAAACCACTCTTCCATGGCGACCGCATTCCATAGTCTATGCCGTGGCAGTGTGTGGTTTCTGAACGAGGAAATTTGACGAGGGAGGCGTTTATGCCAGGTATCCGAGTTCGTCGTCTTCCAGACGCTCCAGATACTCCTTGTCGAGCAGAATCTCTATGCACTTCTTGATGTCGCTGACCTTGGGTACGAACCGGGAGCGGATCTGGTTGATAGTCTCGCTGACCAGTTGAGTGTGCTTCATCTTCTTGCGCGCCTTCATGATTCGCACAATGGCAGACTAGAAAATATGTTAGTAAACGAGTCAGGTCCAATACAGAAAGTGCGCATACCTGGAGAACCAGCTTTCGATCTTCCTCAATCGTCTTGTTGGTTTCCGCCTCCTCCGCCTTTGCTTCTTTGACACCACCCAGGTTCAAGTTCACACGAATCTTCTTGCTCTTGAAGTCGTAGTTTAGACGGAAGGTCTTGCCAGGTCCAGGCTTCTCACCAGAGGCCCCCACCATGATCAACACCTTGGCCTTGAGGATGACGGCTAGGGCCTGGTCTAGCACCTCAGAGCTGAGCTGAGTCGCGCTGAGCATATCATCGTAGGTGTAGGTATCCTTCTCATTAAAGAGAAGGAGAATTGCCATCTGGTAAATCGACACCTGGAAGGTATAGGGGGTCTTGCTGTTCTTGCAGTAGCCTGCCTTGATTTCACCCTTGCAGAGATGCCACAACCAGGTCAGTTTACGACCGTCGTGCTTGTGCTTGTAGAAACGGATGAATCGCTCAATCTCGGCGGCAATCTCTGGGGGAGGGTTGAAGTCGGTACTGGGCGCCGTCAGGGGCCAGAAACCGGTACCCAGTATGGAAAAGGTGGAATCAACAGCCTTGGTGTACTCCACACCTTCGAGGTGATCCCGGAACTCCTTGTTGAGATCCTTGGAGATTTGCATATCCTGGAACATGCGCTGCAGCTTGTTGGTGTACTCGAAACCACATGCCTCCTTCAGCTTGCTGATCATGCTAGTTTCAGCGTCATCTGACGAGGAGTTGCTGTGCACCAAACGTCGCGCAAGCATACGGGAGTAGAACTTCTGGAAGACGTCCTTATCCTCGATGTACTTGAAGACAGTCATGATTTGGGCGAGTGTGCGCTCCAGCTCGGCTTCCTCGATGCTGGTGCTGCTCTTTCGCAGCAGAACGTCGGTGTACTTGGCCAACAGCTCTGGTGACTTGTTGGAACCTGCCTTGCAGACCTCGTTCCTGTTGACAAACTCTCTGCATGCGTTATCCAACGAACGAGTGAACTCAGGCTCGTCGTTGAAGGCCTTCTTGACCAACCCTTGGTACTGAGTGTGGATCTCCAAAAGAGCGTCCACGTAGACCTTGGGCTCGAGCTTGTCGCCCTCGGATGACTGCACCTTCTGGACCGCAGCGAGGCCGGCCTTCCTGACGTGGGTCTCGAATCGCGTCCGCAGAGGCTCAAGACCTTCGGGGATGCGAGACAGCAGATTATACATTCTCGCCATATCGTCCACACGGTCATTGTCGAGAAGAACCTGGAACTCTTCGCGCAGGAGAGACGCGTGATCGGCAATCAGCGCCTGGTTGCAGCACTTCTTGAGAGGGATCGCAATGTCCTGGTGGAGGTACATCCGGACACGCTCCTCCTCCTCTGCCAAACGGGTCTCGGCCTTCTTCATGTATTCGACGACGCTGTTTTCTGCCACAAACTGCTTAGATTCAGCAAGATAGAATTCTTTGGTCGCTGCAAGGAAGGGTCGCTCGAAGTGGAATCGGTAAACGTCCAGGGTCGACTTGGAGGGGTCGGCCTCGTCCAAACCGAGGGACACGAACGAGTCAACGACCTGCTTGATCTGGCCGTGCTCGATGGTCTCGCCATTTCTTTGCTTCTCGACCAACTTCAACACAGCGTCCATGACCTTGGTCGACACCTGCTCAAAAAGCACACGACGCCATTGTACCAGGTGTAGTGTGTAGACGTCGTAGATGTTCTTCTTGCCCTCATCAATCTCCCTCTTAACCCAGTGGCGGTTTAGGTAGCGGAAAAGATGATGGATGTACTTCGCGGCGACCGTATATCGACCCCATTCTTTGATATAGAATGAAAGGAGGGCTTCGTCGGTGTGCGCCTTGGATTGGTTCACAAGTCCCTCGAGGTGTTGCTTGAGATAATCGATTAGCTTATTATAGAGCTCCTCGCCGAGAAGATGGGCTGGGAAATGTTAGCAAAATTTGTCAATGTGGTTGTGGAATCAAGGTCGATTTACCTCCTCGGTGGTTAGAGTGCATGGCAGGTCCATTCAGACCAACCGCCTTTTGTGATGTGCAGAAGTTGTGGACGGCACTGCATCAGATCAGCATCAGAGACGGGGCCGGGAGAGGAAATGCGCCAGGGAAAACGTACGTGTAGACACCCATGTACATCTGCATGTCGATGCCTTGCTCGAGGTCGTTCATGATACGCGAGATGCCGGCTTGAAGATAGGTCCATCTAGCACGGTCAGCAGCTGGGCACACGAGCGCGCGGGCAACTCACGTTGCTCCGATATCCTCCCGGTTCGGTATCGGGGGCATCTGGCTCGGGGCAGCCATCTTGGTAGCCATGATCTGTCTACGGACAGAGGGGTCACGGCGACTCAACGGAGAGGAGCGAGGCGGGGTTCAGATCGGAGGGAGTCGAGAAGATGTCGTCAGAGCGGCTCGCGAGGGGCTGCTCCCAGATTCAAATACGGCTGTGCCTGGGGGAATGAGGTATCTCCGGCAGGCAGCAGAGGCGTCCTCAAGGTAGATGGATCGTGCAAGGTCGCCCGTCTGACTCGTCGCGGCTGAGGTGAATCGCTCGGACGAGGTCGTGGTGGACCGCTGCGGCAGGGAAGGGCAGGACAGCACGGTCGGTGGCGGGGAGGGCGCTTTCACAGGCACAAGCGGCGTGATCTGGCACGAACGGGGGAGAAATAGGACGACCGTCTGCACGCCAGGCCGGTTGAGTCACAGGAGAAAAAGAAAAAAGACGGTGGAAATTGTTGTCTGCAGGGTCGACGTCGTTGGAGCAGGAAGATCAGGCAGTCAGACCCAGCTGGTCTCATCCAGGCATTACCTGAGGCAAGGCGGCTGGCCAAAGCGGGCGCGCGTCGAAAGCAGTCTAGTGCCGCGTTCTGCCGCGGTTTACCGCCCTGGCCTGAGGGATGGCCTGGGACGGCTGGCGTTGGCGGCTGGGGCATTCACTGCTGGGGGGGAGCTTTGGCTGGGGGCCTTGTGTAATTACCTTCCCCCCCCCACTATAACATCGGCCTACGCGCGGGCGCCAGCTGGGGGAGGGAGGGACCGGCGTGGTCTCATTGTCGTCACCTTTCAGGGCCCCGGCCATTGAAGCTCCACATCTCCTTGAATAGCGAGTGCTGTAATTACACAATAGGAAAGGTGGGCGATCGATTAGATCCGCGGACGGTCTGTCACTCATGCATTCGTTCAGTTACTCATTCATTTAAAGCATGTATCGACTTCAAATACCTTTCGCAGCCCCATGACCGCTGTTCTCTATTCATGGTCCGAGATTAGATGATAAAAGTACAATGAAAGACTAGCCAATACAAACTTTATATACATGTCCTCTCAAAACAACCCAAGCAAACAAACAAACAAACAAACAAACAAAAAAAAACCGCGTTCCCTGCAGAAGGGGTATAATGCCAAAGGCTCAAAGTCCAGTCCCAGCTCCCAATGTCCTCGCAACCTTCCTCGCACCGTGTCTCATCCATGCGCACCGTCGTCTTCGCCGCCGCCCAGTCGTTCCACAGTTCGGAATATGTTAACGGCAAAGTTCATCGTCCATGTCATGAGGCCTATCAACATGAATGCTGCCAACGCCTTTGACAGATCCCGCACCGCAGCATGTGCCAAATTGTGATAGACCAGACTCTCAAACGCGAGTGCCGTGCTCGCCGACTTAAAGATGATGAAGAAGAGGTCCAGCAAGATCAGTGAAATCTTAGAAACCGCTGATCGCAAGCCCAGCGGCTTCCCAGTGTACTCGTCCCAGATCATGTACGCGAGGTATGGAATTGCGACACAGTCCACTGCCACTGCCACCACCGACTGCGTTTCCTCTGCGGTGTCATTGCTATCGACGTCCTCAATCTGGTGGATTCGCGCCGCAATCGCCAGAGCGACCATGGAGGTAACCATGACAGTAAGTCTAAATACCAGTGGTGCAAGGGAATGTCGAATCGCCATGTACCATACCCGTTTATATGGCGCAAGTGCCCGCCGCTTCCGAGGTGTCCTGGCATCCAGCGCGTTGTAGGGTTGATATGCTGGGTTGGCGAAATTTGGCTGCAGCTTGTCCAGAATTTCGGGGTCTACGACGGTAGAGTTTTCGTTGGGCATGGGCCCATAGGCTGATGAATGTACAAAGTCCTGCCATGCTAGGTTGGGCTGTGTCGACCTGGTGGCCGGTTGGAACCCCGAGAGGATGACGGGCTCGGCGGACCTGAGGTGATCCCATTTCCTCCCGCGCATCGACGCACGCCCATATCGTAAAATGTGAGGGATCCTCCCCCTCGTGCCTTTGCCTTGTCCCAGCAGCGGATCGTCCGGATCTATGAAGCCATCTTTCGAGACACGGCGTTGCACCTCGCTCGGGAGGAGTTGTGCTGCGACTGGACGGCGGGCGCGGGAGGATTTAATAGTCGGAGTTGATCATCGCCGACGGAGCCGTGTTTCTCTTCGTAAGAATCAATCCAAGCTGTGGTTTCGTTAGCCAAAGTAGCCGGGTGAGGGGCGATCAGGGCTGGCGCTTACGCGGAAGTGACCGAGGAGGGCGATGGCGAGGACCCGTTCGGCGGTTGACGGCGGTGCTCGTAGTCCTCGAAGAGCCCTCTATACCGGGCGAGTCAAAGTGTAGGCCGGTCCTCGGGGGAGAGGAGGATATCATGGCCTCGAGAGGCCGCGGTTACCGGGTGACGGAGTCGGGAGGCTGATTCAATCTGTCGGGGCCGGCGAGTGCGATGGCGAAGCATAGTCCGGACACGATCGCATGGCAGACGGGATGGATCGGGCACTGCGGGCACTGCAAGCGCGCAGCATGTGCAGTGCAGTGCGCAGCCAGTCGAGGATCGGGAACCGGGGTCGAGGCCTGGGAGCTCGCAGAGAGTGAGAGAGTTGCGTTGGGCTTCTAGTCCCACGATCTCGGCTGAGTTTGGGACGGGCTCAGCGCAGCGAGGAACCGGCGGTTCTTTGCGTCCAGTCCGGGCGACTGGCCGCTCCCGTTTCTGCGGCACTGTCACTGAGTTGGCCCGTGCACCCATCAACGGCCTCCCAAGCACAGTACAATAAGGTTATTGAAGGACTGGAGGGGCTAACAATCGCTGCAAAGACAGGGGCTGGATAGGTCCGAGTCGAGTCCTCTTTCACAAATGCCCTCGATCCAAACCAGGAAAACAGGGTTGACTCATGTCTTGCAATAGTATTATCGCATTTTCCAACTAATGAATATGCCCTTTCTTCTTGATGTACTTCTCCCTCGCTGCCTCGGTTGTCCAGTTATTGCAGTCATGTGACCTGTGCACAAGCTGGCTGTACGAGCTTCACGACCTCTACAAAGTAATACCTGTGGGCGAAACACACCACGCGACCCAGCGTCGTATCACTCCACCCATGAGACCAGTGTGCATCGGGGGCTGTCAGCGACCACCTTACCTACGTAGTAGACATACTACGTACCTCAGATGAGCTTGAAGCCTCCATTCTACAGAAATCCCATCAGCGGCGTAATGCATAGCAAGGGCAAAGATAAGGGAGAGCGAGGCGCGTTACAACCCCCTGAAGAAATGTTGTCTCACGCGACTGCACCTTGGCTACCGAGGTAGTCTTCTACGAAGACTGGGCGACCCGCGCCCTGGCGAGCTGTATTTGCTCTTGCTCAGGCTTTGATCACCCCTTGCTCAGTAATGCTCACCTTAAATCACCTCAACCTCCCCATCCCTCAAGCAGGATACATTCCAACCTAACAGCTACGGCCAATACCGCCTTGAGTCTGCACTGTATTGCATCAACTTCATACAACCTTCGCCATGGTTCAGGATCCGGTCGGCCGCGCCAGGGGCGAGGTGCTGAGGGCAGATTAGCTGGTGAGCCCGGTTTCTGGAGACATCCTTCATTCTCTCGACGCCCTGGTGCCTGATGCTCTGTTTTTACACTCTGAAGGAAGGCCGCGAGAATCTCGAATTGCTCCTATTTCCTCCGTAATAGAGCTGGGCGCTCTGATTCCGCATATATATGAGGCTGCGCCTGACTATACTTGATCCCGCCCTACTTCTTACCTACTTGACCAATCACACCTACTTCTTTTATCCTTCTTAGCGAGTTTTTTACATTTCAGCTGTGCAAGCTGACTGTCACAGTCCCGCCTTGTCTTTGACTCTATTCCCTCTTTCCATTTCCTGCTTCTCTCGCCAACCTTCAGTAAACGCCCAGTCCGGGGGCCATCTCTACATTGTCCACGTCACATACGCCTCCTCAGCTTCATCCCCAGTGCAAAGAACGAGGACATGTCAGGAGCAGATCTCAAGAAACGGCAGGTGCCAAAAGTCGAGATGAGCAGCACGACCGACCGCCCAAGCCCTGCGAAGCCCAACGCCCAGACTGTCACTTGGCGAGAGATCTCCGAGTGGCAGTTTGATAACAAATTCATCCTCAGTGGCTATCGACCAGAGAAGGCAGACTATAATGAGGTCGTCAGGAGCCTGACCTTCATGCACAACGAGACTTGCAACGTCTACACTCACATGGTCCCGGCTCTCCTTCTGCCTTTTGCCGTACCGATTTTCCTCCGTGGCCTGGCCGGACCTCAAGTCCTCGATGTTACGACCATGGACTATGCTATGTTCAGGGTCTTCTTCTTTTGTGCGGAGATCTGCCTGGTGTTGAGCACACTGTACCACCTGATGCAACCGCACTCCCATCGTGTAGAGCTGTTCTGGCATGGCATGGATCTGCTCGGTATTGTTATTGTGACAGTGGGCACATTCTACTCCGGCATCTACTATGTGTTCTTCTGTGAAGGGAGCTTGCAAAAGCTGCACTGGGCCACTGTCAGTCTATCCAAGTGACACCACTCACCCTACCACGCAGTCGGCATGGATCCAAGGATGTGCTAACATGATATGAGCTCCAGATCTTGACCACAGGCACTATCACTGGCGTCCTGATCTCGCATCCCTTGCTCAAGACCCCGCGCTGGCGAAACGTGAAGGCGGCTGCCTTTGTTGTTTTCGGCTCCTCAGCCTTCATGCCCCTAGTGCATGGTGTTCGGCGGTATGGATTCGACATCATGCTTCACTATGCGGGAATGAAGTGGTATCTTCTCGAGCTCACTTTCTATGGCACCGGAGTCCTCTTGTACGGGGTATGTTGCATGCTCACCACGTAATTTTACTCCTTGGAGAGCAGCATTCTGACAACTCTATTGCAGTTCCGAATTCCTGAGCGTCTAGCACCAGGCAAGTTCGATATCTGGGGAAGCTCGCACCAGTTCTTTCATATCGCAATTTTATGTGCGATGTACACACATGTGGTTGCTCTGCTTCAAGGATTCGAGACTGCTCACACATTGGATGTATGTCAACTACAAGGTGTTGCCAAATAGGTTAGAGGACTGCATCAGGCTAGACTGCCTCGAGCTGGGATAAGTGAGTCCTGACTCCATAACGATGATTGTAGTCAGCCGCCTCGCAGGTTCCTTGACTCGTAAGGTTTCCCCGCTGCCGGAGACATTGCCGCGGGCAGGTTGGGGAAAGGTGGTGTAGTGGAGTTGAGTGTGGGGGAATGGGAATACGGGTCTTTGGAGATGACGATGTCACGATGGACAGACACGCCTCGCAACAGAAGATGAGATAGATAGCAGGTGCCAATCCAAGTACAGTCGATGTATTTTCGCAGACACCGATTCCACAATCTGATCCCGAAGAGAACTATGAAACTGGGCCTGCCACGTACCTATACCCTCCCGGCGAGCCGACAAGCTGGGGCGATGTCGAACCTCCATTTAGATGGACCGTGTTAGCGCGTCTTAGCATCCCTCGCCCACTGTAGCCACATCCAAGAACCACTAAGGTTCTGCCCAGCATATGCCCTGCGCAGGTCCGAAACCCGATCGAAGCCAATCCATCCCTCTTGCTCCAAATTCACGTCAGCGTAGACTGCAAAGTTCTGATACAAGAGAGAGGAAAGATTCCCCCAAGATCGGCGCGCGGGCACGTCCTCTGATCGGCCTCTCCTCGACGGGTGAGACAACACCCTTGCGCTGAGGGTAAAGCAGCGACAGCTCAGGCTCCACGCCATAAACGGATTTAGACGGCAAGATTTGTCGGGGGTGACTATTCAGGTAGGAAGGATATCAGATGTCCAAACAAAGTTTCCCGTCAAGGGGCAGTAATCCTAGCACGATCCATTCAGCATCGAGACAGTGCATTCCTTTTCGCCTGGATTTCTGTGGGCATCATGAAACAAGTACAGCGTAAAACCTCCCAACCCACGCGCCTCTAACTCCCGTCTTCGCGGTACAGTCAAATATAAGACGTCGCGCGTCGTACATTTCTATAAATTCAATTGCATAATCTCGTCCATGCAAAATGTCGACGGTTTTCTGGGCACCAATTGATCTCCACGCAACACCATCCCGTCCCTCCCAACTGTTAACTTTCGGGATCCTGGGAACCAGCGCAACTCAATCATGGATCGACACGACCGTCTCCAGGGCCAGTTGTGATTTGAACATTTCTCTTCTTTGATTCGTGGATATAAGCTACAATAAAAAACATGTCTAACAGGATGTCGTCGTATGAGCCTTGGTCCGGTGCGCCAAACGTAGGAGTCCAAAATCGACTCAACCACAACGCAGCACCAGACTCTTCCAACCACATCGATTTATTTTCTGCACCATTTCAGGCGATCCATGCATCGCAATTGTAGTCTCGCAGACCCGGATCGGGTTTCCAGTCAGATCGTACGAATCGTCCGATGTGTTCCATCCAAGCCTCATAATCCGAGCCGAGTATTCGTGGTCCCCAGAGCCACAATTAACAATCGGTATATCGCGGGTATTTTTTCGTGTCGTTGCTCGAATTTGTATCCGCATTGGGATTTCGTGGGTGGTGTTTACCGGTTTTTGCTCGCTCTCGTCTTTGCGGAAACCTAACCACTCGCCCAGCATGCCTCCAGGCTTGGGCACCGGGCACTCTCGGTTGACCCTCAACTTTGCTTGCTCAACGTCGTCTGCCGCAATGTCGTTGAATTGCACAATGCCGTCCTTCACTTCTGGGCTGGTGTCCTTCCTTCTCCATCGCTTGCGTCGACCGTTTTCGTCTACCATAATTTCTCCATCGGCGAATCGGGCTCGTGGCACAGGGCACGGCAGTAGATGCGGAAGTGTGACGACGAAGAAGGAGGCGGCGACGGTCGTGGCGAACAACGACGAGGTCATCCGCGACTTGGGATGAAGAAGTGGTGGCATGATCCCACTTGTCGGGGTATTCGGCGGGACTCTAGTGATCTCAATTGGGCGTCAGCAAGAATCTTGACGGGTGCTAGATGCCATTGAACTCACGTAGTGACCGTAGCATCGTCCTCCCGGGGCGTAGGGGCCGGGTTGACGTCGTCGAGGGATTTCTAGGTGTTCCGTGGGCCCGAGGCTTGAATTCACGAAAGAAGCTCACCCAAGTTTGAGTCCTCAGCTGCATGATTGTGTTTGGCGTTCTGCCATTGGCTAATGGCTTTTTGCGAAGGTCCACCGGGATCGGCCACACGTAAATCCGAAAATCTCTTGGCATCTCGCGGGGTACGTACCTTCCTCGGAGGTTGGTCGTCGCTGCGCCAGGCGAGTCGCGAATCGCAAGGGGACATAGATTTTCAAACATATCCCATCTCGCCAACTTTTTGTCCTCTCCCCGCGCGCCCCCCTTTGCGAGACGACCCAGAGCGCATATTCCGACATGTTCTGATAGCCTCCCTCGGCTCCATCTAAGTCTACAAGCGGCCAGCGCACCTCACGTGCGGCCGCCCAACGCCCTCTCCCACCATGAGCGATCTCGACAAGTAGGCTCTCTCCGACCCGCCGATCCTCGCAGCCTGGAAGCTAACGTCGGTCCCAGGGCCATTGCGCAGCTGCGCGCATGCCGTCCGATCCCAGAGGCGCAAGTCCGCGAGCTCTGCCACAAGGCGCGGGAGCTACTGATCGAGGAGGGCAACGTCGTCACCGTATCAGCGCCTGTGACGATCTGTGGCGATATCCACGGCCAGTTTCACGATTTGATGGAGTTATTCAGAGTGGGTGGTGATGTCCCAGACACAAACTACCTCTTCATGGGTATGTTCCTTTACTTCATACGTTGCTCTGTCACTAACCAAATGTCCCGACAGGCGACTTTGTCGACCGTGGGTTCTACTCACTTGAATCCTTCCTCCTCCTGCTCTGCCTCAAGGTCCGATACCCCGACCGCATGACCCTCATCCGAGGCAACCACGAATCCCGGCAAATCACCACCGTGTACGGGTTCTACGACGAATGTCTACGAAAATACGGCAGCGCAAATGTCTGGCGGTACTGCTGCGATGTCTTCGACTACCTCGCCCTTGGCGCAATTGTCTTGGGTGCGTCAAACACCCTATCACCCGGCGCCGAGCCCGTCGACGACGAGACCGAGATCGAAGTGTGCGACCAGAACGGGTCCATAATGAGCCGCTTCCCCCGACGTCGGCAACTAGACGGTTCACAAGAGCAAACGCGAAGTCCGGGCGGTGGATCTGGAGACAAGACCGGCCCCCCAGGCTCCGGCGCGTCAGGGTCGAGCGGTGGAACGGTTGGAAATCCTGCTGGAGCAGTCCTCTGCGTTCACGGTGGTCTGAGTCCGCTCATCGACACGGTCGATAAGATTCGACTCATAGACCGCAAGCAGGAGGTCCCGCACGAGGGCGCCATGTGTGACCTCCTCTGGTCCGACCCTGACGAGATTGACGGCTGGGGTCTCTCCCCGCGTGGCGCAGGCTTCCTCTTCGGCGCCGACATTGTCAAGGTCTTCAATCACCGCAACGACCTGAGCCTGATCGCACGCGCGCATCAGCTCGTAATGGAGGGTTTCAAGGAAATGTTCGACGCCTCCATCGTCACCGTCTGGTCGGCCCCAAACTACTGCTACCGCTGCGGCAACGTCGCGGCAGTGCTGGAACTCTCCGAGGACGAGTCCGGCACCGGTCTCTTCGCCCGAAGCAACGGCGACGTGGGCCGCAGCGACGGCGGCGCCGGAGTCATGATGGAGGGAGACGGCGGGCCTCGGAGCGGTCCCGCTCGCCGGTACCGCGTGTTCCAAGCGGCGCCGCAGGACTCACGCGGCATGCCGGCCAAGAAGCCGGTTGCCGACTACTTCTTGTGAATGGGTTGTTTTTGTCGTTGCTGTACAGACGATGGCGGGTTTTGTATGATGAGACACACATTGGGCTTGGGTCATGGATGAGCACGGAGTTTTACGAAATACACATTTTTACTACCTCACTGTCTGTTCCATCTCGGTTTCCAACGCAAGTGTATACCCCTGTCTGATCCAACAACTCCCTCCTCAACTAGACACAAAACCCGACCTCTTTCTGCTTCACATATCTCTTCCCCCTCACCACCCAAGTCGTCAACATCTTCTCTTCAGGTCGCGCACTCGCGCACTGCTCAAACATCTTCATCGCCTCCAGATCCCATCTCAGCTTATCCAAAGCCTCTACAGTACCCCATCTCTTCGCATTCGGTTGTTGGTAAACGGCCCTCACCAACGACGCGGCCAAATCCGGCTCCTTTCGGCGACCTTCGTAAGTCATCAGGGGTGGGAGCTCAGCCATGGCAATGATTAGGGCATCCAGGGCAGTGGCGTCTGGCCTGGGGTTTTCTTCGCAGATCTCAGCAATTATAGTGAGGATCTCAGCGGTATCCGTAATCTCTGTAGGGGTGAAGAGAGGTTGCTCTAGGGTTTCGTGAGGGTTTGCCTTAAAAAACTCCAGCTTGGAAACCTTCTCTTCCGGAGGAGGCGTCGGAAGAGTATCAGGCCGCTTGGGTTTGGCTGCTGCGGGAGTCGCCTCCTCTTTAAGAGGCTTCGTAGAAGTGTTAGTCTTCGCAGAGTCGATCACGGAGGGCTCCGTTTCCGTCTCGGAAGCCTTGGGAAGGGTATCGGCCTTTTTGCGATTGATGAACTTGATTCTCTTCTTCGGTGTAGGCTTGTCATATCCTTCAACTATCAACTTCCCCGGCGTCGCAGACTTCTCCACCTTCGTCTCTCTCTTCCTCGGCTTGCGTGGCGGATTTGTGGGATACAGCAGAGCAGGCTCTTTGGGAGGTACCCTGGCGGATCTCCCCTTGAGTAGCGGGCCCGTGGACGTCCGTGGGCTGGGCGGACAGACTTTGATTTTGGGGATTTTTGGATCTTTGGGGGTGACGACCCAGATTATTTTTGGTCGTTGTCGAGGAGCGTCGGGATCGAGTTTCGTTCTCTTCGCTCTCTTCGGATGAGTGGAAGATACAGAATCCTCATCAGGGAGCTTGCGTTTATTTGGAGCAGGGCCATTGCATGTTCTTTTCGTTGTGCGTTCGTGTTCCTCGTCATCTAGACCATCCGTCCGTTTTCGCTTCGAGCTTTGGCGAGGAGCGCGTTTACCAGTACCTGTACCAGCAGATCCTGTCATTTTGAGTTGACGCCTTGTTGATTTGATCTCAGTTGACACCATGGTTGTAACGTGTTTCCAACTATCCAAGAAATATAAGACGTTGCAACTATCTCTGACAGCTCCTCGTGAAGAGCCCCTAAACAAGTACAATTCAGGACCTCGATCAGACATGTGAGCTCTTTGTCCATGCATGTTCCCGCCATTGTTTGATTGGGGACCTAGTCTTTTGAACAGAGGTCTTTGATGCTTTGTCGGTTAAGAACAGGTCTCAGTCTGAACAACGAGTTGTGATTCCCCCTCGGATTGTCCTGTTGAATAGGCTTGGCAGTTCGCAAGAACATTGCCTTTGTCATCCACCGTCTTCTAGCCGGACCAAGCGCGCGTGCCATTAGGAGTGCAGCCGCCGTTCATTAGCCTAGAATCCATTTTCTAAAGCTGTACCATTCCAGTATTCGTGTCCTTCGTAACGCGTCGGGTCTCGATTTCTCGATCCAGTTCGTAAGATAGCTCGACCCGTAGTCCACAAAGGCTTGTACCTTCGCCGCTCCAGGCCTTGATCCCGAAGCATACCCGCTGCTTCTTCCAGTGTGCCATGACGAGTTCCTTGTCAGGGTATCCCGAGGGTGGGTGCTTGATTCGGTCGTAGGATGGCACCCTGGTGAAATTAGCATCAACCTCCCTATCCATCTCGAGAAAAATTCTGGAGACGAATTAGGGCACCTTGCCAGATTTCCAGTTCATGGAAGAATAATAATCAAGCGACGAGGTCAAGCCAGGCTACATCCAAGCCTGTCATGACCCCTTCTACTTGTCAGCATGGTCCTGGCGGGCCAGGGTCTGGGCCACCAGTGTTTGAGGTGCCCGGGTTTTGGAATGGATGCATGGCAATGGTGTAGTTCATGGCCGAGGAACCATCTCCTTGCAGGGACGGTATTGAGTAGCTTTGTCGTCGTGGATCCTCCAGCATAGGGGCTGGGGAAGGGAGGTACCCTTCGGTTCGCGGCACCTGATGCCCAGGGAAGACCGGGGAGCTGTATTGCTGAGAGTGGAGCTGAGAAGCAATCGTCGGTCGTCCCATGGGTGAAGGAGCGTTGGAGGGTAGAGGGCGCGGGAAGGAAATCCCCGGCTGGATGGGTTGTGCCGGTTCCCAGAGGGGGTTTGCAGTCGTCGGCGCACTGGTCATGGGCTGATCTCTGTTTTCCTGTGGAGGGATCGGGTATGGAACGCCTTGGTCGTGAATCGCCGGTCTTCGAGGTACCAAGGCCTGCTGCATCGCCTGAACTGCCTCGCTGGGGCTGCTGGAGGGGAAGTGTGATATTGACCCCGGGTCAGGTTGCGTGGCAGCACTAGAGTGCAAGAAGCTCACAACGTAATCATCGTTGATTCCATGCCTGTTGAGGAGAGCACGAAGCATTCTGTTCTCTTCAGCGACCCTCCTGGCGGCGTGCTGAACCTCAGACGAGGCCTCGATCCCTTGGAGCTCATAGGCACGAATCCGGTGCTCGAGTTCGAGTAGATGCTCTCTCCGCCGAGCTCTAGATCTTCGTTGATTGTCTCTAACACGTTCAAGGTTCTTTGTCTAAAGAAGAAAATCCTGTCATTAGGAACAAGGGTCGATGAAAAGGGGCGAGCTAGAGTGGGCCACACATACGTCCTTCGTTGAGCTCGACATTTGGGCGTTGTTTTAACTTGTTCGAGCAAATCGCAGAGGGGATAGGGACGGATTGATGGCATCTAGGCCAAGCGAAAATAGTGAAGAGAAAGGTTGGACAGCGCGAATGGCCCAGGACCCTTGTTGTTGACTGAACTGGAGGCGACGAATGCGCGCAAGAGCTGGAGCTGGAGCTGGAGTTGGAGCTGGAAATATCGAATGAGGTGCAAATGGAGAGAAGCGACGCTTACCTTTTATCGTATCAACAAATGCGGGAATCGGGAGTGACATCTGAGCACCCAGGTCTACTCTAAGAGGTGGAGGAGGCAAGCTCACGAGCCAAAGCTAACGCCCGCCTCATGAGACATACATCCGCAACGACTCCTCCGACTTTGAAGAATGGTAAAGCCCAAATGTGACAGAATGTATACTATACCTCGGGGCAAATTCCAACGTCCGTAATGCATCCGCCCCCATTTGACGGTGGGAGCCCTATTGGAACCACCACGGGCGAGCCGGCATGGATGCACCAGACCAGCCAGTGCCAGTTGGGTATAGCAATTACTGTACTGTACTGTACCTTAAGCTGCGGGTGCTCCAGGAGGAGACCCTGGACAGCCTAAGGCAACGGAAACGACGAACTTCCCATAACTTAGTCGCTGCTACTGCATGGGGCAAACCCCGAATATGAGCGCCACTAGCTAACCCCCAGGGTCGACGTACTAGCTACTGGCGATGTGTAAGGAGCGGAAGCCACTCGGCACCGTAGCCGCCAGTTCTCCCTTTGTCGTGGTCCCCTGTGGGAGGCGAGGGAGTGCGTCTAGTTCATGTCAGGTGGGTGTGTGGTCGTGGATGGTGTCTGGTTAGACGCCCGGGGTTGTTGACCGCTATCGAGCTTTCAAAGAATGAGAGTGGCCATGAGTGCCGTGAGAAGAACAGCACAAGCTGATTTGCAGAGGGTGTGAGGCGCACCACCAAAGCAAACGACTTAGGCGTTGAGGTGGCTGAGGCGATTTAGGTTTACGCAATCCGCTCTACAAAGCTGGATGACGGAGGCGCAAACGATTGACCCAGCGATTAGGATACGTACAGTCTGCGGACAGGGGACCTCCGTACGCAATGCAGCGAAGAGGCGTCGGTCCGGCAGCATCGTTGCGAGTCGGCAGAGGCACATGAGACCACGGCATGTACCGCCGTCGGTACACACCTGCTGTACTGTGTTTGGTAGGGCTTGCCGATATGCAGAGCACGCACACGGCGTCCTGCTTGCACCACACTGTCGGATCTTTGCGCAGAGGTGGGGGATGTGGATACAGCACAATAGCCAGCCATCCTCTCGGTAACGAGGAAGGATGGGTGGGATTCTGGTGTAAGTCGGACGCCGCGAGCATCGGTGCTTCGCCAGACACATCTTGGCTAAGACGGTGAGACGGGCCAAAGTTTGAAGCCGCCAAACCATCAACACCCCTTACACGCACGCCAGAGGTCCAGCGTGGGAGGCAGCGTGATGGAATTGTTCGGAACTTGCAGCGCAACCCAACTGAAGAGCCTCCATCACCAACGGTCTGTCGCATCGCGGCTGGCATCTTTGGTTAGCCGCAGGGCGGAGGGCGGACCCGTCATTTGGGAAAGACAGGGACGCCGGTGGCACCATGCCCCACGCTTCCTAACAGCAAGCTAAACTTGCCTCGGGCGTCATGCCGTACGCCGGCGCCTACTTTTGGGGACGCAGCGGTTGAGCGAAATGGGTTGAGCTACTCTGACGCCGCTAGGGCTGCAAGGTCGTGCCAGGGGGCGGACGAAATGAACCCATCACCAAGAGACGGGAAGCGGGAGATATGACACGGCTGCATTCCTCTGATGCTTGAGATGAGGCTTGGCGTGCCTACGTCCGAAATCTCCAGGATGATGGGCTGAGACGCACGGTAGTTGGTCCAGAGAGTCTTCATCGGGGGGGGCCCAACACGTGGGAGGAGGGGGCAAAGTGCCATCGAAATGCCCTATCGGATGACTTCAACGAAGGCGAGACAAGACCACAGTCTGGACCAGCTGAACATGCTCCGACGCAGCTCGGATACTGGCGCGACGCAATGTAACGCAACGCGCGCATGGCGAGTACAAAGCGCAAGGTGCAAGTGGAGGAGAGCGGGAAATGGAAAGTGGGAGGAGGTGGGAGGCGTGAGGTGACGTGGAAGCGCAATCCCTACCTACCTACGGAGTGCACGACGCCCAAAGTTGTTGTTAGCGAACGGCAAGGAGGGCGATGGAGGAAAGAACCGGTCTGAGCTTCAACTAAGGCAAGGGAAGGGTTCTACCTGCCGCCTTCAGCCAGGATGGTAGCAACGGCGGTGCGCAACGGCGGAGCGTGCGGACGGTGCGGCGACTGATCAACGCATGACCGGGCACTTCCTTGCATCGACAATCCACAAGGAAAGGATTGGCAGGTACGGAGGGGAGCCCCGTCCACATTGCCCCCCTTCTGGCCTCGCAAACCTTGTTCAACTGCGAATCTCGATTTCTCATTACTCGTCCAACAGCTCTTTCCCAGCTGGCTGGTCCGGGGCCACTGAGGCTTTCCCGGGGTGGCTTGGAGGCGTTTGGGGCTTGGGATCTGGACGCTTCGACGCCCGCTAGGTGGGCGGCATTCGCCGGGCCGTTGGGGAGGCAGCTCTCTCCACTGTTCCACTGTTCCACTGTTCCACTGTTCCCACACTCTCTCACCTTGGGGTGCTGTCGGTCGTTGACGGTTGACAGGCTGCTGTAGAGTTTGACGTTGAAAGTAAAAGTCGGTGGAGGTGTGAAGAGCGGTGTCGTGTATGTGTCAAGTGTTGTCGTGTACATATGTCGGTGTCGTGTGTGTGTCGGCGTCGTATTGTCGTATTGTTGCTTTGTCGGTGTCTAATGTGGGTGTCGTAATGGGATGCAGCACTGCAGAATAGGGTGTCATGACAGCAACACTCCAGCGACGGAGCTGGGGTTCAGGGTCTGTGAGCGTCCGGTAAGACCAGCGAGTGCCTTTGAGCTGCTTCTGAATGCCATCTAGTGTCTGTGAGTTTGTCGGACCGTGTGTCCCCAGCCGTCTGCATTCGCTGGGTTCATGGTGGAGTTGTCCCGGTACCTGGAACCGGGACGAGGGGCCGGGGAGATCACCCTTCACAGCCTGGCATGGCTGAAAGGAAGCATCGTGGCTGGATACCAAGGGCAGGGCTCGGTGGGCTGTTTGGTGCATGCTGCGTGCTGCGAGCTGCGTGTGTTCGCGTGCAGTTGGGACGCCTTCAAAGCCCGTCATAGGCTGTCGACGTCCCAGGACCACGGCAATGGAGAAGCTACGAGACACGGCCACGGCCACGGAATTCCGCCGGACGGACACGGCGATAGCGAAACCGGGCCTCAAAAAAGCAAGTAAACCGTGGCCCCTAAAGCTGGGCTCTCTGCGAATCGTAGCTCGAAGGCTCCCCCTACCCTCCCCGGTCCTTCCCTGGCCTCAAGATCTCAGATGTGTGCACCACACTCCATGACATCCTGGCTTCTGACTCGCTCCAAACCCGGTCTGCTGGCCCCCTGCTATTGGAGCACTGCCTGAGAGCCCTGTTCCCGCTTGACACTCTGAGGTGTGCACCGAAGACGGATTTCCACAGGGATGCCCCAGCGATGTCCTGGCGATCACCCTCAATAGCCTGTACCATGCCAATCGGTAAGCGCTTCCATTTCACTTCTTCGATGTGATGACGCCCGCAACTCGACCGCCATGCACGGAAAACGAGGCACACACCGATGTTGAGGCGAAAAAGGGTTAGGGCCTATCGAGAAGGGTTGCCATACACGAAAGAGGCCTCGGCGGTCACGGAAAAGTTCAGTGCTTTGCAGGGAGGTTGCAGGCATCGGAGAACAGAGCCGCCTCCGAAGCTCCAACCACCTACTAGCAGAGCAGTCTTGGTCCGCCACTAAGATACGATATGGATTTCATTAATTACACGTCAGATACGCGATTCAGGCGGTCAATCGAGAATGGCCTACAACAGGCCCTAATCATGCAATGGTGTTCTTGTGTAACCCCGCATCCGCGCCGTGCTCTTCTACATTCTACCATCTCCGATGCAGCTGGATCGACCGACCCGCGGTCATCTTTCCCAATCGGTAGGTGGCAAACTCCAGAAGCCCACCGGAGTCAGCCATCTACCCAAATTCTCACCAACTCGTCAACCACGTGGTCAGTTGTCTCAGGTACACCTCGTCCCGCAGGATTGTCTCAAACTCCTCACGCCTCATCAACAATGCTTCTTCATCTCCCACCCCTCCGCCTTCGTAGAGCCGCTGCCTCGCATCCTGGAATGCACACGCCGCCTGTCCAAACCTCAGCTCTGCTTGTGCTGCAAGGCTGTCCCGCAGACACCCAGCACAGAGCAACGGAACGTGGCCCTGGTCCGGGAGCGTTCGCGGCAGGAGATGGATGCCCTCCGTCGTCACTGGGCGCAACGGGATGACATGCCCACATCCCGAGTACGTCATGCTGAGCCGACAGAACGGACAGGAGTTGTTGACCTGGAGCCATCTCTTGAGACATTCTGAACCGGCACCATGCCCGCATGGTAGTATGCTTAAGGTTGAATCGTCAACAGTCAGTGTTTCGGACTTCATTTCACACTCCACCTCGCGGCAAATCTGACACCGTAACTTGGTCGGTTTATCAATTAGGAAGGTGATTTTGGGAAAGGGGAAGAAACACTCGTCGAGGTTGTACTTGCGGTGGGGCTGAAACCATGATGAGAGAAGGGGAAATATCTTGGACCTAAGCCCCGAACCTCCTCCCACCCCTCTGCCTCCCACTCCTTTGCCTCCCACTGCTCCGACGTCGGATCGCCCTATTGGTTGATGCTCGGTTTTTTCCGAGTTCTTCTCGGATCTCTTCGTTCTTAGGTACTTTCCCCCTTTCCATTGCAGGCGTTCTCTCAGCATCTCGTGATAATAATTGGTTGCTTTCGTTCGTTGCAGTTGCGTTGTCTCTTCGCGCGTTAGAATTCGAGTGTCGTAATGTGGCGATAATTGCAGTTAGCTTGCTCTTTGGGGATGCAAAAGTTGAGACACTTTGAGGAGTCCCGATTAAAATACCAGCCCCGACGATCTTCAGAGGAATCCATGATGTGAACGTTATCAAGCGTTCATGTGTGTTCAAAGTCTCCTTTGTGAGTTGTCAACTCAACTCGGCGACGCCGAAAGGACAAGCGGCTGCCATCCATGTAGTCTCAACTTCCAACCCAGGAATGCCTGTCACACAACTAAATTCCGTCTTTGTTAAAGTGAACACAAAAAAAGAAAAGAAAAAGTGGTCTCCCGCAGGATATTCGTCGACAGGCGGAATTAATAGCCCAAAGCATTAAACGCATGCGCTTTCTAGAAATCCAAGACATCTTCTGGGGACCCCGCTGTCGCGCGGAGGGGATCAGAACACAACAGCGGAATTTGTGGTGTATTTGCTGCTTCTTTCAGGGACCCACCCGCCCTTCTCCCTGTCGTCTACAGCAAGCTTGCGAAAATTGGGGTATTCCCCTCTCCCCCAGCCGATATGTCTCCCAACTGCTCAAATGGAAGGAATCAATTTTATCACCAAATTATCACACTAATTTGAGCCTTGAACCGATCTCACACGCATCCCCGGAACCAAAGTCCCGGTCTCCCGCGAAACTCAACCGGCCCCGTCAAAGCACATCAAAGCAAATTGCATCTACCCAATCAATCCAAGTTTTAATCCCGATGTTACGGTATGGGCTTTGTAGTCCAAGTCTTTTTCTCCATCTCCAACGGTTTACAAGACGGCAGCTGAATCGGTCCGATTTACCCGCTGCCGCTTTGAGTCCGCGAGAACGCCTCATCTTAACTACATACACGCCGTCATGAGTTGTTTCCATACTGTACTCATTTAATTCGTTTTTCTAGTGGAAAATTCCGTCAGAAGGTTCAGCTGTCATCGTGGAAAATCCTCGGTAGGGGCAAAACAAAGTTGAAAAGGTTGCCATCTCCGGGGTCAGTTCAGCTTGCTGCAAGGTGACGACTCTCCGAAGGCGGCAAAATAAACCAAGGGTACGTAGGAGGGGCAAAACTCCATCAGCTCCCTTCTCTCGTTAGCCGCCGCTCACATTGCCGGACTAGCGACTTGGCGGAGTCGCGGCGTTGTAATTCCCATCTCGCAAGCTCCAACCTCCACATTAGCCAATGTTGACGTAAGGGGCCAAAAAAAAATTACACCAAGAGCAGGTCCGATAAGTGGCAAACCGGGGAAGCCTTTACTCACTCCGGTCGGGCCTTCACCGGCCTCCGGAGCCGCGTCATTCGGAGCATGTGGGTCCATCGGTGCTGGCTAGTCTTCCCGGTCCGGGACGGGGTCTCGTGGCGGGCCAGCCTTAGGGAGAGGTCATCAATGTATGACAAACAGGTAATACATCGTAGGCCCATGGTTGGTCCTTCCAGGGGAGCGCAGGTACTCCTTGGTGGCCTGACAGCTCCTATTGACTTGAATGGTCTCGGAAGTTGGGCTGTCGCGGTCTAGAATTCCTAGATTCCCGGGAAATGGGTCAGGTTTTCGCCACTCCGCAGCCACTCCTGAAGACAACCCAAGCCAAGCTGGCACTGCAGCTGCTGCAGCATCCAACTTTGCCCACCCACCACAAATTCAGCGATGGCCAGCTCATGCAGGCTCAGGATAGATGCAAAAGCAATTCAGTCTTGTCATTGTGGAGGGGGGAGATAAGATACCATTCCCAAGCCTGTCTATTGGAGAGGGGAAAGGGAGATGCGATGATATCTCCTCCGCTTTGAGGGGAATAAGCCTTGTTAGCGATCCAGACGTGATTCACCTGTAGCGTGCCAAACGAGGCTGAGATAATCGTCCATTATGGGCGATACATCCGCGGACTAGGCCTGGTGGTAAGCCACGAGTGTCGGCCGAGCCGGTCGCAAAGCTGACAACAGAATCAACAGGGCTGTCGCCTAACCTTGGTCTCCATCTCATCTCGCCTGTCCCGTCAGCGTCTCAGTTCATCCCCACACTTTCGGCTGTCTCTTTGTATTCCGAGACAAGACGTCATTCTGGTAGTGGTTTCCCGCTGCCTTGTCTTTCTCTCATTCCCGCGGAATCACATTATCGTAGGTTTATCATTGTTATGCCCGTGACCAGAATTAGCGACATGTGTTGTTCGCTACATGGTGGCCCTGCAAAGCTGCCGTGGCGCCAGTGCTGGCCTCTTGCTTTGTTGTTGCCCGGACAGCAAAGAGCTGCACTGACCACCCAAATCCACTCTACAACTCTATGCAGGGAAGCCTTCCGATTTAAAAATCCGGCGAGTTGACACAGTTGCTGGTCGTTGAACATCCTGTCGATCTGAATATCCCCTGCCATTTTAGCGGGTTCAGATTCTAGTGACAGGATCATACAGTACCGAGGATTGCTTGGCACGTTTAAGAGAGAGGCCAACAACCTACATAATACGATCCGTGGCTAGGAAGTGGTGTCATCCAATCTTATGGTTTCACGTTGTTATTGCGACGTGCGCAGCAACGGTCTATTCAAGAAAAGAAACAAAAGCTGTCACCCAACAGCGATCATCCAACGGGCCTTATATTTCACCTCGTTCGTCCCATATTGTATATCACCTGCCACTCGTCGCTCTTGCTTTGTACATGACATCCATCCTGCATCATTCGTCGTCCTCATTTCAGAAATATCCTCTTCCTGTCGTGCAATTAAACAAAATGCCTTCCTTCAAGACCGCCCTCGCATCGGCAGCGCTGGCTTACCTCGCCAACGCTAAGACGATCAAGATCACCGCCACTAGCGACAACACTTTTGACCCTAACTCAATTGACGCTGACAAGAACGATGTTCTCGAGTTCCACTTTGAGGCCAAGAACCACAGCGTCGTCGCTGGCGACTACCAGTACCCTTGCTCACCTTTGGAGCTCGGCACTGGCTTCTTCTCTGGCTTCGTTTCTACTGATGACGGCACCGCAGTACGTCCAGCGCATCATTTTGCCCTAGTCCATAACGACTTGAGAAGTTGCCCGCTAACTTCTCGCGCAGGACAAGGTCTTCCAAGTCACTGTCAACGATACCGAGCCCATCGCCTTCTACTCCTCCCAGGGTGATGAGTGCGCAGATGGCATGGTCGGCATTGTGAACCCTTCCAAAAACAAAACCCTTAGCGACTACAAGGAACGCGCTTCGGAACTCAGCAAGGCGGTCACTCCCGGTCGCACCATGTATGGTGGCAAGCTCGTTGACTCTGACGATGCTGATTCAAATGATGACGATGGCGATGATGATGACAGCGACGACTCGTCAAAAAGCAAAGATAGCGATGACGACAGTGCAGCCCAGTTCCTCCAGGTTCCTGTCTTTGGCCTTCTCGGTCTTCTTGGTCTAGCATATGCCATGGTGTAACTATAGTTAATAATGGCTACGTGGTTCATTAGCAATGGTTTCTGGTAGAGTTGCGAGAACCTCTGGATAGTCATCGTGAAACATTAATTTTAATGCCGTGCGTCCGGGAGATGGTTTTGTTGGCCCGGGAATGTCTGATTTTGATGTTGGTTCGCCTCAAACCCGTGTTTCTCGCCATGAACCTCCGTTTCACATGATTCCGCGAAAACAACCGAAACTCTCATGCGAATCGATATGGGGTTTTCGAATTATGATACTTGCGGTGAATAAATTATTCACGACTGGGGATTTCTCCCATCAATATGGTACGGGTATTTCACTAGCCCTGAAACCTAATAGGTTATTGTCTCACTAGCTTTCATCATGAATTGGTCATATCCATTAATATCTAAAGCGTGCAAGGTGTGGAGGATGATTACTCATACAAACCCAAATTCTCAAAGTGGACTTAGATCGGCCAGAGCTCTCAGCTCCAAGCCATTACGACAGCTAAGTTGTGAACTCATATGGTCCCTGCATGAGTGACAAGTCGCTGCGTCATAGTTGGGTCATGATGCGGACCCGAAAACACCTAGGCTTGTCCAACCTTGAATATCCCCGATACCCCAGTAATATCGTATTGCGTATTGTGTACTTATGCTAGCAGAAGATGTCCACGTGGTTAGTGACATCGACGCGTCGGCCGAAGCTGTAGTTGGGTGGGTGGATTCCAAGATGCGAGATGTGAAGTTGCATACTTAGGTAGCCAAGAGAGAAAGACGATTTGGGGTATATTAGCTTACGGTTTACGATTTATGTACCCATAACTCATTTACAGTATACCACAAGGATTAATTCTGTATTATCATGATGCACATGATCTTTCTTTGGGTGTTGACATCCAGCCGGTTGGTCCAGAAGATCTCTATAGGGTAGGCAGCACACACATGGTTCCGGGATGTTAGTGGATCTCTGCTGCCGGTGCTTGGACGCTTAAACCACGGGATGCTCGGTCCGCCTCGGGTCTTAGCCAAGTTGCCGGGAATACTTATAAATCCCGGCCCACAGCATCATCCCTCAACACCGAATTCGCGGGCTTTCTCCATGATTTCGCTCCCTCATAACTCTGCCCCTCCCGTGATGCGCTTGCACGATCGACATTCCACCCTCCCAGTTCGGATTTCCTGATACGAAATACACGAAGTACACGAAATACACAAAGACACCATGCGCGCCGGTGTGAGGTGCTCTGCCCCCCTTCGCCCTCTGCGAGCCTCGACGTTGGTCAGCAATGGTCAACGTGCGAGGACTATTCGGACAACCGCAACTCCTCGGACGGTGAACTCGACGCCACTCTGCTACCGACAGAAGAGACCAACCCTCGCGCCCCAAGGAAACAGTACGCCACAGGCATGCCTCGGAAGGGCGCGGTCAATGGCAACTGTCGTCGCAACGGAGAAGGCCGGCCCGGACTTCGGACCAATTCAGGAATACGATAGGCGTGTCGAGGCGGGGCAACTGCGCAACGACGAGCACCAGAGAGGTGAGAACTGCAATTGAAGTAATTGATACATCTCAAAGCAAGCACTAACATTGGCTCAAGGTATCATCCAAAACCTCCAGAACCTCCACGAAGAATTGCGCAACTACAACGCGCCCCCAATTGTGCCCCCCGATATCGATTCTCTCAAGCCCGTTAAAAAGTCCGTCTTCTCGTCCCTTTTCGGAAAATCCAAAGCTGCCTCTGCCATTGGCGAGATTCCAGAGGGTCTTCCCCGAGGTCTCTATCTGTATGGTGATGTTGGAAGCGGCAAGACTATGTTGATGGATCTCTTCTATGATACCCTGCCCAGGTCGGTCAAAACGAAGAAGCGAATTCACTTCAACAACTTTATGCAAGAGGTCCAGTTGCAATCACATCGTATCAAAATGCAAACACGACAACGATATTGACGCCATACCATTCATCGCCGCCCAGATTGCGAAGGATGGAAATGTACTGTGTTTCGACGAGTTTCAGTGCACAGATGTAGGCACTGCCATGATCTTGAGAAGGTGCGTCTGTCCATGAACCATGATCCAGTGCGAAGCTAACAGCAACCAGATTACTAGAAGCGCTCATGTCGCATGGCGTAGTGGTGGTTACGACATCAAACCGACACCCCGATGAGTTATACAAGAATGGCGTTCAGCGAGAATTCTTCATCCCTGCCATTGAGCTTTTGAAGAACCGACTCCACGTTATCAACCTTGACTCGCCTACCGACTACCGCAAGATCGCTCGCCCACTCTCTGGCGTTTACCACACCGCTCTCGACAACCATGCTAACGATCACGCCGAGAAGTGGTTTCGATTCCTTGGCGATCCTGAGCAGCCTGGACCGCGCTCCGAAGTCCAGACGGTCTGGGGCAGAGAGATTTTCGTCCCAAGAGTTAGCGGGCGGGCTGCGTGGTTTACCTTTGACGAACTCATCCGGCAACCAAAGGCAGCTGCCGATTACATCGAGCTGGTCCGAGCCTACGACTCCTTTATTGTGACGGATATTCCTGGAATGACCCACCAGCAGCGTGACCTGGCACGTCGCTTCATCTTGTTCATCGACGCCGTGTACGAGGGCAATGCTAAGCTGATTCTTACCACGGAGAAGCCCCTCACAGAGCTCTTTGTCTCCCGAGATGAGATTGCCGAGAGTCTGATGCAACAAGGCGTCAAAGAAGACTCGGCCCATGACCTAGAACACAGCATCGATAAACTGAAAGACTCGGACCTGTTTGTCGGATCAGAAGAGGCCTTTGCATTCGCTCGAGCTCTGAGTCGATTGCGTCACATGGAGAGCACAGAGTGGGTAGAGAGGGGCATGGGCCTGGAGGGGAAGGGCGGGAAAGAGGACAAGGACAACTGGAACAAGACGAGGAGTCGGCAGATGGAGGATTCCATGTGAGGCACGAGGGGGATTGGTTGCGAAGAAAATATGCATTATACCCGGAGCACTGACTCGGCATTAGCGAGCGTTTGCCTGGCTTGTATTGGTTACGCTTTAGATGCTTGTGTTGGATATGATTGAGTGGTGATGACTAGACCCAGTGCCTGAGAGGCACATGAAGAACATGTATTTCATTTGAGAAACCACTATCGAATAAAATAACAAATCACTCAGATACACGCTTCCAATTATGTACGCAAGTCGTATATTCTCTGAAAGTTCGAGTAGAGACCTACAAGAGAAACCAATGCCGTCTCAGTAAATACCGGGTTATATCATCCACTTGACATCCTTCTTGAAGTTCTCCCACTGCTCTCCATATCTATCGCTACGGTAATTATTTAACGTCGGCACCGCCCTAGTCATGGAGTCCAGTGCTTGCACCCCTGATATCATTCCCTCGACACAACCACTCGCAACTAGGCAATACGCGCTGCCCCAGAGGGCATACACCCTATAATTGATGTGTCGGGCCCAACTCCACAGTCCCAAGCGCATCAACTTTCCCTTGTTTGCAGGATCGTCCTTGAAGGCCTTGCGCTGTGCCTCGGAGACCATTTTCAAGACAATGCCGACGGCGTACAGCGCCGGGCCGAGGACGAACGGGTAAGGGATATTCGTGCCGGCCAAAGCCGCGCGGACAGCGAGGTGGTCGCGGCAGTGAGGAAGAATAGTGTGTGTTGAGGGTGTTTACGAAGGTGTTGTACACACTCGCAGCGATGGCGGCCGTGTGGGAAGTGTTCCTGCGAAAGCGCAAGTAGCCAGTAGCTCTACTTGAGCGAGGAGCCGGTGGCCATTGCAAGAATGATCAGATGCCGAAGCGAGAAGTCGAGAGAGTCGAGAGCGTCAATACCATTGGGGAGGGCTGTACTGGCAGTGATGCCTAGCTTGGCGAGCAATGCGGACGGCCGTCGGCGAGGAGGTTATATTAAAGGACGGGGTCGAGGGTGTGTAAATCGAGGAAGGTGAGAGTTCTAGCGACGTTAGGCTCTTTGACGCCGCGCTCGATCAAGTCGGGGTACCTCTGAGGCTTGAATACTGCAATTGGGGGAGTAGGACGTGTGGTATGGAACGGGGATCGTGATATGTCCGGGAACCTCAGTTCAAGGTCTTCATCCTCAAGGCTGCTACGTGACCCAAAGTCGAACAGCCCAAACACTACATGTACGTGCACTCAGAGCTTCCCACTAACACTAGAAGCTGGATATCGTGGACCTTACTCCTCGGAACGGAGAGTCAACGTGCGTTGAGCACCGCACCGGTTGCTGTCCCAAGACCGAGGGTCTTCGGCAGGTGGAGACCGGCGCTGACGGATTCTTAGAAATATAACGTGGTGCGCCGTCATGAGGAAAGAATTTCTAGCTACAGAAGAAGCGACCAGCGAGAAGAGTATTTCTAAGCCTGCAAGATCAGGTTCTGGAACGGGCGACAAAGACTGCCGTGGACTCGGAGCACCGGTGTTGTGCTGAATGTGGAAATGGGCACCAGTCTCTGATACCGAGGTTCCACATTGCCGCTGTGAATTGTATTGTTGTTTTCACATGCCTGCATCTATTGGTTATGGTGGGAAGTAAACTCCAGTCGGATCCTCGATCCACCTGTGCTCAGAATACGTGACGTAGTTCTGAGACGACCGAGGTTCAATGACGCCGCCTTCCAAGTGCCCTTACCGCCGGAGCAATATAATGATGTTATGATCGAGATCCAAAAATAACGTGAACCAGCAACACGGATGTGGCATTGAGACACCTCAGAGACATGTGTAAGTGTGAGCAAGGTGGCTGTCTCATACACAGTTGAGTCATGGAGTTCGAATACATTAGCAGAAGCTCCCGACTTAGCTCTCGCACCGGCCACACCTTAACCATTCACCTCGAACACGCCATCAAACTCTGACATATGGCGAACAATGAGAAAAAAGCACTCATCGATGACTTCGGATGCAGCCGGCAGATGGGAAATAGCCCTGTGCCGAGGGCAAAAGGAAGCCCACTCAGCTTGCCAGAGACGCGACTAATCCGAGATGAGATTGTGGACAAACCCCTTCGCCAGCTGTTCCATCTTCTCCATCTGAGGCCTCCTTGCAGGATATCCCGCTGCAATGTCAATCATAGATCCCTGCTTGACGTGTCCCGAGGAAGGCCTGGCCAGATGGAGGCGAAACGCCGGTGTTGGCAGCTGGCGGTGTCGCATATTGGTAGCGTCCCTTGCCAATGACGCGGGAAGTGCAACTGATTTTGTTTGCCCAAGAACCCTCAAGTTGAAACAACAAGGTCCAGGTGGCCAGCAGAAATACTACCATGGGCTTCATAAATTAACAAGCCTAGCGAACGCGGTACAACCGTGTTGTGTGCGCGCGTCGAGTCAGGCTCGGAAGGTCGATAAACGAAGGCGGGTGCCCCAGATTTGCAAGACGATCATTAATTATGCCAATTACGAGCAGCTAGCAGGAAATGAATGCTGCCCACACCTTCACTTAATTATGGTCCACACGGATAAACCCGACTTCAGGGCTGCGTGCCAGATCAGGCCTGTGGATCGAGACTAGGGCAGTACGCCGAGGTACATTTGAGCCATCACCAACAAAGGCCCGGATCCAGCCTACGGATGCGCGGAAATTCCATCTCGGCGGCGTGGCCGTCAGCAACGGCGAACAGCACGGCGAACCTACTCTGTGGCATAACTTAACTTAGAAGTGTCCTCATTTCGGCATATACAGCCCCGGCGGGTGACGCTATTGAGAGGAGAAGATCGACGTGGGTTGGCCGTGTTTCATAGCTGGTTAGCCCGGGAGCTATGGGAGAGTGGGTGGCGTCACTGGGTTTCCTGGGGCGGAAGACGGCTGTTGTAACGGTTCGGGCGCAGTGGCCAAGGCAGTCGGGGCCTGGGCGAGCTGCGTGCTAGAGTGCGGCTGAGGGGCGGTATGAGGCCATTTGCACGTTAGGAGCCAGTACTAGGAGCAAGTCTAAATTATCACTTAATCACAGCGAGCGCCCGACTTGCGCTGTGGCGGAGGCCATGCACGGGTGTGTGTTGGTGGTGATGGAGACAGCAGACGCAGATGCAGATGCAGAGGCTGCGAGTTGACGTTGAACAACAAACAAAACGCACTGCGTCTGCGTCTCAGGATACGCCGGCCACTGAGACTCACCGTCACGTCCTCTGACAGCGCGCGCGTGCTTTTCGACTGTGGCCTGCTCTTGACGTACCACGTAGTAGGGACATGCTGCGTACGTAGTGCATGGTGACCCCATTTCCAATGAATGAGATGGACCCCGGAGGAGCTGGGAGTAAGTGGAGCTCGGGCCCTAGGAAGAAAGCATACATATATAGTATACCTTGCCAGATACTTTACCCGCTGAGAGCTAATACGACCTACGCATATACGGATACCGAGGCATCAACTTGGCTGCATCTCGTATTTTCCGTTGGGACCGGCAGCCTTTACCAGATCAAGGCGATCCGCTGGCTGTGGCTATCGATAGTAGACATAAGGCTCTCGATGGTGGTGATAATGGCGGCGGTGATGGCCGTGGTCATGGGGCCAGCGTCGACTCCTTGGGCGGAGGGAACCAGGCTAGGAGGTTTTAGGATGCCGGTCAGCTAGACAGCGAGGCCGGCCAGACATTCGATGGCAAGGCTGGCTAGACGGGCTCGCTAGACGAATGGATCGTGGGATGGAGGGAGGGGAAGCCAAGGAAAAAGGGACAGGGAAGCTGAAGGATCGTGGATAATTTCACCGGGGAAGCCAAGCCTGGCCAGTGTCGGGCCTGCACGCTCTGAGAAGACCCGCCAGCGTGCACTTTTGCCGCGGAAACATTGGGTTACAAAGGCCAAGCGGCACAGCGTGAGGGCCTCGTGAGAAGAAGCCCTGGACGCAGCGCAGGGGCATACGCACGCGATGCTGCAGAACAGACCATCGTCGACGAAGACACCGACAGCGATAGCGAGCGCAGACAACTCCAGGGGGGGGATTTGCGCTGCCAGGTACCAACGCAGCCTAGGCCCGGCCAACTTCTGGCGCTGAGGATTGGCCAGCGCGTTCAGCAGGTTCCTGGCTAAGCCAATTTCACAGGAGTGAAACAAACCAATCACAGGGGCCCGGTCCCTGGCGGCTGGCGTCAATGGCCCGCGCCACCCCTGCGAGCGCCCCTCTGGGCCCCTGCCCGCCTTGACGCGCCATTCCCTTAGGTACCTGCATCACCGAGGCCAGCGCTGTTTGGTTTTGTGTCTCTGCTGATCTTCATCTGGTCTGGATGCAAGGTGGATGGGCATTTGCTCATTTCACATCTTTGGAAGCCCCACTTGGGCCCCGTAAAGGACAGAGTTCTGCGCCGGGGATTGGTGCGTCGGCGAGTGCTTGGTCTTAGTCCTCATTGTGATGTGACAACGGGCGGCTGTGCCGTTGTGCAGGACAGTTGCACAACAACGTTCCCGGCGCTGCCTCTCTATGTAAGTCGATATGCACAACTCCGCATGCGCATGGAGGAGTAGTAAAATCTGCATGCGCAACTAAGCTCCCATGCCTCGAGGGGCTAGCCAGGGTACGGACTGGACGGCGCCCTGGCTGCTGGATGGCGCCGGGCCGCCCTATCGACGCTCGTCCTTCCTTAGGAATTAGGCAATTCAGATACTAACTCACTCTCTCTCTCACGATCTGCCGGGTTTTTGCCTATTGCCTATTGCCTGGTGTTTCCCACAGCCTGTGCACCCTGCTGCACACCCCATCTGCCGCCCTGTCACCCGCAAAGCCCACCCGCCTTTTCCCTTCTCTTCTCCCTCTCACCACTACCCTCACCTTCTCCCTCACCCACCCACCTTTCTCTCTCCCTCTCCCTCAACTCCTCCTTTAGAACTGCTACTCCACGGCTGCTTCGCTCGTCGTCGCCCGTGTTGTTCCAGCTCGTCCATTCGTTTCCTCCATCCCTCTTTTTTGCCCGGCGCGCTTTTTGCAATCCCCCACCTGGCCGTGCTGTTTACCTTCCAGGATCCCGGCCTGATCAACTGAACCATACTGTTCTCACCTCACCTCTCACCAACTCCTCACCTTTTTCCGCCCTCGCGTTTGGCACCTGGTCCAACTCCATTGCGACGTGGTCCCCTTACATCACCTTACCTTCGTTTTCAACACTTCGCGCGCATCTGAGACATCGCCGCCACCCTCAGATCAACCCGCTTCCGGCCTCGATAGTTCCGCATCCAGTAGCTTGGTCACCGCCCTGCGGATTACCGCCCTCCATTCCAGTCGACGTTGCGACCAGCCTCTCGGTTCCCGGCGATAACAGGGCGATACATCCCGCTATCTATACGGCGATCCCACTCTCCCATATTGCGCCTACTCTCGACCATCAATCATCCGAGTTGGCGTCGCGGTTCTTCAATTCCGACAGCATGCCTCTCTCACACCTGCACCTGCACCACAGGGATGACTCCAACCAAGATATCGGCAAGCTGGCTGCAGAGATTGGAAATCAACCTGAAAAGCGCGATGGTGAGCATCTTCCCAGAGTCGACCTGGACATGAGAACGATCGGACGCTGCCCATTCAAGACCGGTCGTCCTGCACCTGGTCAGAAGACTAACATGTGAATAGCTGTGAAGGTTACCGTCTATGTGACTGCGGATCCCACTTTCAAGGGAAAGGTTGCTGGCTACTCAACCGTCGGGAAAGAAGTCAAGGTTACTCAGACTGCTAAGAAGGAGAAGGCTACTGCCACCAAGGAGGAAGAAGCCAAGACCACTGCTAAGGCCAAGGCGACGAATACCGCCAAATCCAACAAGGAAAAGACTACATCAAAGGAAGAAGAGAAGGAGGCCACCACCAAGGCGAAGTCGAAGGCCGCGGCCAAGACCGAAGAAACCGAAGTGGAAAGCAAAACTACGAAGACGGCCAAGGATCGTTCCAAGACAACCGCCACCAAGGAAGACACTTCTTCAGTCCCGTCTGCCATTACAGATGCCGCCGACACTGCTTCCAAATCTGTCCTTGCCCAGGCCACCGGCGATGTCTCCATGTCCACCACCTTTGAGACTTCTGCCACCAAATCCACCGCCTCCACTCTGTCCAGCAGCAGTGCGTCCGCTGCCGCCTCTACCTCTAGCGGAGACTCTAGCACTGGTACAAAGGCTGGAATCGCTTTTGGCGTCCTCGGTGGTATCTTCCTCGTCGGCATGCTCGTCTTCTTCGTCTTCTCCCGACGTCGCAAACAGGCCGAGCGCCAGAGACTCGAGGATGACGACGAGAAGCTCAACGGCCCCATCGCCCCAATCTCCCCTGTCGATACTCACTTGGCAGTCGCAGCCAGCACCACTCCCCGCGCTGATCCCAAGGCTCCTCGCATCAGCCTCCGACCTGTCACTCAGTTCCTCCCTAACTGGAACCTTGAAAAGCGCACCAGCAAGGGTGCTGCCATGGCTCTCGCTGTTCCCGCCGCTGGTGGCCCTATGACCAGTCGTGCCCCTGGAGGCAGTGCTTGGGACCGCCCGTCTACTGCTCAGAGCACTGATCCCACCAACCCCTTCGGTGCTCAGGCTGAGCGCGTTCCTACTCCCATCATGGAGGAGAGCATCCGTGCTCGAAGCACTACTCCCAATTCCGATGCTCTTCGCCCCGTTTCTCCCGTTTCTTCTATTGGCACCATGAATACAATGAACGATGCTCTCACTGCCAGCGGCCCACAAGTCGCAGTCGCAGTGGCCGCCGCCACCGGAGCTGGGTCTGCTACGCTCGCTCGTAAGACGTCGATGCGCAAGGATGGCCCTAAGAAGCTTGATCTGACCCTCCCTAACCCTCCTATGGCCCCTGTCCCCCCCAGCCCATCCGGCACCGAGTTCAGCATTAGCTCTGCGTCCCCTGGTGCCACCGATGCTCCTTCTAGCGGCGCCGCTGCTATTGCTGCTGCTGGAGGTCCTGTTAACTCCGCCGTTCACCGCGTTCAGCTTGACTTCAACCCTACTCTTGACGATGAGCTGGACATGAAGGCTGGAGACCTTGTTCGACTGCTTCACGAGTACGACGATGGATGGGTAAGTATCCGAGCACTGTATTTTTGTTTTTGAAACATGTTAACAATGGTTTAGGCCCTCTGTATTCGACTTGATCGATCTAAGCAAGGCGTCGTTCCCCGAACCTGCCTCTCCACTCGTCCCGTCAAGCCTCGTCCCGCTCAGGCCGGCCCTCGTCCTGGACCTCCCGTCAACCCTAACGGACCCCCTCGAGGACCTATGGGCCCTCCCGGCCAACGCCCGATGACTCCCCAAGGAATGCAGGCCCAAGGTCGCCCTGCCTCACCCGCTGGTCGCCCCATGACCCCTAACGGTGGCCGAAGCCAGTCTCCCATGGGCCGCCCTATGAACCCTCCTGGGCACCCTGCCGGACGTCCTATGAGTCCTGGACCTCGTCAGGGACCTCCCCAGGGACCTCCTCAAGGCCATCCCATGAGCCCCGGCCCTCGCTCTCAATCGCCTGGTCCCCGTCAAGGACCTCCCGGAGGTCGACCCCAAAGCCCCAACGGCATGAACCGCCGAAATAGCCCCCCTGGACGTAGTCCTATGAACCCAACCCAGGAGCCCCGTCAAGGCCCTCCTACTGGTCCTCCCACTGGCCCTGTCGGCAGGAAGCCAGTGCCCGGTCAGGCATACTAAGCAATCTACAAACGCTTAGTTTGTCTGATTTAGCATTTGGCAATTTGCCATAGGGAGTCAACACGGAAACGGGGATAAAAGGGCCGGCGTTCTGCGATACCCAAGGCAGGACAGGGGCCTCACGGTCTGCTCATGATCCTGAACGATATTTGGGAATGATTTTCAACCTTTCTTGTCACTCACTCAACAACTTTCAACTTTGATTTGACCGAGTTTTTGGTCTTGCTTATTCCCTTCTTCCACGTTTATATACATTTCACATATCCCAGGCGGCATATTTTCCCGCCATGTACTATGGCCCGTTATATTCTTCCGTCGGGGTAACCCGATGGAACGCCCTCGAGCACCGACTGGTTTCGAAGGAGCACACAAGATTACGACTCTTGCTGCAGAACAACATCCCCGACTGAGGAGAGTTGCGCTAGTCGCTAATGTGTATTTTCATTTTGATCTTTTTGCATTCAGTTCTTCCCTACTAAGGCTGGATCCATGTCGTTGGATGAGGAGACGAGCACAGAAGAGCCTTCTTGAGGGGCAAGGTGGCCCCTGGAGGCTAGGATTACAATAGTGACGAGAAAATAGGAAATGAGGATGAGATGCTCGATGATATGATTGTTTGCTCCGCTTCTGCTGTGTCCTGTGAATGTGTGTAGTGCCTCTGTGACAGCTACCTGTTGGATAGATCCAGTAGTGGGAGACATGATTGTAACATCGTATGCGTGGTGGTGTTAGTATCGGAGCGCAATTAGTTTTGACCAAAGCTAGGGTATCTGAATAACTACTGGCCAAAGTGGAGGGCAACCATCGTCCCTTTGGTCTACGACCCTCGGTGCAAGTACCATGTGGAAGTAGCAGGGAAGGAGGAACATGAAACAAAGGAAAATGAAACATGAAGACTGAAAGAAAGAACATAAAAATACAGCCAGATGAAATAAAGGGAATAAACAAAGAAACCAGAATACCTCGAATCTGGTAAAGCTGCTGGTCACAGAGTATGTTCCTCCAGTTCAGAGGCATTAGATAGTCGTGAATAACACTACAGAGGACCGCATCATTGTCTCTTTCGGTTTATAAGAGGCTTTGCCGACTCTCTGCGTTCCATCTCCCGATACTCGATTTTCGAATACGACACATCAACATCGGAATCTACGAACTTATCATACGACGCAACTATGCGGATTCTTCACATAATCTCAGCTCTCGCCATGGCCGCCATGCCGGTGACGGCTCTGGGTGCCATTCCCTTTGTCAAGCTGTATGCAGCGGCTCTCAAGGGCAAAGTCAAGGGGAAGCCCAGAGAATACCAGCCCCACGAGTGGGCATTCGAGCAGAAGTGCACGAATGTCAGGCTTGTTGGGCACGGGATAAAGGGGCAGACGACACTGCAGGCAGTCTGTGTTGACCACTGGGAGCGGAGGTGGTTGACCGAGCTGAACCTCAACCGATGTCTCAGCATGGTCCATGGCGAATTTGCCTACTACGCATGGTGAGACTTGCCTCATTCTTGTTCTTCATGATCCGTTTTTCACTCCACTGTCTTACTTGGAAACTCTGAATCACTAGGCTAACCATTGCATTCGATCCAGGGCCAATCAAACTTTCGACGCAGCGTGCTACGACTGCAAGCTGTTCCACTCGAATGCCGACCATACACTGATGTTCGCGTGTGCGTGCCTCGACTCCAACTGCGATCTCCAGCCAATATCCGCTCAGCTCGGCGGAGAGAGTGAGTGTCGGTGCTCCCCCTTTGCGTTGACTTTGTCGAGCATGAGACTGACCGATGACTGTGTACCTGCCAGGTCTGCATACCGCCTATGTGAAGCCGTCCGAGGGGAGATTTGTTTGCGGCGCCGAGAAGGGGACCAAGGAATTCGTGGCGAACGGGTCCTTCGCAATGGGATGGCTGAGAATTCCCGAGTAAAATGGAGGGATAGATATGCTATGGGGGTCTATGGTGCGCGCTTTTTGGATAGTTAAGGCTCGTTGGCGTAGGAATCGGAGTGTCATATTTTCTTGAGACCAAGATTCTGAGAAGAGTGATGCATGTTCCAGTTGGCTTGGCCCCTTGGCTTTGGTTTGTATTGTTAAACTAAGCCATTTGTTTAGTTATCGTGATGTGGTTTCGTTGCATGAGAGATACCATTGTCCTGATTTCAGCTCGTCAACTGGTTGTTGGTGTTCCGTAGCAAGCGAGTCGTAGAAACCAATACAAACATGAACAGGTTGGACTAGAATGATACACGAGCCTCCTGCTAAAAATGAATTGATAGGTTCCGCGGTATATGTACATTCAAATCACGTCTCCATGCCAGAAAAGTGGTGTGATTTGCTTCACCATGATTCCTTCAGGAGGGTGTCCATCACGCAAGTCTCGACCACGTACACTGAACCACCCAAAGTCCAATCCCTTTGCCATTCTCCTACAACAATGTCGGCGGCCACACAGAACAGCGACTCACTTTCCTTACACCGACGACGCAGAGGCCATGCTCTTTGCCAAAACCGCCTTTTCGATCTTCTTCGCCATCTCGACCCCCAGCCGTGGCCAGCCCAATCATCGCTGCCTTCCCCGGCCGGGATAACAACAAGAAGCAGCGATTCCTTACCTAGGGGAACCTGAACTGGTGCCTCTTGAGTTATTATGGCAACATTCAACCCACGGTTGGGCCGTATGTTTCCTCCCTGGTCATCAACCCCCTCTGCTCATGTGCTTGCGAGTGATGCTGAGGGAAAGACAGGGGCTCAGGTTACATAGACGTGACATGCTTTAATTTCGAGTTGTATCATTCAAATAAAGATGATAACCACGTGTACCTTGCTGATGGGTGCATCAACAAGGCCGGAAAGCTCAGAATGGACAACGACAATGAGTACACCACGAAAATCTCCTAACAACCTACAAGTCGCAGGTGACAGTATAAATCCCACTGCCAAGTATTAGCAACCATTTCCAATTCTATCACACCCGTTGATGGGCGCCTCGTCTGTGGAAGCAACCAGTGCACCAAAGTCTCCGTTGGTGACTTGGGGGATAGCTACGGCCGCAAGGGCCGTAAGACATCGGGCATAGTCTGCTCCGGACCGATTAAACTGAGTAGCATATGATGTAGTCCACTCCCATTCGACCATCATGATGGAGAGAAAATTCTTCTTCGTTATTATTTGAGGCTACGTTTCCCTTTCATATACGTGAACAGTTCATTGTGTAACCTGATGACACACCACTCGTTCCCCAAGTCTTACATGTATCCCAAACGCCAGGCTTTTCCTCAGTGTTCCCTTTTTTTACATAACCTCTCAGTTTAAACCGACTCGTAATCTTCTGGAACAAATCATCCGCAAAATCGCCCTGGCAGCGCAGCGCAGTCCGAAACTCTTCGCAAGCCTTCACGTCCTCGCCGATACAAGAGAAAAAGGCAACGATCATATTTCGGGCCACGTCGTCCTCAACGGTGTTATCGTAGATTGTGTGGACGATGGCGACGAGGTCTGGGATGCGCTCGGGAAGATGGTGAAGTCCATCAGGGCATGATGCAGGCGTCGCAGCGTCAGAGCCCTCAGGTCCTCGACGCCGTACTTGTCGGCGAGAACGTAGAGGTTGGCGTGGCTGAGGAATACAGGGCGGTACGACTCCCACATGTCGACATTAGGTCGGGGTCGCCAACGAGCATCAGCGGCAGCGACGTGGGCAGTGGGGGCCACGAGGCTGGGAACATTGAAATGCTCGAAGTGCTTCATAGCCTCGTACTTGTCATGGAAGCGGGGGTCGAGCCGATACTCGGTGGTATCGAGGAGGCGGCGGCGTTTTTGAGGGTGGGCTTCAAGAGTGTGCAAGTCCTGCCGGGTGCTGTGTGTGAGGAGAGTGTCGAGGCGACTCTCCCATCTCTCCATGTAGTATTTAATAGAGTACGGGAGTTTGTGAGGAGCATGGTTGGTTTGGACCTCGCTCAACGTGGACGAAATGATGGAGCTGGATTCGGCGCTCTCGATTCTGTTGCCAATGGGATCCATATGGCTGGGTTCCGCTTCGTCGTCTTCGTCATCATCTTCATCATCGTCATCCTCATCATCGTCATCCTCATCGTCATCATCCTCACTCATGGATGTAGAGCCCTCTTCGTCATCGCCGCTCATAGAAGAAGAAGACTCGTCGTCCTGGTGGTTTGTTAGGTCTATTGTCTCTCGCTCCGAACCCTGCGAGCCCTGTTGCTCGGTGGCGGAGTGTTCCTCAATGATGGTAATTAGAGGTGTCAGAATCTCAGGCTCAGCCTCGGTGTAGTCACGCGAGTAAGCATACTTTGCGAAGCGTACAAAGGTGTCGGTGTCCAGGTCTGGCCATTCGACGCGGCCCTCTCTCGCTTCTTTCATCTGGCCATTGACGAGGGCATTGAGCGCGGGAGACAACTGTCCGATGAGTTCCTTGTGGACGTGGAACTCTTTGCGCTCCTCGCCGATGACAAAGAGGAAAGGCTTTGAGGCGAGGGACCTATGCAACAATAACAAGACGAGGTCAGCAACAGGGCACAGTACACTCGCACGGCATTGGAATGGCGCACTCCTCAAAGCAGGCGTTGTCCGCCTTTGCGGCGGCGTCTGCGCGTGTAACCGGCATGAGGGACGGTGATAACGTAGAGGGAGCCAGCACAGGCGGGTCCGCCCTGCCGCTTGGTATATCGAAGACTACCAGCGGCGTCAAGACCAAAGCGCAAACGGCCAGGCCTCTGAGGCTTGTTGGTCGAAGGGCGGAGGCAATGGAATCGTGGAGCTGGGGTGTGTGTGAGGGAGGCAAGTTTCACAAAGGCCCAAGATGAAAGCGGCGCGAGACTGAGGGTTGCTGGCGACCAACAGTGCCTACCTCGGGGGCGTTCAGGGCCCTGGCCATCCACCTCAGACCCCTGTAGCTGCGGGAAGCCTAACGCCTAAAATACCGCCAAAGCCTCCAAGTCATCCACTAATGTTTGCTGCAGTGTGCTGGGGTCATCTGTCTGGGCTGACGGCGCACATTTCTACTGGCTGGTTTACCGCGCGCGTCTCGCCGTTGCAAGCGTTGCGCGGGCTGCAGGACTGCTCGCCTGGAACTTCGAACCAGCACTCATGTCATTGGTTGTGCAGAACACACACCTTGAACAATATCTTTTGTATTCCAGTGGCTTCCGCCGGGATTGATTGCATCCAAGAGAACTCGAGTTTCCTCACAGCCTCACTCAAGCGACAAACTTCCCGCCACATCCACCACACGCTTCCCCAGACGACTCAACCGTAGTTCCAGAACCAATGTACTCCTCCGCTATCTTAGATAGTTCAGACACCTTGAGGCACCGCAATTCGCACACGGCGCAGATACGGGATATGTCAGGCCCCATGATGGCCAAATCAGTCGAGGCACATCGCGCTATATGCAGTCAGTAAGCCGACGGAGAATAGAATAGATAGACCCGGCAAAACGTGAAGACTTACCAAAGGAGTGTCCATTCTCGCACTTCACTTCGTACCCTTCGGTCTGGAGTGTCGAATCACAAAAAACACAACGTTGATGCGCAATCACCTCCCTGAACTGCCTCCGGAGTGGCGACTCACGTACTTCGGCACTCATCTTGCTCTGGACCGTCGTCCCAGGCACTTCAGCGCCACCTCCGTACATCCATTCCCAAAGCTGACCTTCCGTTGACAGGTCTTCCAGCGGAGTTGCTGCTTGGCTTTGCGTCTCGTCTTGATTCTCCGGTCCGTCCCGCCACCCAAAGATCAACTTGGAAATGGCGCGGCGCTCCGGGTGTAGCGTGCTGTACTGGGACACCAGAACAACTGTCGAGCCGCCGCCTGGGGAAGCTGCCATGCCCCAGATACGGAACCGTGACTGGGGTACCTGCAGTTTTGACTCGTCCTCTTCCATGAGTTCGTCTTCGGAGTCGTCCGAGTCAGAATCCAGGCCCTCCAGGGCAGACATACGGGAGATGAGCCGTGTGGTGAGTTTTCTAATCTTCCCAGCCCATTGCGGCGGGTTAGACCCTGTGTCAGGGAGGTTGGTCTGGTACCAGTCCTGGTTGCTCGCTGTTGCCGACAGCCTGACAAGCGAGTAATGCGGAACTGCAGCTCTAGTCGATTGATTACGTCGGTGCATGATAAGTCCTGAACGAAGTTGTCAGCTCCTATTAGCAATCGGTTTCGCAAGATTCATACCGGTAATAGGATTTTTTGATATATTTTCTTCTTCTTTGGGATATGTAGTAGAGCATTCCCAAGTGTAGTGCGCTTCTCCTGGCTCTTTGGGTGGGTCGGAGAGTGAAACCTGGAACGGCTTTACATCAAAGGGCGTGCCGATGACTCCTTTGGCCAGCGGCTTATCATCTTCCATGCTGATCTGCGCCTTGTTAGCTGTGCTCAAATGTCCACGGAGATCCCACATACACTATCCTCCCACTCAATAATTGCATCGGCCGGTAGGAATGTGCAGATGGTCGTCATATCTGACACTTCAACCTCCAGTTGGGGGAGCTGGTCCTTGATCCAGTCACCTTGGATTGTGATCCGACGAAACCCGACATGATTCTTTGCCAAGTATGCCAGAATCGCTGTCCTCTTGCCCTCGCTAACAAACCAAGGGCTCCATTTCAATGAGAAGGCGCTTCCATGTGGGACGAAATCAGGGTCCGTGATATCTGTCGCCTAGACAAAATTAGGGTTGTACAGCTAACTCGTTCAGTAAAAACTCACATCCTCTTTCGTGTGTGGTCCTCGTCCATCAAATCGAGCGAGTTCTTGGATATCCCACATGGACTCCTCAGTTGTCGGCTCTGAAGGTTTCGGTCGAGAAAAGAGCTGTACGCTCATGATGGCAATCTCCTCAGCATCATTGCAGTATGCAAGAATGGCTCTGCCACTGGAGACTTCCTTGGCCCATGAGAAAGCTTGAATGCGTTCATTCATATTTCGGTACCCGTCCTCTTCACTTGAATCCGGCAGAGGCAGTTGTGCCCCTAGGCCCCATAGCGTCTTCCATGCCTTGAAGCCGCGCGTGCGCATGCCCGATATTACTGTTGACTGCCGGTCAATGTGCTCTCCAAGCACGATGATGGCTCCATTTGTTGACAAGACGGTTAGGACAGGCCGTAGATTGCACCCGAGCCCTTTCGGCGACCATTCCAATCTGATGATCTGACAGACCGATGCGCCAGAGCTCGTGACGAGCCCGCTGCCCACGCCTGTGAACCAGTTCTCCTCAGTCGCCCGGGGAGCCGCAACTCTGACACCTGCGAAAGCGCAGAGCTGCGCATTGATCGTTGGGTCCGGTCGGATCAGCCCTGATGCCCGGAACGACAGTGAGAATTGGTGCGGTTCCTCCTCCGTAGCCTCATCACGATCACTGGCTTTGGGGTACTCTGGTAAGAAGACGTATATTGTGTCATCGGTTGCGACCGCCAGCTCGGCGTCGCAAGACCATGCGAGAGCATGAGTTGTAAGTGGACGCGACTTGAGATGGATGGTCTTGAGGGGACGCGTCTGAGGCGGGGTCTGAGGTCAGCAATTTGCGAAAGGTTGTAGAAGCGTATTTGCCGCTAGGAAAATGGATGTAGATGCATGAGATTGAAGGCATAAAACGAATAACAATAGCACAATCGAGCATTGGCTGTGTGTTGATTGATGCGGTCATACCTTGGATTTATCCATCTTGAAAACTCGGTCGTCTCTCAACCGCGGAGGGGCGTGGCTACCTAGAAAGGCATGGGGACATGTTACTAGTCTGTAAATTTAAGAGCATACCATCTGAAAAGCAAGCCTGTTCCCTTGGCGGAGAAGATTGAAGCTGGCGCAACGTCATTTAATAAGAGTGAATCTCACAAGTTGAGAAATGGCTGCAGGTCAAGGAGACGTGCGCTGACTAAGACAGCCAAAATGTGACTGAGGGCAACTCTATAGCCAAGTGCACGCAAGAGTTTAGAACGTGGCAGCCGCTGAATGTCTTATTGTGCATTAATTAGATAGAATTTATTCTCATAATCTTTTAAAACATCTGAGGATGGGTATATAACATAGACAAGGAAACATGCTGGAAGTGCTTTCAACTTCCGTCGGCATGGGTTTGGAGTCGTTCGTCCAGCTTGATCCATACAGGTCAGGTCTCTCGCCTGCTCAACCGAGACTCATTGGGTGATCCTCTAACTCGTAACAGTGCTGCATCCCGTATTTTGGGTGCCTCCATTTCCACATCTCCCGCTTGATCGATGATCAATGCGAATTGCAGCTGCAAGTATTGATGCAACCATTGCTCTCAATAAAAGCCAAACGCCCACCAAGACTCTCATTGTCCGAAAGGGCGCGTAGTTTGTGCCAGAATAAATGTGACTTGAGATGTTCGAATATCTACGCCTCCAGCAACGATCCCAGGCCCCAGAGAAGGGCACATCCGGCCAGAGCAGTAGCACCAACCACCTTCTTGGTCCACCAGTTTTCATCCGTGAGCGCCTTGGTCTTCTGGGCCTTCTTGGGCGCTTCAGTCGGTATGCTAGCGGGAGCGCTGGCGTGCTCTTTTTGAGATGCATCCTCTACAGCCTCCCTCTTTCGTAGCAGAGCAATCTTCTTGCTGAGCTCAAGCAGGTCCTCTTCGAGGGTCAAGTTTTTGGTCCGGTCAACCTCCACATTTTGGACGTTGCCGAAGAAGTCGGTAATCAGGCGACTACGAGCGGCATCGGAACCGCCGGGGAAGAGGTCATAGCGAACACCTGGGTTGGAGTGGATCTTCTCGTAGTCGTAGCTGTCAAACAAGTCGCCCACGGTCTTACCGCTGCTCAGGTCCTTGACCTGGGTCTCGAGGAATTCCAAATTGTAGTATGTATAACGGTCGATCACAGCAACGCCGACGTCGTTGTCGGCGTGGTGCGAGTAGGATGACTGGTCGAGCTCGGAGGAACCAGTGGCGATGATGTTGGGGGAGTATAGCCTGCTATACATCGTGTTTGCCTGACAGGTGTCGATCATGAATAAGATCTCGTGGTATCTGGCAAAGGTTAGCACGTGTGTCAGTCAGGACGAGGGAGGGGCAGCTCTACTGACCCTCTTCTTCTCCCACATCTGCTCAAAGGCATCCGCAAGATCAAATGCACCAATCTCCTCAGCATCCTGAAACTTGAGGAACTCGTTTCCGCCATGGCCAGTCATGTACACCAATATATTACTCCGGTCGTCGGTAAGGAGTCGCTTACTCCTGGGCATCTCGGCGCCAACGCGGTCGGTCAACAAGCGAATGAAGTTCTCGACAGTGACCTCGTAGCCACGATAATCGACCTCGATATTGTCGCCGTACAGGTCGACGGCGCGATCGGAGTTGCTGTAGACGGTGCCGGGGAAAGCGTTGCGTGGGTTGCAAGCCATGTCGTCGGGGAGCATGAGGATGATCTGGGAGTCGGGGATGCCGAGGCGCTTAACGGTGCGGTACATGGAAAGGACATTGGCGAGATGGCGATAGTTGAACCAGAAGCGCGAGGTGCAAACAAGGACAGCCCAGTTGCTAGTATGCTCGGCGACAGCGACGGTCGCGAACAGGGCCGCCGCCACGAGGGCGTGGAAACGAAGGACGGAGAGGTTCATGATGGGATGGCGCAGGGAGGAGACGAGAGGGAGCTGAAGTTCCAGGTGGGAACACAAGTTATAGCCCTGAGGCCACGGGCAACATGTCCTGTTGCGACCGTTGCGACAAGATGCTGAGGTGAGTCCCAGGAAGGGCTTACAAATCGGTATAACGGCGATGATGGAGCATGGGGAATGCAACGAGCGTCACTGACTGAGCCACGGTAATAGACGCGCTAGATTAGCAACACATGGCACGGAGTTGTCGGAGTCGGGCGCCCGAACCGACCCCTGGCGCTAATGGCCCCAGCACTCACAGTTGACCGCGGTGTCACGTGATGCGATGCGATGCAGACATGACCAGCCGGAGGAAACCCAACGACGCCTGGGTACTTTACGAACTATGGTTATACAAAGGCTTTTCAGAACCAATCTTTCTATTCTTTTCGGTAGTACCCATTAGTAAGCACTTCATCTTCCTCTCCGACCACCTAGACTACCTCAGGCTCGTCTTCCACTTCGTCATACTGCCACCACTCCACGCCGTCCCTATCAATAACCATAAGATCTCCAATCTTTTCGAAAGCAGCATTGAGAGCTTCGGCATCGACATATCGGGCCACACAACATTCCTGGCAGAAAAAGAGGGTCATTGGGTTGTCAAAGCGACAAAACCAGGTCAGGGTTCGATCAAGCGGCTGGTTGCAACGCCAGTTGACGTGGTCCGCCCGAATGACCGTGGTCAGCTCAATCATGATGTGTTAAATTCGCTTAATTTGTAAATGCAAAGGATGCTGAGTCGGGTTGATCGTGAAAATTTGGAACTTGCTAAATGTCGTTATTGTTGATGTGGAAGCGGGTTGTCGAATAAACAGCACAGAGGGCAGAATTAGGACATTATTATACGTCAGACTGGAACTGATTCACGAAGATAACATCATATCATGTGGGTGTCAAAGGGAAATTCACAGTTCTTCACAGATGTTAGCGGTTTTTTTATTGGTGACAATGACTAGCAACTCTTGTGCGTATTAGATCACCAGCTCAAGAGGATAACGTGGCTCCGGCATGACACGCTTTCCCAAGGGTACTCGCATCCCTAACCCCTCGCATTAACACCACTGTGTTCTTTCAAAACATGACGTGACTTGCTTGCAAATCACAAAGGGGGCCATTCTGTCGTAAATCGCATCATCTTACCCTACAGTGTAAGTTGCAAATGCGAGCACTCAGGACGCCCAGGGGTGAAGTGTCTTGTGTCACCTTCAAGTTTAACGGATTATGACTGCTGGTAATCAACTCACTGTAACTGTAACTATTACCACCAACTAACTACAGTCATGAGAAATGGCCATATGCTTCGTTATTTGGTGGTAGTCCTCTGACACCATGGAGGAGTTGCACGACTGATATAGGCTGAACACAAGCCAGAGGATTGTGGAAACAAGAAATTGCTTAAACCCACGCAAAGTCACTGATATTTGGACCGCAACTGGAACCATAGGGTCGGATGGTAGTTAAACACCTAAAGACAGGAAAACCATAGACCTGCCCAATGCTTTGTCAATTCGTGTCAAGACAGGAGCTGGAGGAATATAAGTAAATAAAATAAGTATTACAATTTTCATATTTCTATGTTTAAATCGAATTTCCCCAAGGCGTTGGGTAGTGAAGGTGGGGTTTCAAAACATCTGAAGAAGCATTCGAGATTGGAGGACCATCACAAGAATATGTAAGCTTCTTAGTTTACATGGGTTGCACAGAAACGAAGGTGCATTGGGTTGATACAATTGCCAAGAGGAAGCTTCAACCACCAGAAGGACCAAAAAGCATAGCGGCAGAGAACTAATAACTACGCTCTCTTCTAAATATCCCCGATAATTATGACGGCAAAATACAGACGATACAGGGGAGACAAGCGACGATGATGTATTGAGGTAACTTAGACGCGGGCGGGCACTTACCCGGTGCCCACCGAAGTCACATGACAAACCCCGCTAACAAACCCCGCCGCAGCATAATCTCCACCCCAACTGAGCAACAGCCATGCCCACAATATAGACCACAAATTCGAGCCATTTAATCATCGGAACAACACGGTCGCGTGGCCCAATGGGTAAGAATCACCATCCAACTACTGGAGTTTAACTCAGTAACTAACAATCAACCTAGCAAGGCGTCTGACTACGAATCAGGAGATCGTGGGTTCGAGCCCCACCGTGACCTTATCTTTTTGCCTCTTCGGCCGGATGCTTGACTCTGATAATATGGACTGCAAAATCGAGCCAACTCGTCATCAGAACAACATGGTCGCGTGGCCCAATGGGTAAGCAAATTCACTCGTCAACATCTCAAAGCAATAACTAACAATCAATTCAGCAAGGCGTCTGACTACGAATCAGGAGATCGTGGGTTCGAGCCCCACCGTGACCTCTCTTTTTGCTCTATCCAGAGTTTGTGGGATCCCCACTGTGGTGTCTCTTTTTTCTTCAACCCACATACAGGTCTCACAACATAACATGAAAATTCGACGCCATCGTCCAACCAATGACATGGTCGCGTGCCCAATGGGTAAGTAACGTCTTCAACCACCTACCATCACACTTGACTAACAAACAATACAGCAAGGCGTCTGACTACGAATCAGGAGATTGTGGGTTCGATCCCCACCGTGACCTTTCTTTTTGCTTCATCAAGATGTTGTGGGATCTCCACTGTGGTGTCCCTTTTTTCTCCATTTCGGTTGCCCTGTCACCTCACAATATAGAATGAAAATTCGACGCCATCGTCCAACCAATGATAGGTCGCGTGGCCCAATGGGTAAGCAACATCCTCAATCACCTTCCATCAAACACTCAACTAACAACCACTTCAGCAAGGCGTCTGACTACGAATCAGGAGATTGTGGGTTCGATCCCCACCGTGACCTTTTCTTTTTGCTCTTGTCTACATCAGTGAAGCCTCGCGATGTAAGTTGAGTTTCCCAGCCGGCTGTCCATCATACCGCGGTCGCGTGGCCCAATGGGTAAGCATCACCACGACATATCACGGCCGAGGTCCATAACTAACAACAATACAGCAAGGCGTCTGACTACGAATCAGGAGATTGTGGGTTCGATCCCCACCGTGACCTCTTATTTTTGCCCTTACCTACGGTAGTGACCGCTGACGATGTAAGTTGACTTGTCGAGGCCGTCGTCCATCAACAAGGTCGCGTGGCCCAATGGGTAAGCAACTTCATCATCCATCATCTCAATGCAATAACTAACAATCACTCCAGCAAGGCGTCTGACTACGAATCAGGAGATTGTGGGTTCGATCCCCACCGTGACCTACTCATTCTTTTTGCCTCTTGACACATACTTTTATGCCGTTTGTTAATTGATGTGGAGGAGAACTGGGGCTGAATGGTAAGACGATTGACGTAGTAGCGTAGAGTTGTTAGTGACCGTAATGAGTTTGTAGCCAATGAATGCCTATGCCGTAGTTGACGGATTGTACATGTTGTAGGCCTGTGTACGATTACCTACATAGTGCGGACAAAATTGTAGTAATTAGAGTATGAAGCATGCCACGGCGCCTCTCATTTCTGGTGGTGAAGTACTGGCCATTCCCGGGGCTCTTTGGGGGCGGCTAGCGCTGATGGTGGATGGAGAAAATTTCCCAACGGCTCACTAAAGAACCTCACCCTTGCCATCACGACAGAACCGCAATAGCGACGGCCAACAGTGGCCAACAGCAATTACAATACCTTGGCCGCACATTCGCGCACTCGCGCACTCGCGCACTCTTGCGAAAAGCCGCTTGTCTCGCTCTAGCCGCGCCGCCCTGGCACGATCCCAGTCTATTACTCGTCGTCATCGTCATCGCTGCTGGGCCCCTCGCCGAATCAGACTATCGCTACCCCCAGGCCGAGACGGCCGCACGCCACCACCTGTCCAACCCAGGCCAGATCCTGCGCCCGGAGTCGTTGACGGCCTAAAGTACGAGGTACTGTACAGAATCGACGCCTCGTTGATCAACCTCACACCGACGCCCCGGCCGGCGAGATATACTTGATACGCGCATGCAGGGCGGCACCTGGTCACACACAGCCCGTGTCGTCGGCGTCGAATAGCCGTGACGGAAGCGGTCGACAGCCGTGGCCTCGCCCCACACAACCTCGTCCAACCGTCCAACGTCGCCTCTCAGAGTCCCAGCCAGGTTCCCAATCCCGGCCCGCGTCCGCGTCCACGTCCAGCCTCCAGGCCCTCTCGCCCGTTGACTGAGTGTCTGAGCGCGTCTGACGCCCAGTCCGATCCCGATCCAGTCGCCCGTCGCATCACCTATTGCCCGTCGCCTATCGCCTATCGCCCGTCTCGCGCGCCGTCCGTGGCCTGCCAGCACGCCCTCAACGCCCTACCGCCCTGTCGCTACCGCTGCCGCCGCCGTCCAAGCGCAGCGCTGCCGCCATGTACTCCGCCGGCTATGGCTTTGCCAACAATGGTGCTCCCTCCTTCAACAACGCCGCCCCACAGCAGCCTGGAGCCCAGCCGACCGGCCAGCAGGTCATGTACAACCAGCAGCAACAGTTTGCCGGCATGGCTCCCCAGGGGGCCTTTGCTCCTGGCGCGAACCCTCAGATGATGCCTGGCGGCCCTGCCGGAATGATGCCAAACGCCGCCATGCCGCACATGGCGGCCAATGGTCAGAGTGAGTCGCCCCTCGTGTGTCCAGGTTCGATATCCATCCCGGCGCGCCTCAACGCGCCCAGGTCTGCGCTGTGTCGTTACATCGATTCTGCCATACGGCTGCTTGATCGGCAGCCGCTGCCTTTCTTGCGAGATAGGGTCCGGCGCGGAGCGCGTCATGGAACAAACGCGCGACCGCTCTGCGCCAAACTCCATTGCCATGTCCCTTTGCGAATATGACGGCTGACGCTTTGATGACAGTGGCAGGATACCAGCAACAATTCCCCGGCTCGCCTTACGGGCAAGTCGTTCCCTCATCGGTCGGTCCTCAGGGCTTCGCTCCCAACTACATGATGGCCGCTGGCATGCAAGGCTTCCCTATGAACCAAGCGGGAATGCCTCAGCAACCTCAGATGATGCAACGTATGCCTCAGCAGTCGCAACAACAACCGCAACAACCTCCAAACCCAGCGGCGATGGGCCAAGTCGGAACCCCTCAACGACCTCCGAGCGCCGCCCAGGGTACGCCTAACAGCGCCGTGCCTTCGCAACCGGGACAGTTCTCGACGCCGCAACCCCCTTCACAAGGCCAGACTCCGACGAACCAACAGCCACCGTCTGCTGGGATATCGACACCGCAAACCCCGACCTTCTCCGCGAACCAGGGAGTGGTCACGAACGGAGGCTCAGCGACGGTAACCCCTCTGAGCCCAGGGACGGAGTCACGAGACAAGGAGCGCTTTGCCCTTCTACTCGACATCAACCACGAATTGCTGTACGAGTCGATTCAAATCCAGGCCACACAACAAGAGTTGAAAAAGGAACATGCGGATGCCAACGGAGGAGACAAGAAACCAACAGAGGAAGAGACCTTGTTTCAACAAGACTATCTCCAGTATGTGCATCCCAACGCAAGCTACAGAGCGACACTAACTGCGGTGTAGATGCATGAGGCGGTTACAGGCCAATCTTTCATACATGGCAGCCTTGGCAGATAGGAAGCCCGAGGTTAAGGTGCCTCCTTGCCCAGCGTATCTCAGCGCCCCTCCACTCAACCTCTCGCTCAAGCTCCGGGCTATGGCTGCTCCCCCCGATGCCCCGGAGAGCAAGGTCGACCCGGTGGCTGACAGAGAGGACCGTGATAAGAGCATCAAGGATCTGTACATGAGGTTACAGGCTGTGTTCCCTGGATTCGACCCCAAGAAAGAACCGCTCTACCGTATGCCACCACAGACAGGCGGACCTCAAGGCCAGAAACCTGGCAACCCGGGGATGAGCCAGGCTAGCCCGACAGGCCATAAGACACCTCAAATGACAAACATGCCAGCGCCGCCGATGCACCACCCTGGCATGCCCTCATAGTGGATATGGATCTTCATCTTTATCTTTTGTCAAGGGTTTGAGACCGTGTGTATATATGATGGGACGGTTCATAGACGCCGCGATTCCGGGAGCTGGATGAGTGGGACATAACGGGCATTACGGGCATTACGGGTGTCTGGGAGGTGTTGGTCTGCATGAGCCATGTTTCGAAAAGAGAGCATCTGTGTCAGCCAAGCCCCAGTGTTGGAATCTGGAACTAGTGCACCAATTCCAGAGAAGTGGATGGAGTCTGAGGGGCGAGGCCAGGGGGACGTGGTGTTTGGATACAAGAGAATGGGAAAAGGGCGCTGCAGATGGGCACTATTCACTATCGTGGATTGGTTGAGCGGCGTTTACGGGAGCGACATTTGGTAGCAGTCATGACTAAACAAAATCGAACAAAACAAACAATTGCCATGTTGTAATACCTCGGTAGATACTGTCATGGAGGTGCATTGTACTGTGTAGGGCTCTGTGTGTCTGTATGCAATGTAGGTGACTCGCAATGCAGGGACACGCGGGGAGACGCAGACGGCTAGCTCGCGTGATGGTAATAGAATTCCCTCGGATGCCACTACGCCTCTGCACCGAGTGCATGTACCTTTCTCCGCCTTGGCCTTTATGCGGTACTATATCTCGGATGATGCTTGTTGAGAGCGTCAATGGAGGGGCGGTTATTGGCCGACACCTTCCAGTTGCCCACAAGAGTGAAAAAAAAAAAAAAACCTTTCTGCAGCGCGCAGCGTTGGATGGGGAGCGGGTTTCTAGTTGGTACGACTACTGTAGACTTAGACTTAGTTGGCTAACGGGAGGTAGAAATTGATCCATTCCTTGGGTCGAGGATTGGGGCCGGCGGCAGGCTTCGCACGGGTTGTCATGACTTGCCTGGATTGCAATGTACCGCAGCTCAGACCTGTCACCTCAGGCCATGCCGAATGAAGAATGAGGCCTGTGATTTGGACGGCAATCTGACATACAGATGTGGCTTGCGGAAGGGTTCACTCGTGCGTGTGTGCGTGAGTATGTCCGCCCGTGGTTGTACTAATACGGTCGTGTTAGAGAGACACCACAGGGAGATGTCACGGCTTGCAGCTCGCAGCTCTCACCACCACACTGAATCCTGCTGTCAGCTCTGCCTCTCTGCTGTCGAATCTTAGCACGCATCTCCCTCTGACTCTTACCATCCCAGCCCCCTCACTCGTCTGCGCTTATGCCTCTGGCGAACGTCTCCCGCCACCGCCATGACATCCCTTTTGGACTCGGTGACCAAGACTTATCCATGACCCCGGCCCTGGCCCTGACCGCCGATCTCGTCGCCCACCCACCCCTCCAGCACACAAGCACACAGAGTCAGCAGCCCGCCCACCCTTCGGCGTACGACGTCGCACCGTCGTCGGCATGCATGTACGTACGTACCTACCGACCTCGTACCGCTGCTAGATCATGGAAGCCGTGGAGGGGTTCGGCCAGGGCGTTGGCGGGGCGCGTTAGTGCCCTGCAAGAGTCCCCTGAACCGCTCGGATTGGACGCGCCCGGGCGAGCCTCCCAGCCATTGGCCAATGGCGGCGCCCTGTAGCCAGTACTAATAGCGGCGGGGGAGCATCCTGGTACATAGGTACCTGTACGCAGTAGGCTGAGAAAAAAAAAAAAAAAAGTCGAGGGCCGCATCCGTCGACGTCTTGGTCTTCTTCCATCTCTTCCTCCTCCAAACACCCGCCTTCCTCCCAAACATCCCTCCTCCTCAATTGCTGTTGAGGCAGATGATTGCGAGGTAGCTTCTGACCAGACCAGGGGAGCTCTGAGAACGAGTTTTCTTGCCGGCCGTCGCTCGCAAACCTCTGCCCTCTTCGCAACGCCAACACCTACCCTTGTCTTCTGCCCCGCGTTGCGTCTTCGGACCTCGTGCCCGTGTGCAGAAGCTTCACCCTCCTCCCTTCACAATGTCCGCCGTCACTATGGCGCCGGCGTCGGCTCGCCTCGTGGGCTCTGACGACGATGGCCTCGTCTGCCTCGAGCTCCAGGATGGCTCCACCTACCAAGGCTACAGCTTTGGTGCCCAGAAGAGCATTGCTGGAGAGCTGGTCTTCCAGACGGGCATGGTGGGGTATCCCGAGTCCGTCACTGACCCTTCGTACCGCGGCCAGATCCTCGTCATTACCTTCCCTCTGGCTGGCAACTATGGCGTCCCCTCGCGCGAGACCATTGATGAGCTCCTCGGCGATCTTCCCGCTCACTTCGAGTCGTCCCAGATCCACATTGCTGGTCTGGTCACGGCCTCATACTCTGGCGAGGACTTTTCCCACTTCCTCGCCACCTCGTCTCTGGGCACCTGGCTCAAGGAGCAGGGCATCCCCGCCATGTACGGCGTCGACACCCGCGCCCTGACCAAGAGGCTCCGCGAGTCGGGTAGCATGCTCGGCAAGATGCGCCTCGAGTCCAAGGCTCTGACCAACGGCTCCGTGAGCCAGATCGAGGGCCCATTGGCCCCCGCCCCCATCGGGAGCTTTGAGCAGCTCGACTGGGTTGACCCCAATACCAAGAACCTGGTGGCAGAGGGTGAGTCTCCCCATGACTTCAGATTCGAAGGCATGCTCATCGTCGTGTAGTGTCCATCAAGGCCCCTAAACTGTATAAGCCTTCCGCCTCGGTTGCCCGCAAGCACCCGTCGGGTCGTACCATCCGTGTCCTATGTCTCGATGTCGGTATGAAGTACAACCAGCTCAGATGCTTCCTTAAGCGTGGCGTCGAGGTCCTCGTCTGCCCCTGGGACTATGACCTGGTTGGCGCCGCCGACGAGTATGACGGTCTCTTCCTCTCCAACGGTCCCGGTGACCCCTCCGTCCTCGAAAACACCGTAAAGAACATTGCCGCCGTCATTGAGAAGAACAAGATCCCGGTCTTTGGTATCTGCCTGGGTCACCAGCTGCTGGCCCGCGCCTCGGGCGCCCAGACGGTCAAGATGAAGTTTTGGTAACCGCGGCCACAACATTCCCTGCACCAGCATGGTCACTGGCAAATGCCACATCACCTCCCAGAACCACGGTTTCGCCGTCGACGCGAAATCCTTGTCTGGCGGCTGGAAGGAGCTCTTTGTCAACGCCAACGATGGCAGCAACGAGGGTATCATGCACGCCGAGAAGCCCTACTTCTCCGTCCAGTTCCACCCCGAGAGCACTCCTGGTCCCCGTGACACCGAGTTCCTCTTCGATGTCTTCATCGACACCATTGCCAACTGCGCCGAGAACCCCGCTATGCTCCAGGCCCCTGTCAGCTTCCCCGGCGGCACCGTCGAGGAGAACGAGGCTGCACACCCTCGCGTCTCTGTCCGCAAGGTTCTTGTCCTTGGTAGCGGTGGTCTGAGCATTGGTCAGGCCGGTGAATTCGATTACTCCGGTAGTCAGGCTATCAAGGCCTTGAAGGAGGAGGGCATCTACACTGTCCTGATCAACCCAACATTGCCACTATCCAAACCTCTAAGGGCCTGGCAGACAAGGTCTACTTCCTTCCCGTCAATGCCGACTTTGTTCGCAAGGTCATCCAGTATGAGCGTCCCGATGCCATCTACGTCACCTTCGGTGGACAGACCGCCCTCCAGGTCGGTATCCAACTCAAGGACGAGTTTGAGGAGCTCGGCGTCAAGGTCCTCGGTACTCCCATTGACACCATCATCACCACCGAGGACCGAGAGCTGTTTGCCCGCAGCATGGACTCTATTGGCGAGAAGTGTGCCAAGTCGGCCTCCGCTAACAACATTGCCGAGGCTATGCACGCCGTCAAGGACATTGGCTTCCCCGTCATTGTCCGCGCTGCCTACGCCCTGGGTGGTCTCGGCAGTGGTTTTGCCAACAACGAGGATGAGCTCCTCGAGCTCTGCAACAAGGCTTTTGCCGCCAGTCCTCAGGTGCTTATCGAGCGCAGTATGAAGGGCTGGAAGGAGATCGAGTACGAGGTCGTCCGAGATGCTCAGGACAACTGTATCACGGTCTGTAACATGGAGAACTTTGATCCCCTTGGTATCCACACTGGTGACTCTATTGTCGTCGCCCCTTCGCAGACTCTGTCTGATGCGGACTACAACATGCTGCGAACCACCGCCGTCAACGTCATCCGACATCTTGGTGTCGTGGGTGAGTGCAACATCCAGTATGCGCTGAACCCTTTCTCCCAAGAGTACTGCATCATCGAGGTCAACGCCCGATTGTCTCGATCTTCCGCTCTGGCATCCAAGGCCACTGGCTACCCCCTGGCCTTTATCGCTGCCAAGCTCGGTCTCGGAATCCCCCTCAAGGAGATCAAAAACACCGTCACCCAAGTCACTTGCGCCTGCTTCGAGCCCTCGCTTGATTACGTCGTGGTCAAGATGCCCCGATGGGATCTCAAGAAGTTCACTCGTGTGTCCACTCAGCTCGGCTCTTCCATGAAGAGTGTCGGTGAGGTCATGAGCATTGGTCGATCTTTCGAGGAGGCCATTCAGAAGGCCATCCGAGCCATTGACTTCCATAACCTGGGCTTTGGCGAGACCAAGGCTCTCATGAGCATTGACGATGAGCTTCAGACCCCTTCTGATCAGCGTCTGTTTGCCATCGCCAACGCTATGCACGAGGGTTACACTGTCGACAAGATCTGGGAACTGACCAAGATCGACAAGTGGTTCCTGAGCAAGCTCAAGGGCCTGAGCGACTTTGCCAAGAACATGTCCAGCTATGGCACCTCCGACATCTCCAAGAGCCCTAGCATTCTGCTGCAGGCCAAGCGACTTGGTTTCTCTGACCGACAGCTGGCTAAATTCTGGAGCTCCAACGAGATCGCTATCCGCCGAATGCGACTGGACGCCGGTATCCAGCCCTTCGTCAAGCAGATCGATACCGTCGCTGCCGAGTTCCCCGCCTTTACCAACTATCTCTACATGACCTACAATGCCTCGGAGCACGATGTGACCTTTGAGGATAATGGTGTCATGGTTCTGGGTTCTGGTGTCTACCGAATCGGCTCCTCGGTCGAGTTCGATTGGTGCTCGGTTCGGGCCATCCGAACTCTGCGTGCTACTGGCTTCAAGACCATCATGGTAAACTACAATCCTGAGACGGTAAGCACCGATTACGACGAGGCTGATAAGCTGTATTTCGAGAACATCAACCTCGAGACCGTTCTGGACATTTACCAGCTGGAGAACTCTAGCGGTGTCCTTGGTGCCATGGGTGGCCAGACGCCCAACAACATTGCCCTGCCCCTGCACCGTGCCGGTGTCAAGGTCCTGGGTACCTCTCCTGAGATGATTGACAACGCTGAGAACCGATACAAGTTCTCCCGTATGCTTGACCGCATCGAGGTTGACCAACCTACCTGGAAGGAGCTTACCAGCTTCGAGGAGGCTCAATCGTTCTGCAACAAGGTCTCGTACCCTGTTCTGGTCCGTCCCTCGTACGTCCTCTCCGGTGCCGCCATGAACACGGTCTACTCCGAGAAGGATCTTGAGTCGTATCTGGCTCAGGCCGCTGAGGTGTCTCGGGAACACCCTGTGGTCATTACCAAGTACATTGAGAACGCCAAGGAGATTGAGATGGACGCAGTTGCCAAGGACGGTATCGTCGTCGGCCACTTCATCTCTGAGCACGTTGAGAACGCTGGTGTTCACTCTGGTGACGCCACCCTGATCCTGCCTCCCCAGGATTTGGAGCTCACCACCATTCGCCGCATTGAGGAGGCTACCCGCAAGATTGGTGCCGCGCTCAACGTGACGGGTCCCTTCAACATTCAGTTCATCGCCAAGGACAACGATATCAAGGTCATTGAGTGCAATGTCCGTGCCTCTCGATCTTTCCCCTTCGTGTCCAAGGTCATGGGCGTTGACTTGATCGAGATGGCCACCAAGGCCATCATGGGCCAGCCTTTCCAGGAGTACCCTCCTACCGACCTTGCTCCCGACTGTGTCGGTGTCAAGGTCCCCCAGTTCAGTTTCTCCCGTCTGTCAGGTGCCGATCCAGTCCTGGGTGTCGAGATGGCTTCTACTGGTGAGGTTGCTTGCTTCGGTGTCGACAAGAACGAGGCCTACCTCAAGGCTCTCATGTCGACCGGCTTCAAGATTCCCAAGAAGAACATTCTTCTCTCCATTGGTTCTTACAAGGACAAGAAGGAGATGCTTCCGGCCGTCCAGAAGCTGGAGAAGATTGGCTACAAGCTGTTCGCCACCTCTGGTACGGCCGATTTCCTCCAGGAGCACGGCATTCCGGTTCAGTACCTCGAGGTTCTGGGCAAGGATGAGGATACCAACTCTGAGTTCTCGCTCACTCAGCATCTGGCCAAGAACACCATCGATCTGTACATCAACCTGCCTTCCAACAACAAGTACCGACGACCTGCCAACTACATGAGCAAGGGTTACCAGACTCGACGTATGGCCGTGGACTACCAGATTCCTCTTGTCACCAACGTCAAGAACGCCAAGATTCTCGTCGAGGCCATTGCCCGCCACTTCGAGTTGGAGGTCTCCAAGCGCGATTACCAGACTAGCCACCGCACCATTGTCCTTCCCGGACTCATCAACATTGCGGCGTTCGTCCCTGGCATCGTCTCCGCTGACAGCCATGATCTCCAGACCGTCACCAAGGCCTCTATCTCGGCTGGTTTCAGCATGATCCGCGTCATGCCCCTGGGTCTGGATGGATCCATCACCGATGCCATCACCCTGAGCACTGCCCAGCAGAACTCCAAGCGTGGTGGCTTTTGCGACTACAACTTCTCTGTCTCGGCTACCTCGGACAACGCTGACCAGATCAGCCATGTCACTGGAGAAGTTGGCTCGCTCTTCATCCCCTTCAACCACCTGTCTGGTAACATCAGCAAGGTTGCGGCCGTCACTGCTCACTTTGATGCCTGGCCTGTTCACAAACCTATCGTGACCGATGCCAAGCTGACTGACCTGGCCTCGATTCTCCTCCTGGCCAGCCTGCACAACCGTCGCATCCACGTCACCTCTATCAGCAACAAGGATGATATCAAGCTTATTGCCCTTAGCAAAGAGAAGGGTCTGCAGGTTACTTGCGATGTTTCCATCTACTCGCTGTACCTCTCGCAGAAGGACTTCCCCGACTGTGACCGCCTGCCCACTCAAGCCGACCAGGAAGCTCTTTGGGAGCACATGAGCACCATCGATGTCTTCTCGATCGGCTCTCTGCCCTACCAGCTCGCGACCTCTCTGGGCCACAAGGCCGATCCCTCGATGGGTATCGCCGACGCTCTGCCTCTGCTGCTGACCTCGGTTGCCGAGGGCAAGCTGACGGTTGACGACATCAAGACTCGCCTCTACACCAACCCCATGGAGATCTTTGAGCTCCATGAGCAGGTTGGTACCACCATCGAGGCCGAGATCGACCGCCCCTATACCGTCGCCTCTGGGTCCGCCTGGTCGCCTTTCCAGGGCCGTGACATGCGTGCCTCCATCCAGCGTGTCACCTTCCAGAACACCACCGTCTGCCTGGACGGTGAGGTTCTACAAGTCGGACCCCTAGGCAAGGATATGTCCTCGCACCTGATCCCCCCCATGTCCCCGCCTATCAAGCCGACGGTCGCTTCCATCGCGCAGACCACCGAGTTTCCCCAGACTCGTCGTCTGTCTATGCTGGGTGGAATCAAGCCCATGAACCGCCTTCGACTTGCCGAGGGTTCTGCTACCGTGGATGAGCTTGCCCCATCCCTGCAGCCTCTTGTCAACTCGTCGATTCACCAGCTGCTTTCGCGACCCTCGTCGTTCAAGAACACCCATGTGCTGTCGGTCAAGTCGTACACTCGTGCCGATCTGCACCTGCTCTTCACTGTGGCCCAGGAGATGCGCCTCGGCGTCCAGCGCGAGGGTGTCCTTAACATCCTCCGAGGCCGTGTTCTTGCCACGCTCTTCTACGAGCCGTCGACCCGCACCTCGGCCTCATTCGACGCTGCTATGCAGCGTCTGGGTGGACGAACCATCAACGTTTCGACGTCGAACTCGTCTGTCCAGAAGGGAGAGTCCCTGCAAGACACCATCCGAACTCTGGCCTGCTACGGTGATGCCGTTGTTGTCCGCCACCCCGACGAGAACAGCGTTCATGTGGCCCAGAAGTACAGCCCGGTGCCTGTGATCAACGCTGGCAACGGTAGCAAGGAGCACCCTACCCAGGCGTTCCTCGACCTCTTCACCATCCGTGAGGAGCTTGGTACGGTCCAGGGACTCACCATTACCTTCCTGGGTGATCTCCTGTACGGACGACCTGTCCACTCCCTGGTGTACCTGCTCCGTCACTACCAGGTCCAGGTCCAGCTGGTTGCCCCCAAGAGCCTCCAGCTGCCCCCCAAGGTTCGGGAGCAGCTGGTTGCCTCTGGCCAACTCCTGTGCGAGTCCGAAAGCCTGACTCCCGAGATTCTGGCTCGCAGCGATGTTCTCTACTGCACTCGTGTCCAGAAGGAGCGCTTCCCCAGCGAGGAGGAGTACGAGCGCGTCAAGAACTCGTACCGCGTGGACAACGCCGCCCTCAAGCACGCCAAGGGCTCGATGGTGGTTATGCATCCCCTTCCCCGCAACGAGGAGGTTGCCGAGGAGGTCGACTTCGACCAGCGCGCAGCCTATTTCCGCCAGGTAAGTTTCCTTGGTTACTTGTACGAAACAAAACTAACATTGTCCAGATGCGATATGGGCTTTACTGCCGCATGGCCCTGTTGGCGTTGGTGATGGGTGATTCTTAGATTGGAGGTTTTGGAAAACGAAAAGTCATCAATATGGAATTGAGAGAAGTTTGTATTTTGGCCGGATAGATATGGCGGTGCTTAGCAAGTATTTTCATCACGAGGTTAAATGCCCGGTGCACGTATTATGAGTATAGATGTGTAAACCCGACGACTCACGTTGTCGTATACGTATATGTATGTATAGATTGTATATATTATGTGTTTAATTTGCGTGTGTTACGTGTGCTGTGGGTATGTGTGTTGTATGTGTCCCCTGTCGTGGCGTGAATGTCAGGTTGTCAGACCGCTCTGGTTGAGGACCATGGTGTCACCCGATGGATGGGTTGCACCAGGGACATGAACTGCCGCTTTTGGACCGAGACTGAAACAATGCCATGTCCATTTATCTGCTCCGAATTGGTAAAATCTCATGTCTCGTCAGGAAGAATGCGCGCTCAGTGTCTAGGGCGTTTTAAAGTGCCAGTATATGGATCATGACAGCGGAGACTCATCGATCATGGCCAGACGCTGGCTGTGATGCTTGCGAGTTGGCCACAGCAAAGTGTTGAAGCCACATGAACGTGGACCCGTTCGATTGCTGTACAGATACACAGGTGAATCCTTCTGAATTTTAATACATCAACATCCTCCGCGTTACACTTGGAAATGATTTTTCGGCCGCACATGTGTATCTTTGACGTCAGCTCGGAGCGGCCATGGCGCTAAACCGCATACGTCGGGCCTGTAAAATCGGTCACCCCACCATGTAGGACGACATGAGGCAACTTTATGTACTCGGTGACTCTTCAACTTATAAGTCGCTCCTTTGCACCAAGGCCGGCTCATTGCCCTCTGACTCTTGCAAGTAGTCAATGCGTCAGACCCTTAGGAACTGCCTCCTGTCAACCGCGAGAATGGCTCTGCACCCGCCTCCTGAGACTTCCAAGCTCATTTGTACGTGGCGCGACTCATGGCTGGGCCGTGGATTTACCCCTCCCCCGCGATCCGACCCTGGCACCGCCGTGTCGACGAGTATCACACGTTGTTCCTGAATGACATACAAGATGCGACGTGGCTGACTTCTTGGCTGGCTTCTTGGCTGAATCTGCCGGTACTCTGCAAAATGCTAACTGCCCGGTTTCTTAGTCGCCCCGCGGGTTCCAACACCAACGGGCAGGCCGATCAATTCACAAAGGGTACGCTCGTCCGCGCCGACCTTGACGCCTCGCCCATCACGCAGTACCACGCCTGGTTCTCGCAAGCCCACAAGCCCGGCTCGGGCGTCGCCCACCCGGAGGCTTGCACGCTGTCCACGGCGTCGCTGCCGTCGGGCCGCATCTCGTCGCGCACCGTCTACCTCAAGGAGCTGGACGCGCGGGGCTTCGTCGTCTACACCAACCTCGGCACCTCGCGCAAGGCCGCCGACATCGCCTCCAACCCGCGCGCCGCCCTGCTCTTCTTCTGGGAGGCCCTGCAGCGCCAGGTCCACGTCGAGGGCCGCGTCGAGCGCGTGACCCGCGAGGAGAGCCAGGCGTACTACTCCACGCGGGCACGCGGGAGCCGCATCGGCGCCTGGGCGAGCCGCCAGAGCCAGGTGCTGGAGCCGCAGGGAGCCGACGGCGATGACGGCCGCACGCAGCTCGAGGGCTGGGTGCGCGAGGTGGAGGAGCGCTTCGACGGGACCGACGAGATCCCCGTGCCTGAGTTCTGGGGCGGGTTGAGGATTGTGCCGGACCGCATCGAGTTCTGGCAGGGGAGGGAGAGCAGGCTTCACGATCGGTTTGTGTATGAGAGGGAGGGCGAGAGTGATGAGTGGAAGATGCAGCGCTTGAGCCCGTGAGCCTCGCGTATGCGATGGCTGTTGGCGTGAATGAGATACTCAACTATGCACTGCATTCTCCTCAATTATATCAAGACGTATTATGAGAGCATAACCGCAATACTGTGTAGTTTATCCTCCGTATATTTCAGCTGCAAAGGGGTTGGGTTTACCAACCTACTTTATGATTGAAATGAGCTCCCGTGTGATGAGTTCGCCATGTGGCTCCATTGTTAGGGGCAGTTGTCCACCACGGTGCATCGGGGAGTGAGAAATGTGATACAAACTGCCACGATGGAGTGACAGCCACGAGATCCCAATCCGAAGCCTGCAAGCGTCAATGCGTGTAAAGACTCTACTTTGGGGGCGATTGCCTTTTCCGTCTTCCTCGCCACAAGAATGGTCTGGAGCTGCGCACCGTCACGAAGTTGGCGGCTGCTGACTGCTGTTGGAGAAAGCAAGCTTCTTGCTATTGTCCGCTGCCCACCAAGACTCCTGTTGAATGACATGGCGATGCGGGAAATCCCCTATGAAAACCTTGAAGGGTGGCATCTGGCAAAGACGAACTAGACCACCTCTCTGCTAATGAGTGAATCTCGGGTGCTGCATCTAGATGCGACTATTGCCTTGGTGCGTTCTAGCCTCAGCCATCCTCGGCTTGCCATGAAGCCGGGCCCTGTGTAGTCTGGTCGAGAGCTCATTTAACATCCGGGAACGACTTAGTAGCAATTGGAACAGCGTCCGGATTTTCACAATGGGCGTCCAAGGCCCACAAAATAGACGTCAAAGCGATCAAACGACGTCGAGAACGTCCAAGGAATGTCTGCCTATCCTTCTGGCTGAGGATTGCCGTCGGGGTTTCCGTTGCGCATTCCGCAGAGTCGTAAGAGACTTCGTCATCGAATCGGGTTGCTCAACACCCATCATCCATCACCGTGAGCAACTTCCATGGAATAACCCTAGTCAATACGTGTCTGGATGTTTGCACCCGTCACTGGTTGCCAAGTGATCGTCATGCACCAAATCGACAACCCCACAATGCTAATTGACGTGACTGCTTGGCCAACGACAATCCGAGTCTATCTTGGAAGTATGTTCACACACCTTGAATGTTGCTCATCAGCGCTCATCCGTGTTCATCGAGTGCTCATCACCATGTCATGGCTCGTCTAGGCCAAATATTGTGTATACGCGTATACAAGCCTGTCAGGTCCGTGCCTTGGGTGCCAAGACTCTCTGCATTTGAGGGAAATACGCAGCACGTTCAGCGAGACCAGGGGAGCTGAATGCCTTGCTCTCACTGCAGCCAAACGTGGACAAGTCAGCGCCGCCATGATGGCTTCCGACGCGGCTCATGGACAGGGGACGACATTAGACTGAGGAGCCGATTCGTGCAGAGCCCAGCCGCGCCTCCGACCCTACATCTTTACGGTGGCCTGGCGTCTTCTGGTGCCAGTCCCACTGCGCAGGCCTGGGAACGTGGGCGACGGGTGGTTCCCTTGGGCGGGCCTGTACCAAACATAGCAGCACGGAGTAGCATTGCGGCAGCGGTGAGGTGAAGCAAATTGACGGAATTGGGTTGCTAGCGCATCGTCAGGGTCTTGGACCTGGTGCGGCTCATTACCCACGCGCTGTACTACCCACGGTCGACGAACCGCGGCCGCTGGCAAACGAACTGGCGGAGCCATTCAGGACGAAAGAGGGAAGGGCTAATTGCTCCGTGCTCTGTAGAAGAAGAAATAAGAGACAAGCAGTCGGGCTTGTTAGACACGGTGCGAGTGACGTCAGGCGAGATGTCGGATATTGGACAATGCTGGTCTTAGACCGAGGTAATTAAGGGCGTCGTCTTGTGTGCACATGTAGGTACGCGGTAGTATTTGCTGACACTTGTGCTTCCTACTATGCACGAAGTAGGAGTCTTGAGAGCAACAACCAGGCAATAGCAAGCAAATGGTGACATCCACCGGTAAATCCCACCAAGGAGCTCAGGCCCGTCTGACCCCCTAACAGCTCGATCTTGGCCAGATCGCCCATCCCAGGCGCCCCCCATGCGAACTTTGCACGGCGCGACGGTTAGGTCGGGCCTCTTGTTCGGAAGACGTGATGGAGCGCTGGCGTTGCACAGGCGACGCTAGCTTGAAGCCTCCAGGGCATTCTCCAGTCGATCTCCACGCCCGCGAATCCAAGTCAGCCTCAGCTGCGTCCAGCTGGAGCTTCCAATCTCCCCGCCACCCCCCGAGGAGGGCTCAGGCTCGGGCGGCGGTGCCAAGTACATGTCCGCTCCAAACCCGAGTGCTCAGTCCTGCTGGTGAGGCGATCCATCCTCGACAATTGTGGACATCAATGCGAGGGGAGCGTCGGTACGAAGGAGAGCCACCTCAGCCATTAAAAGGGGCCCCCTTCGGCGATGTGCTCGGCTCAAGTTGCCTTGCCGCGCCTGGCGACTCCACTCGAGGGTTACGTACGCGGAAGCACCGTCAAGCACGCGACTTGTGCAGAATACGACGTTCGACTAGTTGCGTGCACATCTCGATTGGACTTGTGGGTGAAGGAAAAATCCCCGAATGATGTGATGATGGTGTCTGGATTCACATTGAACTTTGTACTACCCCCCCCCCGACTCGCCAACTCCCCAATTGCCTACCCAATTACCCAATTATGACCTCTAAGTTAGTCCCCACGAGCCCATGGTCCATCACAGCACACACCATCTATGCTGTGCATGCTCCAAAAAAAAGCCATCGACTGACTGGAAAAAGGAACGAGGGTCGTGTCGTCCATCTGGCGAATCGTGGCCACGGACCAGAGAAGCTGTCTCGCACTCAGATCGAGCCGATGGGGCAGTGTCGCCAAAGTTTGACTCTTCCAGGTCCCAATGAGGGTGCGAGGGCTTTAGGCCCGCAACCCAACTCCAGCCAGCCGGGACCGAACTGCCAGAGAGCGCCCAAAGTAAAAAAATCCGGCGTAATTAACGTGTTGATGCGTGGTGCAGGAATGCACATGTGAAGGGAGTGCACTAATGAGGCTGTTCACCGCCAATAGGCATCCCACCACTTCCGTTGTCCGTCGTCACACCCACGGACAGAGTTCGAGGTTCCGAGACAGGCGGGCGCCTGCATGTGCATATGCTTGGATCCGGAGACACGGCCATGAGACTTCCCGGCCCAGCTGCCGCCGGGGTGGGTGGAGTGAGTGAGGTGATGTGCCGACCTTCTGATGCCCGGTCTCGAGAGAACAACCGGGTTGATGTTTGTGCAACCGAAAACAGAGGCGTCCCGTCTCGTCTCCATTTCTTCTCTTTCAGGGGCCGCGGCTGTGAGGCGTCTGTGGCATTTGGCAAAATCGATCGTGTGCTCAATGTCCTACTGCGGTCTGGAGAGATCTACGGGATCCGCGCCGTTGACGTACAGTACTCCTGTGAATCACCCTTGCCAATTAGCCAGGAACCAGGAAACCTGTGGAACTGGCGTTTCGCTGCGCTCGCATGCCCATCATCTGTTCGTATTGTAGGAGATCTCGTTGTGTCTGACCATGTGGCTGCCAATGTTGCAGTCAAGAATCCGTCTGGACAACGGCGCGCGCCCACAGAGTAGGAAAGACGTCGGATGACCACCGCATTTCCAACCTTACTTCACTCTCCCACGTTTCTCCCGTTCCGGACAGCTTCTTGAATCGCACAGGCACGACTCACGAAGATGAATTGTTAGTTCGCGGTAGGGTGTTCCCGAGAGGCCCAGGCCACATCCATCAGCCCAAGCCATTGGGTCTCCAAGATTGGGTTTTGGGCGCCGTCACGGGATCGAGCGACGACAAGCCAAAGTCAGCAGTCAGCCGCCACCTCACGCTTCACAACGCAGAGGAAAGCCAATTAAATCAGGTTTCGGCTAGAGGCTGAGAGAGAGCGCGAGACATATGTGATTATGTGATGTAGGGCCTGGACGTCATTGTGGTGATACAGGTATTGGACAAGGAAATGCTGGGGTTTATGCCGTCGTCGGATCATCAACCCCTGGCATCCCAGAACCTGCATTGCATCTACCGATTGTTGCTCGTGTTGTGAGCGACGCATCGGCCGTCCCCGATCCATTTTGTTTGTTTGCCACTCGCAAAGCTCCACTGGAGTGGACTCTGTTGGCTCCTTGGTCCTTGGTGTCTTGTCCTGTTCCTGTTGTCTGACACCCGTGCATAATAATAATAAAAAGGACGCCAACAGAGCACAGCCAGGCACGGCTGAAACCAAAGGGAACGGGGGGGGAGGAGGGAAAATCAGCGGGCTTCATTGCGTAGAGGAGGGCAGCATGTCACTCTCACAAGCTCCCGAGGCGGCAACCAAGCTCCGCCGCAGCCACAGTCCAGCGTCACGCCCGCTTCTCCATGTTGCCTGGGGATCTGTCCTCGCTCTCGCTGCGTGGCCGCGGTGGTTATGGCAGTTCAATTCATTGGATGTAGTCGGAAGCACGAATACACCACTGCTTATTCGGTGCACTCTGTTTCCCCTTTCGACGCACTCGGGGCCCGCTCCGGTGCGTTTGCTGGCGATAATTCAGGGCTTGGGTCCCCTGGCACGCCCCTGGCCCCGGCGCTGGGCGTCCACCACACCTATTGTTATTACTGACCAGGCCCGCCAGAGCCGTCCAGGCCGTCCAGGCCACCAAGACTAGAGGTAAGCGGGCTTGCTCCCCTCCACCGCCAATACGGCCTGGAGCTATGTGCCGGTGGCCCTTGCTGCCCAGGCGTCATCCTGGTTAGCACCGCGACTCAGCCTTATTCTTAGGTGAAGGTCCCCCTGGGCCGGGGACTCCACCTGCTCGCTCGCTGGCTCGTTCGTGTTGCACCTTGCTCCTTGCACCTTGGCTCGGCCGGTCTATATATACACTCCGACCGCTTTGTATATATAATCCTCCCTCCCCCATCTGCTCCTGCATCCCCGAACCATCATCCGTCGCTGTGGCTGCTGTCGTGTGCGTGCTCGCGTGATTCATCCATCCCCCCCTCCATCATCAACAACACCTCGTGGACGACGACGCCGACGCCGAACAAAACGCACACCAACGCACCAAAACATGAGAAGCAGCCCCTGCGACTGCTACTGCTGTGGACCGAGGACTGGACGACCAAGCACCGCTGCTACACCCGAGAACCGCCATGATGCGCCGCGATACTAAGCATTCCGGTGACGTCGACGCCGACCAAGATGGCGACTGCGGCCTCGAAGGCTACTTCACCTACCGCCCGCTGTCCAACCTCCCCACACCGCCCCCGAGCTCCCGCAACTCGTCGGCCGCACAGTCGCCGCGGACGACGCTCAACGATGGCGAGCCGTTGATGGCGCGATTCCGAGGTGAGTCGAGATTTATCTGGCTGTCTGGCTATCTGGCAGTGCATTTAATCAACAAACCCGTCTATGCTGCGTCATTGAGCCTGCTGCTCCCTTGTGCTGTCTCACTCCGTGTCTAACCCGGCTACCCACAGGCCCCGCCATCCACCTCGTCAACCTCATTCCCTCGTCGGCCTCGCTGGCCACCGCCTCGGTACCACTCGTACAGGCTCTCCTCAGCCGCGCGAACCTCCCCATCGAGACCGTCGCCCTCGCCGTCTGCATCCTCGACAGCCTCGACTCTCGCTTCGCCCGCCGCTGGCGCCTCTCCTGCCCCCTGCTCTCCGACTACTTCTCCTCCTCCTCCAAGCGCCACACCCTCCCCCCGTCGCCCTTCCTCCAACAGCGCCAGCAGCTGCACATCGACTCGGTCAACCCCGAGCTCATCATCTTCGCCGCCCTCGTCATCGCCGTCAAGTTCACCGAGGACCCCCAGGAGCCCTCCCACTACTACTGCAAGGCGTGGGGCCGCGGCATGTGGTCCAACCAGCAGCTCAACCTCACCGAGCGGTGCATTATGGAGAGCCTGAACTACCGCATCATGCCGCTGTGCGACGAGGACTGCCTGGCTGACGCCATGGTCGACATGCAGCTGGCCGCTCAGCAGCCCAGCTGGGACCTCCGTGACTACAGCCACCAGGATAGCGTCTCCAGCGACGAGGAAGACGCTACCGCCAACTACGTGCCCTCACACTCCCGCTCCAAGACGATGGGCGCCAGCAAGGCTACGCTGGGGCTGGGGCTGACGCTGACACCCGTCGACACCCCCGCAGCGGAAGCCCCTCAAGCCGTGACCCCGCGGCCCGCGGCGCTTTCTGACGATTATTTCGGTCACTACCAGGCATGAGACGAAAGAAAATAGCACACGGCGTTTGATTTGACTTTTTAACTATGGCTTTGGTTTGAGCATTGGCAAGGCGTTTGACAACCAGCACACCACATGTAATGGCGATTTTTTTTTGGGTAATGTGCCGGCCAACAGCGGGCTTCATCCGGCATCATTTGGCATCAGCATTGGGTTGTTTTTTCTGGGATGCCCCCTCTAAAGGAGGGCTCGACACACGCGTGTGGCTACGGCCGTGGTCGATGTATTTGCGTTATCTGTGTACTCCAGGGTTTTTGTTCAGGGATTGGGTATCAGGTATCTTTGCTCGGTGTTTGCTTTCGTTGCGCTTTGTCGGGGATCACAAGACCTTGCTTCTGGTCTGGTCCGGTTTGGTTTAGGCTCATTTTCGGCATGGGAGACCAGGGTTACACATACCCCTTATCGTATCTTCTGGTCAATAGTGTTCTTTTAATGGCTCGCTACGCTTTTTCTCCCTGTATCCTTCACCGTCTCGCCGCGTGATTTTGCTCAGACCGACCCCATTCTGCCTTTAGTCCAACTGATTTAGACCGGGACGCGTTGTCCTTGTCTAGTTCATGGCGCTTGCTCCACCCACTTGCGTACCTCACTGTAAAGAGCAACTATTGAAGAGCTCGTATGTAGACATCCATCGTATTCCGACGCAAAATAACGCGTCTCCCTTACTGTTTCCGCAAGAAACATGCCCTGACCATGTAAAAAGGCCTCAACTAGATCCTAACAATGCTAATTTCTTTAGGGCTTATCTTGGGATCACGGTCAGATCCCTTCCCAGGCACGCTAAATCGCCGTCATGCTGATGTTCACTTGGGAGGAAACGAGGAACGAGCTATGGTATTGGTCTGTATGTTTCTGTACGTTGATACCCGATGTGTTCAGTACATGTAACCAACCTAACGGGCCTAACGGGTGTGGCATTCTTTTCGGCGGCGCTCTCCGCAAACTTGGAGGTGGCTTTGCGCTTGTCTATAGTTGGCATAAGGGTGCTCGCATTTTAGCATTACTTGCGGGCTCGGCCAGCTCATACTTCTTGGCCTTCCCGGCCGTTTTCTTCTTCGTAAGGTTACCGGCTGGGCTAGTATCTCTAGCCCTGGGACATTCGTAGAGCCGAGGGCCAGAATCTGGGTGGCCGACATACCCGCCAGGGACACAATGTTTAATGTTAAAAACCGCCTGGTATACCGGTGATACTATGAAAACATTGCTTACTATCTCATTTTGCTTAGTCTCTGCTATTGATGCCCGCCCCGTTCAGCTGGTTCCAGCACTAACCTCGGCACATCGCCACGAAGTCGGTAAAGTACGCCACGGCCCTGGGGCTGGGAAAAACAACAAGCTCATAACCCGCGTAGAAGCCCCGCGCTTTCTTGGTGCCATTATCGAATCGAATCTTGGTGTATTCCATGATATGGGTGTATGCGTATTTCTTGACAGGCGCAGTTGTGACTTTAGCTTCATAGTTGGGCTGGAGTCAGATTATATCAAAATTACCAAGGTATTCTATACTAATAAAAACTAGAAAGTATACTTTCATTTATATTAATTATGTATAGCCACAGATGCTTAGTAAATAAGCTAGTGGATAGACTCAAAAATATTAACATAGAATATTTATCTTAAAATAGCTTTAGAAATTTAAATGAAAGTAAAAGAATATATAATTAATACTTTTAAAGCTACAGAAGCAATACTTTAATAAGTAATGGTTCTAAAATTATAACTATAGTAGCAACTTCTTATTAAAACTATATAGTAGACTGCTTAACTATGGCAAATATTTATTTCGAAGTTCTTGTTATTAAAGTATAAGTGTCTGATATGCATTTCCTATCCCTCTCAATGCCATAGATGCAAACAAGCATTTGGTGCCGTAGAAATAACAAGGAATCAGACTATATACAACTCCCTGGGGAGCCAGAGCCGCCCTGTGGACGAGGCATACCCATACAGGCATACAAGACAGTGTCACGCCATCGCCTGCTTCTCCCTCGCCAGGCCACAGCGAACCTGGATCGTAAACTCTCACTGCTTTGTTACCTTGTACAAGAAGAGGACCCCGAGACAAAGAAAATGGCTGCGGAAGGTCACGATCGTCATCGCACTTGACCTATCACGCCGCCTCTATCCAGCCGCCCTCATCGCCCTGTCCGACCGACACTACCACATGCACTCCGCTCAGGACCACCGACGCGACCCCGATCACGAACAGGGTCGGCCCAAAGAAGCGCGTAAAGTACGTCCCATACTGGCACTCGACCCTCTGGAAGTGCGATCGGCCGGGAAGAGCGGCGCATACAAGTTGAGCCTCGTCAGGCGGATCTCGCCGTAGGCGTAGCGCAGGGAGACGTCGTGGTCTACCATGATAGCCAGGCTAGACGTGAAGTGCAGAACTGCTGCCATATATATATTGCCGCTTTTTGCTAAACATAAAAAAATAATAAAGATGCATGCGATAAATTTCGACCTAATTACAAAGCACCTGCGGTAACAACGTATTTTTTATCCAATTGTGTTTTGTTATATCATGCACACTTGTTCCTGTGTATTCCATCCGCTCATTTTGTCACTACACTTCTGTGCCCTCCTCCTCATCTTCGTCTTCATCTGATTCTTCATCCTCTTCGTCCTCATCCTCATCCTCATCCTCCTCGTCTCCATATCTGTCATGATTGGGCGTTTGCCGTTTCCTAGTTCTGTTCGGATAAGCTCGATCAGCCCGATACTGGCTAGGCAGCTCGAAGCTCAGTCTCTTGGCTGGTAGAGTCGCTGCATAGTTCTTCCTCGCCGGTTGTGCATTTGGATCCGGGTCGTAGTAGTCATCTCGGACCTCACCCTCGCGAGCAGTATCGCTGTCCTTCCCGCGAAGCTTCACAATGTAGTCTTCAAACTCGTGCATAGTCTTCGCAATGTTTTGAAAGTTCGCTTTTGTCAGCTTCACTGTCATCCATTTTTTCTTTCCCGTCTTCGCGGCTTCATCGAGTGTCTGGCCACTGGCTTTGATATCTTCCCGCCTGTCGAATTGGCTCAGAGCCAAGGCCGTCTGGAAGGCGTTGCGTATTTGCCGGCCATTCCAAGTCTTGCCATCCTTCTGACGTTTCTTGAAGTGCTGCTCGGCAAAGTCAAGGAGATTCTGGCGATTGAATTTGACTTTAATTTCGGCCGTCTTGTTTTCCACCTCTAGGCGATTCAAGATGTTATTCCACATTCTCTTTGTGGAATCCAAGTCCAGTTCAGCATATCGCAAAGATACGTGGATACGCGATTTGAAGGCCTCGTCGAGGGTGCCAGGACGGTTAGTCGTGAGAAATAGTATTCCAGAGTAGTACTCTAACTGTCTGAGGAATACTAAATTTGGGTCAGTGGCGTGGAAGTCTTTGGATGCTCCGAAAAAGGAAACAGATTGCATTACTTACCCGAGACTAGAGCATTGCGCTTCATCTCTCTGTGAGTCCGTGACACAAGAAACACATCAGCTTCATCCAAAAGCAGTACGCATCCCCATTTCTCTGCTCTTGCTGCGTGATTGCTAAGCCGAGTTTCGACAGACTCCGGATCTAATCCCAGATCACCGCAAGTGATTGCATATAAGGGACGTTGTGTATATGCCGCTATAGTCTCTGCGGTACTCGTTTTGCCGGAGCCTGGGGGTCCGTGTAGGAGGATGATGAGGCCTTGCCCTTTCCCTGGGACTAGGTCTATTTGGGCGTTGTCCGGCACTTTCATGCGTTTCTTCAACCGTTCCTGTCGCCGTTGAAATCCCGAGGTATGGTTGTCAACTAATGCAACTAGCAGACTTCTGTGATGCTCTGGGATGACAAGGTCATCAAACCCTGAATTTCGGATGATATCAATGTCCTGAAGATTATCAACGTCTAGCATGTCTGAGAAAATTGTGAGTTACCAAAGAGCAATTAGATGGGGTAATAGGGCTCCATACACCACATTCGATACCTAAACGTGTATCCAGGCACCTCTGATGGTAATAGCTGATAGTACCCTGCACTCAACTCCACATTAGTAAACTGAAAAGGTTCCAAGAAGTCTCTGCTTTGTGACATATAGTCCTCGCTGAGTTTTGTGTCGATCTCAGGCCCAGAAAATTTGACCTCGTACGAATGTAAACCCGGCTGAAACCCGTTGACCGCAGCATGGTCGAAAGCCCTGCTTCTGAGCGGTTTGCCAAGATTAAAGGTGTAATATTTATTGACCTCTCGATATGCTTCAAAGTCAACAAACACTTCACTGGTAATGTACTCCTGACTTATCTTCCCGTATGGGATGTCTTCATCGTTTTCGCCCCGAGTTTCCTTCTCAGCCAATCCTTCATAATGCTTGTGACCGAGGGACTTCACGAATTTGCGCCCCCGTGCTTCCATCCGAGCGAGTAGGCTTTCGGTGTTCGGGTGGAGCTGAGCTGGATAAATCGGAAGCTCTGTGACCAATCGTTCACCCAGGTAATGGTTGAATTCCCAGGATTCGCCTATAGGTCCGACTTGGTCACCATCAAATGCCATCGTGTAGGTATCTACCCTTAATGCTGTCCACGTATCGATAGGGATTTCTGCGCGCCTGCCTTTGGGCGGGGGATGTGGAATCAGTCGGCCACCAGTAACAAAGTACACTCTGTGCAACTGTTCTCGACCTCGCCGACTTGACAGAACAAGATCGCCAGGTTTGAATAAGTGCCATAGATCGTCGAAAGCAATTTTCTCCACCTTTCCGCTCTTGACATCGTCTCTGAGCTCAATAAGCCCTGCAAGGTTTTTGTTGACAAAATCAAGAAGGCACCCCAGGTGAGAAATCCGCATCTCGAGCTGTGAGACTTTTGCCGGCAAATCGGGGCGACTGGGCCTCGACAAAGCGTCACGACCCTCAGTTTCACCCTCGCTCTTTGGCTGGTTCTCTTTGATGTGGAAATCAACCTTTTTGGCGACTTCTTTTGACTCAGAGTTACTGTCCCGCTGAATGGCTTCATCGATATCCATGTCCGGTGTTCTTGTAGTACTATTGACTTGATGATCGTTGTTGTTGATGTCAACAGTCATTTCGGCTAGCTCGTCTCGAAGCTCGACTAATCTCGTTCTAAAGAGTGGTAGGTATTGCAACAAGATCTAAACTCATTAACATCGTTATTCAATACACGTAAGAAGATGCTGCATAGTATGGAGGGGACTCTTACTTCATAAGGGGGGATAATACTGAAACTTGACGTCAGATATGCCATTCAAACTTAAATATTGCAACCAATGTAGAATATAAGGGCACTTACACAACTGGGAAGGAAATTGTGGTCGATGTAATGAACTCCAGCTCCGCATGCAAAATGTCTGAATTGATAAGGATTCTCTGCAAGTTCTTTTTGTCTCCGATCATGTCAAGAGCCATATCCTGTGTTACCTGTGAGGAGTCTCCTGTCAAAGCCTCCAGTGACATTGCTCGGCTTAGCCTTTGGTAATAGACCTGCAACACCGGAACGGGCTTCATCTCCGACCCACGAATACCTTGCTTCCAGTCATCCATGGTGAGTACTTGGATTTCACAAGTCCAGGGATTGCTAAACATCATCAGCCAAGTTTGCACACCCACAACGGAGAGATGAATTTAAAGATTTAAATGTTCTCGAACCTTCTAGATCGGAGAGCAATTTTATCGGAAGCAACAAGTATAGACTTACGAGTTTGTTTCCTTAGGACAACTTTTGTCGACTTTTTCTTTGAGATCCTCTATTTCGAATTGCAGATCAGGAGGCAGCATGAATCGATACGGCTGCATACTTGAGATGAATTTGGAGACCCTCTGGAAAATCTCAGTTACCGAGTCTGACATTGCCAGTGCGGGGGTGCCTTCTTTGCGAGGGATGATGTCTTCCTCTGGCAAGGTCCCCGCTATACTAGCTGATGCCGATGCTAAAGTCGCGTGTGAATTCTTGGCAGATACACTAGACTTGCTTGCAAAAGCATCCGAAAGAACTTGGTCGAGCTTAGCTGGCGCTGAACCTTTTTCATCGTTGTCTTCCATTGAGAAATCAACTGTGCTATTGCTTGTGGTCTTCAATTCCAGTGTCCCTCAGTAAATTCGCGCCAATCGTAACAACAATTTTGTTTGGGGGAAAGGGGACTTGTAGGACTGAGACTTACCGTTGAAGTCATGGACTGGGATGAAGAACGCTGAGGAGAGGATGCGAGGAATAGCGATATGCTCGGCGGCCAAAGTTGCTCAAGGTGACCCGCCGCGTGTAGTATGAACAAAATAACGAGGAATTACTCAGTAAGATAAGAGCGGATGGGAAAATGGGCATGTTTGCGGCAAATATCAAATGGGCTGAGGCTCGGCTGCGCTCCGTACTTCGCCTCACTAGACCACGCAATGGAACCTTAGGCACCGTTTGGGCACCCATCTGCACTTGTTGCCTGTAAATGGCCTCTATCCAATGAGAGGCTACGAGAGAATATGCACACCTGTGGCGAAGCTCGGCTGGTAAGGCTGCACTTTGTACCTCGCCTCATTTTACCGCGTAGGCAGCAATGAGGATCCCGCCCGAGCATCCACACCCATTCGTTGTTAGATGATGAGCCCTCTATTTCCAACAAGAGCTTCTTAGCTTATACGTACATTCGAGGCGGGCTCGCCATGATGAGCCTATTTAATACTCATGATGGCTATGTTCTATTATCTGGTGTAATGTGTCAGTATATGCTCAATGGGTTGCAAAGACTTGTAGCAGAACGGCATAGTTATTTCGTGTCAGACATTCTCGGACCTTATCTACTTGGTGTCTCTAAAGTGCTCATCAGTCGGTTATGCATCGTGCTTCCATTCATCAATCCAAAATTAGGGCCCTCTTCAGCTCAGGGTCAGTGGTGCAAGCTTGTCCGTTGTACCTAATTTTCCTACTCTCATTCTCATCCTTGAATTTTATTGTCTCAATTCAAGAGGCCTTCTCCAAGTCAAGTCGTTGGCTGCAGCACCTATTGGCAAGTCTTTGCTAAGTCGAAGAATCTCGTCCTCTTGAAAGAGACCCTCAAACAGGCTAACTCGCGATGGACCTGTAAGCAAAAGCTTCAGGGTCGCAAGCGGCCCCTGTCTGAAGACCGAGACCAAGCTGATGACAAGCTCATCGGTGTCTTCTTGTCGCTCAAGAGGCTGAGAAAAGAACTTGAGGCCATCAATGATGATGACCACATAAATTTCCCTAGGGAGCTCGGTAATCAGGTCGCAGAGTGATGTACAGACAGTACGGAATTCTGTCGGCTCTACCACTTTTAGGATTCGCTGGAGTGATTTGTGTGCAATAAAGTCTCTTCCGCGTTCTACTAGCTGTAGAAGCAGACTCAGGGTAAGCTCCGTTGCACTGGCATTTGGGTCTCTTTCGAAATTTCTGTGCTCTCCGCAGAAGAAAGCCAAGGGCACTATAATTGGAGACATGCGTTTCTTGTCTTGACATCTGTGAAGTTTGAGCAGGGCGCTAGTGATCTTGGCACTGACCAAGGAGGCTTCAGACTTCGGTCCTTGGCTGCCATGTCCATCTAAGAGAAGCATTGAAGGCTGGTCAATGGAAAACCAGGTCCTTAGTCGGTGATGAGACTGAATAGCGAGCACCCGATCCTCATCAATCTCGTTGTCCGTAATACATTGCGTAGATCGGCCAAGCGTCTTCAGGATTTTGTGACAGTCGTCAATGACCAGTTTGTTATCGTACTGAAAGGCTGTCAGGATCTTGTGTGTCGTGGCCATTGCAATCTTTTTTACACGAGTGTTGTATGATTTCAGGTGGGTGTTGTGTGAATTCCTTGGTCCGTTTGCCTGAGGCTTGGCCTGGAATAGATCGTGTTCAACTTCGATCAAGTTGCGGTTTTCCCTTTCTCTGATTAAAAGGTACTCCCCGCCCATCTCAATCAAATAGCTGGCACCATGAATCATATCCATGACTATTTCATCTTTATGGGTGAGAGATCCATTGCGTCCCTTGTAGAACCAAGGATGGGCATATTGATTGTAAATGAAGTCTTTGAAGGTGGTGACCTGGACTTCGAAAATAGGATTTGAATCCTCCGAGTCTCCTTTCAGTGATACGTGATGGTTGTGAGACTCGTAACTTCCAAAATGCGCGTCCCAATATTGGCCAACGGGGCGGTCCGGCGACCAGTGGTTTGGCTTCTTGATCGCTCGAAAGCTCTCTGAGACGAATCCATTGGCGCGATCCACATCGGCCGCGGACTGCACCACAATCATAACTCCGGCGAGATCGTGCATCTCATACAAAATGTCGCTCAAGTCTGTGAATGGCTTCTGTCGTCCCTGCTCCCGACGTTTCAGGGAGTCACTGACAGATTGATCAGTCTTGGTTCTGCCATGAACCATACACCTAAGACCCCTCTTCAAGAGCTCATCGCGGCAGTAGAACACCAGTTCACTGACCAGTCCTTCGTAATCGGGGACTAGATTAGGCCAGATGGTGGAGTTGAAATCATCAATGAGGTCCAAACTTCCCTTAGAAGGATGGATGGATTCGAGTTCGTGGTCACCTCTAAGCGTGGTGCTAAGATCATGTATTTTTGCCTGAAGCTCTCGATGTATCACAGATAAGGCTGTAGAACCGCCTTCTAATTGGGGCTGGGGGGTTGACGAAAGCGAACTCATGGTGCACTAGACATTCACTTGCCGGATGGTTGATGAGATCCGTGGTGCTAGGTGACGTAGATCGCTCAGTGATTCTGTGGAGGGGAAAACTGCAGAGAGGTCCGATAAGGCTACGAGGAATGAATTTGTTCCGCCAGGATGGACGCCTCATAGCCAACACACTCGGCTAATTGCAGTCAAAGATTTTAACCGGAATCGTTACAACATAACTTATTCCACATCACATTAAAGAGCGCACGCCGTTAAGCAAGGTACAAATCCATCGATATTAAACAACCGAGGAAAAAATAGATTTTGCCTTCCGTCAAAGGAGCATCCTGGTCGCTCCCACTCCCCTCCTGCCTGAGCCGATTTCAGGAGGTTATTCCGGTCCTTGCCCTTCACACCAGTCGAATGCGAGACGGGCGACCCAGAACCGGCGTTCTTCGTTGCTCTTGTACAGAAATATCGGAGGAGCTTTCTGTACATACAGGAATCAGAGATGAAGTATTATGACGTGCTTACTGCCTTAGCCGGCATGAGCCTCGAAGTGTTGATAACCTTTGGTGGCTTCCTGGCTCGACCGTCCTAGGGAGACGACTATGAGAAAACTAATGTCAAGATCGCTAAATACGACCATTCTATACATTTGGGAGGTACCTAGCTGGGTGGTACATGGTCTAGCCACTCGATGCGCTCAGCTCACAGCTGGCAGTCGGCATTCGCAGTTGGCGGTTGGCAAAGGAGGCCGGTTCGTAACCCCTGACGAGTGACGGGGTCTTCATTTATCTACTAAAGAAGAGGGAGGTTTCTTGGAAGTATCGTGGGCTATGTGACGTTTCCTCTTTCTCAGTTCAATGCCGCTTCTCCGGTTGTCTGCGGAGGATACGATGTGCTGGGATTGGGGCTGGATTCTGCAACCTTTATGACCGTGTCTCAGTGACATTTAAGTCGATATATTTGTCTGTAGTGTCGGTTTAATTAATTGATGCCGAATGGCGAAGGAGTTGTCACGCAGCTTCTGTTTCCCTTTGGTAGCCGTCTCACTCAAGGCTGCTAGTACTACGACGAAGATGGTGGATTGCAATTTCGTCAGAAATTCTGATGAGTTTGACGTTTTTCTTCACCAAGCTGTAGGAGTTTTAGCGTTTACAGGAACTCCAGGGTTCAGGATTCAAGGTTGGGTCACGCAAAAGCTGGGCCGTTTGGAGCAGCCCGAACAACATATCCAGATCTCCTGACATAATCCCTTCATCCATCCCATGATTTTTCTTGAACGGCCCCAAAGACCTAGGAAAGATTCTAGCCTTTCAACCCTTCAAAACATGTGTACCCTCACCCCTCCCCTCACTGCTTCTAGATTCCTAGCACCCTGCGATGCTTCTTGTTGGGAGTTGCAGAAGGAGCAGCAGGTTGAACGGGAGGTGCAACCACAGTATCAACCCCAGGAGCCTCTTCGGGAGTAGGTTCACAGCGACACTTCACCGAACCATTGTTGTCGACAGATCGAACACCAACAATGGGAGTGAAGGTAGAAGTCTTGGCAGACTTCTTCTTTTTGCCTTGAACAGCAAGAAGGCCGCCTGAGCAGCAGCGAGCTTGGTACCACTGTCACCCTCAGGACCGCCACCCAACTCCGCCGAAGCATCACGGGGAGGCACAGGGTCGCCATTATTGGGGCCAGAAGACGAAGTGGTCGAGTCAGAGGGTTGTCTGGAAAGCGAATCGGAAGGGCGTGGTGATTTCTGGATCCCCAATTGGCAAGGGGAATTGATCTCCCTCTTTTTCTGCCTCCCCCTGACTGTATTAATTCACTACTAGGACCTAGGGGATATGTTAACAGCTCGTCTAGATACCCCGTGTTTTGTCTTCGAACAGCATCGCTATTCACACACAAGAACAAATCCGTTCACATAAGACTCAGCTTGATCTACGTACCGAATTATGCGTGCATCAATGCACGCTTAGGCTAAAGCCCCTCATTTGTTATTTTATTTAATAAAATGAACAATCCGGATGATGAAGATGGATAAGTGCTAAGGATTAGTCTTATCAACATAATTTCCCTAAAATACTATCTTAGGCGTGCGAATACCTGCCTTGAGGATTGGGGCATGTACTCTTGTATGCAAATGCAAGATGCAAGCGTGCGAATAGCAATGCTCATGTGTATATGATTGTTCGCTAACTACACACATGAGGGGGGCCAGTCACCTCCAATTTGCGAAGGCTTCCCGTCAGGCGGCTGTGAAGGATGCTGCCGCTACTGCTACTGTGTAACGACTCGTCACGCAGGGAACGGAAAATGGAGCGAAATGAACAGCGAGCTCATGCAATAGCTAGACTCTAGTTTAGGTTGTGTATGTTAAGGCTGAGGTTCACTCTTGCAGTGGTGGCGGGTCTTTGGGCGAGGTTAGTGTGCCTCTGCACCACGATTTGACACTGTTGCCGAGGAGGCCGAGGGTAAGTCCTCGTTTTTGCTATCAATTTGACATTATGCTAATGGAGTATGCTTAGAGGGAACAAACGTTTCCCGAGCGACTAAAAACCTAGAAGGGGTTTGCCCTGCTACTTGTTCTTCAAGTCTATGGTGGTAAGTATAATTTTGTTTAAGACATTGTAGATTAAAACAATGTAGTAGTTGGGATCGAGAGGGGTAACCATTTAGCGCTACACCCAATACCAGAAAATACAGTGGCTCATACACACTTACCTTTGCCTCAAGATTTCAATTTAACTCTTCTGTCTCAAACCTTGTTAACCGTAGACAATAAATAACGTTGCTGCTTGTGGACCCTAGATCCACGTTGCCATGAGCGATGGGTACATTAAGCATACCCCTGCATAAACCTTGGGTGAATGATGGTGATTGACGTGGCAAGAGAGCGGTACCTGTGGTCTTTGTGTGCCTTGATCAGAAGCCTAATGGCCTTACTCTTACTAGATTGTCGATCAATCCATCAGCTCATGGTCATTTTATTCAAGCCGACGCCGGACGAACCCCTGGTGCAGTAGTAAAGTTCAGGCACTAACTATTTCCCGATTGGGAGAACTACGTCCCGCGTTACATTGGTAAGCAGGCAATGCAAGTGATAAAGCGTAAGTTCATGATTGCCTTAGCACATCTGGCGAGTACGACTGAATTAAGGTTGGAGGTACGGATGCTGAAGACGAAAAAGATGACAAAGAGCATGGAGGCATACAAGGCGTATCGCTGTCACCATCTTATTCGCCAGTCGGGTTTTGTTGACTTGTTGGTCAATCTCGCGGGCGTGTAATGGTTCGACAGAGACCGTGCCTGGTAGGGGATGCTGGCGTTGGGGCGTACGTCGATTGCTCTCGATGCTCTGATTTTCTGGCATGGCTGAGCAGGCCCCTGACTGCAGATACATGGAAATGGGACCAGGCACGCGTGGTGCGTCGCCATTGATTATGGGCGCCCTTGATTATTCCCGGCATTCTGGATAAGATGGGATTGTGTACTACGTGAGTGAGATTGATGGTGATAGAACATGGGGCTAGGTTGGAGTCCCATTTTCTCATGCGTAACAGAGAGAAAAGAGGGGATGAGGGTTAGAGCTGCCGATTGCGGAATGTTGCGTTATTAGAATGAACGAGGTCAGAGAAGGCGAGACCGAGTGCGGATGTACAGAATACGGTGATGTGAATAATACCTCGGTATTAACGGAAGACACAATTAGAGATTACCTGCCGCGGGCATGTCACGGTTACCAAGATCAGAAAGCGGCACTGGACTAGCGCGAGCATGAGCACGGGCATCAGCATCGGCTGAGGAGTTGTGAGTCGTGTCCGGGACTGTGTTACGGTGCTGTGCTACGTAGTAGAAGGCTCCTCATGGGATGGGAGGGTGGATAGAACGGGTCACCCATGAGGTTTTGGCTGGCGGGAAAACGAGACAGAAACGAGAGGACGGACGATCATCTGAGCTGGGATTAATTGAGCAAGTCATCAGTCACAGCGAAAGAGGGGACCCTGCAGGACGACTCCACCAAAAAGAAGCCAGAAGGCTGCGGCATGACGGAAGAGAAGGCCACCCAAGCGTCCCAAGAGCGCCTCAGAGCGCCCCAGGGAGGACCAGGCCCGCCCAGAATGCGGCACTAGGGTGGTTCCGAGTGGAGGGGGATGCCCTAGAGGGGATGTCGAGGGCATGACTAGCAAGATGGCCTAGGCGAATGCAAGTCGCCATGATGGGGGATGGTCAGGTGGGTAGGTAGTGTAGAGATGGGGGGAGTTTGGGGCCTTGGGGTCTTGGGGGGCGTCTTTGGGGGCTTTGGGAGGCCTTTGAGACTTACGCACACAGGCGCAGGAACAAGGCGCAGGCAGGAACACGGCGCATATTCGTTCTTCGTACCCCGTAAGAAACCCATTCTCAGGTAGGGCGCATAGAACAGGGCGGGCTGGCGAGAGACACCGCCGGGCTGGGACTGGGGACTTGGCGGCGCAATTTGAGAAATCACATGAAAGAAAAAGGATCAAGTTCCACGAATCCAGGGATCCACAAATCCACTCGGGGCTGGCGGCCTTTGGTTGGCTGGCGGCGCGCCTTGGCCGGACCAGGTCTGTCCCGCCGTGTCGCATTTGCAGGGTATTTGCAGCAGGCATTTGCTTTGCAGGCATCTGCGGACTTGCAGCCGCCTTAGAGACACGGGCAAACAGCGCCAGAGGGACGGACGGCCTGGGTCGTGTTCCCGTTGGCTGGGATTTCTTTTCTGGTTTGAGTACGGTTAGAGTGACGTATCGGCCTAGGTTGCGTACCTAGGTAGCTACACAGGCGGTAGGGTAGGTAGGTAGGTAGGTGCTGTATTGGGTCTTGAGGCTTCCAGCCAGCAGCATCCGCATATGAGCATCACGAGGCACCGCAGCCTCATCCTATTGCACAACGTTTTAGCCTAGAATCCAGGTATCCAGGTATCCAGGTCCCAAGCTTCACGGAACTCTGGCCCACAATCTTCTCTCGCGCCTCTTCCGTTTCCTCATTCTTCTTGCCTACCTGCCTGTCTACCCCGCCACTCACCTCACACAACTCGCCTCCCTCTCCCCCCTCCCGGATCGCCCGAGTACATCTGTGCCTCGTCCAGACATCATCACCAAACTCTCTTCCCATCTTCTTCACTCAACTCCGCTCGTCCCCGCAACAGCCCAGTCCGTCCGCCTCTGCCCCTGGGCTTAAAGCGCCCTCTCTCCACAACTTCAAGCTTCCAACTCCAGAGCCCATCTCTGCCACTCTGCCTCTCTGCCCTGCCACCAACGCCGCGCGCCCCGAACAACATTCCTGCGACATTCCTGTCCAGCGTCCCCTATCCCCCATTCACCATTCACCGAGCCCCCCGTCGTCGCCTGCACCGAGCGCGCGCCTGTTTGCGCAGCCCACGCAGGCGGCAGATCGCCCGAAACAGCCCCAGCTGCACGGCTGCATCCTGGAACTATCCGAGTAACGGAGCTCGTGCCGGCGCCCACTGGGCCACACACCCACGCACCACCAAAACCAAGTACACGCATATTTGTCTATACTACCCCCCGGCTCCCCCGGCCACCCTCGTCACCCAGCTTCATTCCAGAAATTACCTGGACCTCCTTCATCTTCTCTTTGTCTTTGAGAAACCCAAACCTCCTCGTCTGCGCCAGCTGCCGTCGTCGTTGCTGCTGCTGTTGCTGCCATCATGGGCGGCACTCCGGCCTACATCTTTGTCGTCAGGTTGGTGTGGACCCTCTTTGCGACGATGCACCTCGGTCGCATCGCATCACATTCCATCACCTGCCATCACATGGCATCGCACCACCAGACACAGCTCAGCTAACTTTGTTCCAGACACGGCAATCGCCTCGACGCCGCCGACAAGAAGTGGCATCTCTCCTCTCCCACTCCCTACGACCCTCCTCTGACTTACGGCGGATTCCTCCAATCGCGACAGGTCGGCAACCAGATCGCCAGTATCCTCGAGCAGGCCAAGATCGAATATGAAGCTTCTCCCAGCGGCACCAAAAAGCGGAGGCGCTTCAAGGTCGTCATCCACAGCTCGCCCTTTCTCCGATGCGTCCAGACCTCTGTTGGAATCAGCTCCGGCCTCGCCCAGACTCCCCCTGAGTCGCCCCATCAGCCCTGTGACGTCCTCGTTTCCGCATCCAGCGCCACATCAACGCCCGACCAGTTCAAGTCAGCCGTTCTGCGGCTAGACTCCTTCCTGGGAGAATGGCTTTCGCCCGAATACTTCGAAATGATAACCCCACCGCCTGGTGCTGCTCTCATGATGGGTAGCGCAAAGGCCGACCTGCTGAGACGGGAAGACTATAGCACCTTGACGACCACCTCTCCCTCGACCACCCACGCCCACGCCCACCGATCCGCTTCTGGCTCCTTGTGGAATGGCTCTCCTAGCGCAAGCCCTTCTATCCGTGCGATGGCAGCGCCTCCCTCCGTATCATCGGACAAGGACAGTTCCGGCTCGGCCCCTGCGTCAGCCATGGCCGCGGCGCTGTCTGGGCAGCTCACAAGTCAAGTTGGAGGACAAGTCGATAAGAAGAAGGGCTATGCTGCTCCTAGACCAGAATACGCCATCTCAGGCTCCCGCAAAATCCCCGAGGGCTTCGTGGCACATGCACGCGACGAATGCGTGGTTGTGGATTATCAATGGGACTCGATGAGGCCTCCCCTGGATTTCGGAGATGGTGGTCAATTTGGCGAGGAATGGACATCGATGCACAAGCGATTTCGCAGGGGCCTAAATAAAATGGTGGATTGGTATTCCACCACTGAGGCTCCTTCGGAGATGGTGACCAGGGGCATGCAGAACGGCCATGATGATCATTCTGCATCTACGGCCGACGAAGAGGTAGAAAATGTGGTCATCATCGTGTCGCACGGCGCAGGTTGCAATGCCTTGATTGGCGCCATCACGCACCAGCCCGTTCTTATGGATGTTGGAATCGCCTCAATTACCATGGCCACTCGGAAATCGGATGTCAAGTATGACGATCTACTTGCCGGTTCTCCAGTCGAGAATTCTGCATCGGACCCCCATGTCTCACCCCATCTGCTATATGACATCCGGCTATCAGCGAGCACCGATCATCTGCGATCAACATCCTCCACCCCAGTGTCCGCTCGATCAACCTCCACCGACGCCTTTCCAGCACCTGCAAGCAGTCGTGGTCGCGCGCCCCAAGCATCGGCAATACTACTGGCGCTGTCATCGGCTCCTTCGTGTACACATCAGAGCCCCTGCTATGTAACGGAAGCCGCAGCACGTCTGCGAGCGCGGCTCTAGGGACGTCGATACGCCGAAACTCGGGTTCTCAACGCCCATCACCGCGGTCGGCCATACTTGGAACGGGCGGGACCGGGCCGAGGAGCATTTCGCCCGGAATAAACAGCCCCTCCTTTGGGCTGTGGACACCTGCGCCGTCTTCTCTAAGACTGATGGATGACGGCGGTGGTGATGACGATGAAGAGAGGGACGACTTTGATTCTCTGTTGCCGGATTTCGATCAGAACCGATTCAAGACGGTGGGCCAGGAGAACAAGGGAACCGTCCCGGTCTCCGCTTCGGCACCAGCCTTGATGGAATCCGACCCCCCAGCCCGGAATTCCTCATGTCCAAGTCGTTTCCATTGTCCATTTTGTCAACGGAGCTACCACCTCCTGCAGTTCCTACTTTCAGCATGTTCTCAGTTTCATCAACCATGGGAGACTCGACCCCCAAGAGCAAGCCAAGAGGGCCTGTTCTCTCTGCTCCCATTAGAATCAAGACCAATGTGGAGTTTGACAAGACCCCCCCGGAGCTCTCCATGACACAGCTCGGAGACGGCCTGGGCGGGCTCTGGGGTCTCCCTATGCCTCCTGGCGAGGCCGAGCGGCTCCGCGATTTGAGCTTCTCTAAGAGACGCTGGACGACTACCGAGCGTGCGTAAATCTGAGCCACATGGCTCACAATACAGCGATCACGCTGATGGGGGATGATCCAGGATCCCTAATCCAATGCAGACATTGGAACCAGAAACATCCCTTCTCACCTTGTTACTTCTAGCGCGCGTTGCTTCACACTGGGTCGTATTGTTTTAATTCACGACAGACAGGTCTGTCCATCTACTACTCATGGCATCGGCGAAAGGGGCAAGGGTCAATATTGAAACAGAAAAATTGGAATGAATATGCGAATAGTTGGGTCAATACTCATCAACACAGGGGGAAACGGTTATTGTATGCTTTGGTGTTATTTTGGGGCGGCAAAGGGAATGAAATGATATCTTCCTGTACTTGAGACTTGATACCCACTCCGGATAGGAGAGTGGAAACGGGCAAAGGGAAAGGGGACTAAGGGAAGATTGTCCAATATATGTGGTTTAATTTGACCGCGCATGTAGTCTATGCTATAATCTCGCTCTCGAAGTCTTCCTTGAAATCATCTATGGGATATATATTGTATAAAAAAGAAACATGCATGAATTGTGCGACTTCTAAGGGCGTGTCATTCAGATACGCTCGTTTATGGTACGGCCAGCAGGAACGCCATATGTCATGAACCCTTCCACTTCCAACTCGAATCCTAACATCTAGGAACCAGCCACTGACGGTCACCTCCAATTGAGACTGAGAAACTTTTGCGGGTCTTTATATCGTCGTTGAGAATTGTTTTCTTTCACATTGGTTGCCTTGATGCTCTTAGTTGAACATCTTGTTCATAGCCTGGTGAGCCAGCTCAACACCGAGGAAGGTGGCAGCATTGGCGGGTACGGCACGGGCTAGAGCAGGACCGAAGCCAGGGAAGAAGGCCTTGTAACCGCCCTTGCCGTAGAGCTCGCGAACGACACCGCCAATGGATACGTTGCCCTCGGCAGTCTGCAGACGTGACTTGACGGTGTCGATGGGGAAGACAGGGATCCACATGGCAACACCGGCGGCGGCACCAGCACAGGTGATGGCTCCAAGGCTGATCTGGCCGCTGGGTTTACCGGTGGCCGGGTCGAGGGGAGTGAGGGCGCGCTTGATGTATTCGTAGGCGGCGAAGTAGGCGGCAGAGCCAGGTCCGTCACGGGCGAGGGTGGCGGTGCTACCACGGAAGACGGAGCGCATACCGCCCTCACGGTAGAGCTGGCGGGCGACGTCGAGAGCGCCGGAGTACTTTGGCTTCTCGCCGGGGGCGAGCTGCTTCTGGCCTTGGACCTGGAGGATGACCTTGATGCGTTCGAAGGGGGCGGTGATGGCGGTCATGGGGATGGCGGAGAGGAAACCGGCCGTCGAGATCTGGGCAATTGTGAGGCCCTCGGCGGGTACTTCGGAGACGCCGCGAACGATTTGCTTGCCGAGATCATAACCCCAGAAGGAGACGGCGACTAGAGGGACGGTCAGCTTGCTAACTCGGGGGAGGGGCAAGGTTGGACATACACATGGGAGTAACACCAACAAGCGGCGCGCTCACACCGGCGTAGAGGCCTCGTCGCAGACCATCGCGGGCAATACTCTTGCGGACAACATCGACAGCGGACGAATAGACGCCGCGCTCGGCGGTCTGGAGGCGGACCTTGACGAGATCGAAGGGGTGGCCGACGACGACGGCGCAAATACCACCGAAGCCGCCAGCGGCGAGGGCGCGGACCTGCTGAGCGAGGGCGGACGGGGGCGCCTTGGATTCCTCCTTGGGCTGCTTCGAGACGAGCGGGAGGTTATCGACGACGGGCGCGAGAACCGCGTCGGGGGAGTCGGCGGCGGACATTGTGGCGGTGATGAGGGACGGAGGGGAAGAGAGAAGCAGAGGACAAGGAGAGACAAGAGGAGGAACGGGACGAGGTTATGAACAGTGTGGAGACCCTGGGGAATGCGGAGGGTGGCGGCGGAGAGTGTGGGGGGTGAATTCGGCCGAGGGGAGGGCGAGAGAATCGATATCGGCAGTTCAACCACAACTATCGCAGCGCCGGTTTGCAGTTATGTCGGAGAATCGCCGTGAAACGGAGGAGACAGAGAAAGAAAAAGCGCGCGGAAAAGTAAAAAGATATGCGCCCCAACAAAGCCAACGTCAGAATCTCAGCTGATACGTCACTAGCCAGCTGATGGATGGTTTGCGACAGCCCAGTGCGACGGTGACTTTTGCGACGGGCTTGATTCGTCCAACCAGCGTTCGCGTTCGTCTAGGTCCGTGCCTCAACAGAGATCGATTCTGTAATGTGTGCGATGTTGCAAGCTCGTAACCTCGAAGGGGAAGAGGGAGAAACAGAGGACTAAGAAAGATACAATCAGGGAGCCAGAGGGATGACGAGCCGGCGGGCAACAGCACATATACATGCACCTGCCTCCATTCACCAAAATGAGCAACATCCGATGGGAAAGCGATATCCCCGGCAGGTACCTTGGTTGCCGCTACGTATCTCCGGGCCCCGGGCCGCCGCGCTGAGGTGTCCTGCGGCCCTGCCCTGCCTTTGCCTCGGCTTCGGCTGGCTGGGGGATCCGCTTTCTCCTCGTCTCTCCACCAAGCCCAGGCGCATCACCGACCGACCGAGGCCGATTTTACAGCGACGGGTCCGTCGTTGATATGTAAAAGGAAACCTGACCAATGCCCGCCTGGCCTCCGCTCCAGATGCCTCCCTTTTTCTTGGTTTGTGCCTCTCCACGCTGGCTTGTGCGCGCCGGGGGAAAAAAAAACGCTGGGACCTCATCGTGGGGTTGAGCTTCCACTTGAGTAAGAAGCCCGAGAAGACTCCGGCGGGGGAGGGAGGAGAATACTCTGCGGGTTGAAATCCATCAAATCCATCCGTCCACGATGCAACCTGAATTTTCATAGGGTCTTCTGGCAACACGGGTGCGGCGGCCGGGCAGACGGATCTGGCCGGGTGCCGGAGACCGGAGGCTCGGGAGTTGGATGGCTACTGTGTAAGACGTTGGATGCGCATCCATCTTGAGACGCTACATGTCACTCTCCGCTGTCACCAGTTGCCTTTCGTTACCTTTTGTCTTCTTTGGGACACATACCATCCCATCTTAAGCCGCACAGTACGGCGTCAGGGCTGAAGAAAGGGTACCATCGGCCGTTCTGCCATGTTGTTCTGCCTGCAGGCATCCCGCAGGATCTGATTGCAGATCTAGCCATGATGACAAGCGGCCCGAATTCACCTTCGCGGTATCCTAACCCATTAAGCCTACCTAGGTATGCACTTACTGTTGCGGCTCTGTCCCATGACCAATTAACTAACCCAGCGGTCCCTCCGCCTCCAATTCTCAAATGTCTCTGACCCTTGATCAAAGGACCCACACCAGCTTGCTCCGTCTCACTAACATCGTCACAATCACATGTAAAATAATCGCAGCATGTGGATGAGCATGGTTCGAGGACTCTCTATAATTCCGTATGCACTGTCCTCCAAATCTACTTACACACAAAGCCTCCATGCAATAGTAACATAGTCATATACATGTGGTACACAAAACAACGTGGGCTTATCGCCTCCACGATGCTCCCCTCTCCGTCCCCTGTCATATACCCGCTACACCACGTAGCCCTCCAAAGTATCAATCCAAGACCCCGACCACGACGCCCGCTCTCCAAGAAGCCCTCCATCGTTACCGTGTATCCTAATTCTCCTGCGCTTTTGTGAAGGCAGCGCAAACTGTACTCGTCGCCCCAACGTCTTAGTAGTCCCCAACTCGAAGTCAACCCTCCCCTTCGCCGAAAGTAGTAACAGCCTCCTCCTCTAGAATGCCTTGACCGCTGCCAGTGATGTTGGTGTCGGTGCTGGTGTCGACCCCCCTCGCCTGACACACCAGCAGGTCATGTCTCCCTCTCTTTCTACCTGAACGAGCACATCCATGCCCTCGTTGGAAAAAATAGCTGCGCACTCGATCCCTTACATCCTCTAGGGCCGCCCCGCGTGCTGCCACTACGTGCACAACACCAAGCAGCTTGCCTCCAGTAGCACTCGCGCTGTGATCGTCTCGCCAGAACTTGGGTGTCGCATAGCCCACAACTCCTCGCTGGTTGAGAATTCCGCCCAATATATTTCGCAAATTGTATTCCGTATCCTCAGGGATGCTCAGCAAAAGGCGCTTCGCTGACGAATAGACTAGGGGCTTGGACGAAAGGAAGATGAGAACGGCGATCAAGCACGATGCCAAAGGGTCCCATCCGGCCCATCCCCAGAAGTGTGTCAGCACGGTGGACACAATGACAGAAACACTACCGAGGGTGTCTGCTAGAATATGGAGGTAGATGCCGTGCATGTTTTCGTTATCATGGCCATGGCTGTGTCCGCAGCCTCCTTGCGGGGGAGGGGAAGTAAGGTCGTGTGAATGGCCATGCGAGTGGCCATGCGAATGGTCGTGTCCATGCGAGTGGCCGTGGTCATGATCGTGTCCTCCATGGTGGTGGTGGCCAAATGCCATCATTCCAACCATGTTCACTACTAGGCCAAGCGTGCTAACAACGAAAAGTTCGCCGAGACGCTTTGTCTCTTTTCCCTCCCACAAACGTTCAAAAGCCTCAAAGGCAATCTCCAAACTAAGCAACCTTGAGCAGTGAGTTAGCATCTTTTCCACTCCCATTGTCTGGGACGCAACCTACATGAGGAGAATACCGTTGGCGAATCCACTCAACGTCTCAATCTTGCCAAAGCCGTACGGAAATCGTTGGCTCCGGGGCCACTTGCTCAGTACCGCAGCCAACAAACCTACCATTAACGCCACGCAGTCGAAGAACATGTGAATGCTGTCACTGAGAAGGCCGAGCGAGTCCGTAACATAACCATAAAAGGCTTGGACTGTCATGAAAGAGAAATTAAGTCTGGATGAAATCATATAGGTTAGCAATGGAATAAAAGCAACAATAGACTAGAACATACGTCATAAAATAGAATATTCGCCTCGAATCCTTCTCGATCATGATTGCGTGGAGAATCGGGAAGCGGGCGGTGTAGGGAAGCAGCATCCTGGTAAAGAGTGATCTATTCGCATTGTTCTCGTGGGAGTCCGCGTGCGAATGAATATGTCCATGTCCATGATTATGGTCGTGGGAATGATCGTGAGCATGGTCGTGGCTGTGGCTGTGATCATGATCATGGTCGTGCTTGTCGGGCGGCGAATACGGCATTGTAGCCGTCTCGGGGACCCGGGGTTATTACACTCTTGCCTCCCGGCGTCTTTTCCTGTGTCCAGCCATCCAGAGTGTTGAGCGCCGGCGGAGGCTGCTTCTCTCGGCTGAGTAACATGCTCGAGTTCGACAAGTGGGAGCGCGTGTGACGGCGAGTGTGTCCACCACGACGGGCTGGGTTTGGAAGCCCATATCCGCCGTCGTGGCTATGGTCGTGATCGTGTTCGTGGTCATGTTCGTGGTCATGCTCGTGGACTTGTTCGAGATCGTGGGCATGGCCATGGTCGTGGGAATCAACGTCCAGTCGCGATGGGACACTGCCGTTCGACATGGTCGTTCTCAAGGCGTTGATTGACGGCTGTGAGTTGGTTCGCGTGTGCGAATGGATGTGGTTTTGGTGGGCATGGGGCAAAGCAGAAGAAGGAAGGGCGTATGAGGAGGCCATGGTGGCCTTGGGTCGAGGTTGAGAGTCGTCTGGCCGCAAACGGTTTGATGGACGCAGGTCGGTGGGTTTATCGGCGCAAAAGTCGAGGAAGCGGGAGTCCCAGAGCGTCCCCGCAGGCCAATCGCAACGTCATCAGCTGATGAGACAACCAAATATCCTGAGCGACGCGTCCCGCGATTCCGTGTCCGCGGTGAAAGACGAGATGAAGAGAGGTCGTGGGACGTGGTACTTTATTGGAAGGCGGCGGTGCGGGTGGGAGTAGGTGTGGCCTGGGCGGCGGCCGAGAAACAGGAGAGATGGGGAAGGTGGCAGCACGTGGAGCTGGGACGGTCAACCCAAAGCAGAAGCGATCTTCGGGACAGGCTGCGCGGGCGATCAGGGCAAGCGCGGAGAAACGCCTTGATAAGAAAACTTTGGACGGGCCTCGCTGTGAAACAAAGCAGATCTGAGATGCGATTGCGAAAGGAGGAGAACGGTCAAGGCGAGAACGGATGGATCGAGGTGCTCATCCATTTCTGTCGTCCCGGAACCTCCAGTAGCTCCTCCAGTAGCTCCTCCACTGGCTCCTCCTATTCCCAAAGCATGGATCATAGCCACTGATGGTCCTGACGGTCCCCCTGCATGCGGCCTGCCAGCCCGCTAAACTTTAGTGCTCCTAGCGCCCCTGGTGCGCCGTAGCACCCCGCGGTACTGGCTGGTGTGGCTGGTGTGGGTGCATGCCAAGGTGGCAGGTCGCGGCGGAGGGCTCTCAACGCCGCCTGCACGCGCAAGCCGGCGCGCGCCCAATGGGCCCGGTGGCTAAATCGCCCAATCGACGCCGTCAGTCGGGGCACTGGGGATAGCCGTCCACCCTCCAGCGGGGTCGGCCTGGGATTCTGGGGCACACACCCCTGGCACCCATCAATCTCTAATCTCCCGTGACGGAAGGTTGGGTGGCTGTCTGGCAATGATCCAGGCCAGCTGTGTTTCAATGGGACGGTTCCTGGCCACGGATTAGGTAGGTCGGTCAGTGCGGCCAGTGGCATCGTATACCTGGAACTAGCTTCGGATAGGATGCTGGCGCATCAATCGTCCCTGCAGCAGACTCGCAGCACGGGCTCTGTGGCCGACCTCAGCGATGCTCCCGAGCTCCCACCCGTCTGGGAAGGTCAATAACCACATATCGCGCGCATCTGATTAGGCCGTGCAGCTATCGTGTCGCGTGCAACATCGTTTGACATACGTATTGCATCGGGTTGCTGTTGCGGCTCGGGGCCTTTTTCTCTATTCTTCCCTCTTCCGGGTACACATGCAACTGAGGAGTGGTGCGTGTGTGCACCCGCGTGTGGGACCTCGTGCTCAAGGACACCTAATATCAGATTCATAACCCATCCCACTTCACCAACGCCGCAACCATCACAGTGTCTGACTGCTGTCGACAGCACCACGACTGCCCTGGACAAGCATGACGCCCGCATTTATCCTCTCCGTGGTCGCGGGCGGCCTCAGCGTTATCGCGCTCGCCTACGGCCTGAAGAGTTTGGTCTGGGTCTTCCGCTGGCTCGCCACCTTCAACCCAACTCGCTATCATCCAGCCGAAAAGCCTGAGGATGAGCACATCCAGATCCTCGTGGTGGGCGATGTCGGCCGCAGCCCTCGCATGCAGTACCATGCGATGAGTGTTGCCAAGCATGGGAGAAACGTCGATATTGTTGGCTACAAGGGTCAGCATTCAGTTTCCAACTGCTTGGCGCGATGCTAACATGTAGTAGAGACGGCCAGACATCCGGATCTCATTGGAAACCCTCGAGTCACCATGTATGCGCTCCCACCGCAGCCCGAGGTGCTCCAGTGGGGAACTCTACCCTTCTTCCTCAACATTCCCTGCAAAGTTATCTGGCAGTTCTGGGGTCTGTTCTCCACGTTGATGTATTCTGCACCTCCAGCCCAATGGATCATCATACAGGTGAGGCTCATTACTCTCTCCTGGGTCTGAACACCGAGTTTGACAAAATAACTATAGAACCCCCCCTCCATCCCTACCTTCCACGTTGTGCTCCTTGTCTCCCTCATCCGGGGCAGCAAGCTCGTCGTAGACTGGCACAACTATGGATATACCATTCTAGCCACCCAGAGCAAGTGGTATAAGCCTCTCGTTCCTATCTACAGGTGGTATGAGACCTTTTTTGGGAGGTTCCTCGGCAATGCCAACCTTTCAGTCACCGATGCCATGGCCCGCCAGCTCAAGCAGAAGCCATTTAATGTCAAGAACCCCGTATACACGCTGCACGATCGACCGGCCGAGGTATTCCAGCCTGTCACGGCGGAGGAGCGAAAAGCATTTCTGTCTCGGCTTCCAGAGACAAAGGCCGACGCCAAGAACATCATGAATAGAACGGTGCGCCTGATTGTCAGCAGCACTTCGTGGACAAAAGACGAGGACTTTGGCCTGCTGCTGGATGCCCTAGTATCATATGCCAATTCCTCTTCAGACGAGGCCACTGTCGACAACACACCGACTCCAATTCATGCCATTATTACCGGAAAGGGTCCCCAAAAGGAGCACTATCTGGAGCAAATCAAGAAGCTTCAAGTCGAGGGCAAACTCCCGGGTATTCGTGTCATCACTGCCTGGCTCTCCACCCGAGATTACGCCTCGTTGCTTGCCTGTGCCGATCTTGGCGTCTCTCTGCACAAGTCTAGCTCAGGAGTTGACCTTCCCATGAAGGTTGTAGACATGTTTGGCGCCGGCCTTCCCGTCGCAGCATACTCGGCTTTCGAAAGTTTCGGAGAGCTAATCAAAGAGGGTCAAAACGGCTGCGGTTTCGAAACGTCATCCGAATTGACAGCCATACTCAAGAGGCTACTGGCGTGGCGGGACAGGATGAGTTGGCCCGGTTGAAGCACGGCGCCGTCCAAGAGGGATCACTACGATGGGACGAGGAGTGGGATCGGGTAGTGGGAAAAGTCATTGGAGTTGTGGATCAGTAAGTAATTAATCAAAGCCATCGAAATGGAACATTCGAGGTATACATGCCACCCATCGCCTCTCCTTGTCATGGCGCCACTTTTGAGAACCTTGAGAGAACCGCCGCTTCCACAATGTTGATGAATACGAAACATGCAATAGTTCCAAGACGCCATCCGAATGCTGATCTTATATCCTCGGCGCCAATCTCTTGATACGAGCCAACAGCCAACGCCCACACAGTGACCTGCCCTGCCCTCTTTCCCAAGAAGGCATTAATCCTCTCCCAAGCTCTCCCTCACGCACTTCCGGCATCGCCTCCGGAAGTCTTTGTGCTTTCCCTCGCGCTCCTCGCGCAACATCCGCGCGGCCTCGACATTGGCGGGGCTCTCGTCGTTGGGGCTATGGAACAGGCTGATGGTGCTGAGCAGGATGGTCTCGGGGGTTTGGACGGGGGTCCAGCGCTCGGAAGCGGCCTCGTAGCCGTACTCGTCCTCCTCGGGTGGGTGCAGGATCGATATGCACAGCTTGCCGCTCTCGTAGATGTTGGGGTGGAACGGGATCGGGTCTTGGAAGGTGAGCGAGGGGGGCATGTGCGGGTAGCTGGGTGGGAAGACGAGGCGAGCGCGGAAGTTGCCTCCTGGAGAGAAGAGTTAGCCCTTGGCCATGTGGGTTTATTTGCAGCGGATCATGGGGCCGCACCGCCGTAGTATTTGCAGTCGTCATTGATCATGAGCATCACCTCCCACTCAAAAATGTTGTTGTCGTTGACTAGTCCGCACGAGATGCCAGGGATGTCCTTGCCCATCTGCATCTCCTTGAGCTGTCGCTTCAACAGCGACGCGGCTGGGGCGGAACTCGCGGCCATGGCGAGGGCACGGAATCCGACGATCGGAGGCAGCAGAGGCAGACCTGGCTCGCACTCGCGGGCTGTGGATGGGAGCAGGCAGAGATTGCGAGGTGTGCGTGTGCGAGTGTGTGCGGCCTGGCTTTTCTAAGGACTCCCCGAGGTCGTAGAGGTGGGCTGCTAGCTTGCTGCTGCAGTGTGGTGGTGGTGCTTCTCATGGTGGACCGAGTCTACAGATTACAGGCGGGGCGCGCACTTGGAGGGCAGCCCCGCCACTCATGATGGTTGGGGATGACGGGTTGGCTCCCCGGACAGAAGCAGACGCAGCACCACCACCACGGCGAACGAACAGGATGCCGTCGTGCAGCCATGACCGGGATACGGAGTGGCTTGCCATGTGCCGAGGCTGCAGATTGAGCCTGCGCCTTGCCCTCGATCCACTGCTTCGGGCTGCCAGGGATCTCTCTCACGGTGAATGGATGGTGTCTAGCTACACCGACCTTTGCGCAGCACGCGAACATGTCCTCGCCGGCCCGGTTGGACGAAGCAGTGCCATTATATCGCGGGTGTCGCTATAGACCCTCAACACATCAATTCACACAATCATATTACATCGCCACGTTGAAATACGGGTATCATAGGTTTTGCCCAACAATCCGTCCATTCGTTCGTCTGTCCGTCCATCGTCTCAGGCCCTCACTTCTTTGAAGTACCAAACCCGGTGAAACCCATCTGTGCCATCATGTCGTCCTCCTCATGCTCGCCCTCAATTCGCAGGTCTTCTCCATACTCCGTCTTGACCTTGGCTGCCTCCTCTTGCTTAGCACGCCTCTTCTCCATTTCGTCCCTGCGCTTCTGCCGTCGCTCTTCCGCCTCCTTCTCCTGTTCTTCCTCCCGCATCTGCAGCCGATCGTGGAGGCTCGTCGCCTTCTCCTTCTCGAGGTCGTCCCGTCGCTGGACGTAGTATTCGATTCGCTCGTGGACCTCTGCTGCCGTCGCTCGCTTCACCTCCGATGTTTGGCCCGTATTGATCAGATGCTGGGGCGTGTTCAGATGCTCCACGTATTGGATGTTGTCCTTGAAGGTCAAGTCGCAAGGCTCGCAGTAGAAACCGGCGCTGCGTCCGCGCTTTCCGACGCCTGCGCCAGCAGGAATGAGCTGTGTCTTTCCGACCTGCGCGGTAAGGTCGATAATATTGCGCCTCGCTGATGTGTATGTCTCGTTTCCAGTCATCGGCTTGTGGTATTTCTTGCCGGCAAGCTTGGCCTCGTAGCGAGCCTTGCCTTCCTCCTTCTCCTTCGCCTCGCGCTCCTTAGCCTTGGCGGCATACTCGTCGAGGTCCCAGGTTTTTCGAAAGTCGGTATCGCCGGCGGGCGCGCCATAGGCACCGCCCTTCTTCGAGTCGGCCATTGTGGATGTGGAATTTGAGGACGCAAGGTGAACACGGTCGGCCGCGTCCAATGCGAAAAAGTCGGGATTGCCATGGCACCCAGGCTCATCGACAGGGGTACTTGGCATGACGTTGCAGGTGCGGAACGCTAAAAGTACCCCGCCGCGGGGCATCTTTTTCTCGACTGACTGCGACTCGAATTTTCAACCCGCGATCTCATACCGATACGCGACACCGGCAACATGTTGTATTTAGTGGGCCTTGGACTCTCCGACGAGACGGATATTACCGTCAAGGGACTTGAGGTGGCCAAAAATGCCTCCAGGGTCTACCTCGAGGCCTACACCAGCATCCTGCTCGTGAACCAGTCCGTCCTGGTACGGAGAACTCGGCCTCTGCTAGAGAGCTAATGTTGATGATTAATAGGAAGCTTACTATGGCCGACCTATTATAGTGGCCGACCGTGAGATGGTTGAGTCGAACAGTGACGAGATTCTTCGAAATGCGCAGAACGAGGACGTAGCGTTCCTTGTTGTGGGAGATCCCTTTGGGTATGTTCAAGAGAATTAGTCTTCAACCTTTCAGTGCTAATGTTGCGGCAGTGCGACTACCCATACCGATCTGGTTTTGCGCGCCAGAGAACTCGAGATCCCCGTCCGAACCGTCCCTAACGCATCCATCATGTCCGGCATCGGTGCCTGTGGCCTGCAGCTCTACAACTTTGGACAAACAGTGTCCATGGTCTTCTTCACAGACTCGTGGAAGCCCGCGTCTTTCTACGACCGGATAAAGGAGAATCGCACTATCGGCCTACACACACTGGTTCTGGTGGACATCAAAGTCAAGGAACAGAGCCTGGAGAACCTCGCCCGGGGAAGGTTGATTTACGAGCCGCCTCGCTACATGACCGTGGGCCAGTGCGCTCAGCAGATGCTAGAGATTGAGGATGAGCGCAAGGAGGGTGTTTATAGCAAGGACAGCTTAGCCATCGGTGCCGCTCGGGTAGGAGGTAAGACAGAGAAGTTTGTTGCTGGTACTCTGGAGGAGTTGTGCTCCACCGATGAGGAGCTTGGCCCACCTCTACACAGCTTGGTTTTGCTCGGTCGAAGGGCTCACGAGTTGGAGCACGACTATGTGCGGCACTTTGCAGTAGACAAGGAGAAGTGGGATAGGATCTGGAAAGCCGAATATGGGCTGCAGTTGTAGGCTTCGATTGAGATACGCTCATGTTGTCATTGATTAAATTCCTATCATACACAGCAAGCTCTGATCATCCAGCCAATGCAGCCTGGGTATTGCGCCAGGTTTGAACATCGGCCTCTGATATTTCTCGTAAATTGTTGACCTCGGCGGGTTTGCCCGTGACGGCGCTCGTGGCAATCTCGGCGGCACGGCTAAAGATATTCTTGGCCGTCAACATGTACGTCGCAGAGACCATCCTGACCAAAATCATTCCAATGCGCGGGTCATTCTCAGAGCCATCATGCTTCCCATCCCCCAAATCACCGACCCAGGCCTTCAATGTCGGTGTATAATGCTTCGACACCAAACTACGGTCTGTTTTGATAGTTGCAGTCCCCGCGATAGACGCCCACTCGCCAGAGGCATTGACGAAGGAAATGTTGACATGGGGGTCGGCAGCGAGGTCGTCCGTCTTGCCAGACTCGGTATTAGTGTGGAAGAGAAGGTCGATACCGTCGGTCTCCTATTGCAAGTCAGGCACTCGCTCATTGTCGTAGCAATGATAGTGAGATAATGAAGGACTCACAGTAGCAGCCAGTGCCATGCATCGAGAAACGAGGTTGCCCGAGGAAGAACCTCGAGTGGTCATCATGCTGAACTTGCACTTGTTGATAAATTCAACCAAATCATCAACCTTGGTCTTGAGGCCGACCTCATCTTTGTTGGCTTTTTTGTAAGGATCGGCGGGAGCATCCCCGGTAGAAGTGTTGGAGAACGACATGCCGTAAATGTTAGAAAGAAGTAGTCAATTCCCTACGAATGAATCACAGTATTCCAATCTGAAATTAAACTGCCACGATCGCTTTATATTCCCGGGACTTGGCTCATCCTAGCTTACCCCTCTAAATAATTTGCAATGCCGTCGTCACTCATTTCATCATAGACAGACAATTGTTGATGCAGGGAGTACCATCATGACGTCAGAAAGATGCCTACCCATCGAGTACGTTTGTTTACCTCTCACAGGCGACGAAGCCTATGGCGCCAGGCTAATAACACTCAATTCTCATTAAGAATTGCTCAGGGTGATAAACAAGCTCAAGGGGTAGGCAAATGACAGGTGCAACAAAGAAGAATCGGACGGTACCTCGTCCTAGGTGTAAATGAGTATCGTTTGAATAGAGGCGGATTAAATCATCATGAATTGAAATCATTGGCTCGGATAAGTATCTCCCTCGACGGCTAGGGACATCATGCTGTAGTGCCGTAATAAATCGCCATTGAGAGGCTGCAAATTGAAACGATTAATGCCGGAGGTTACTCGGGGTTTGTCGGACGACTTTGCTGCATGTGGCCAACAAAGCACCAGGAATGGATTTGGTACGGAGTTCGGTAACCAGTTTAGCAGGAGCGATAACATTCACCAAATCGATCATAGGTCATTCACCCTTTTTAACAGGCAAATAAAGAGACAGACCAGTGAACTAAGGAATGAAACTACGGAAGTAACTTTCCGGGGTCTCGATCCGGGCTCCATAGGCCATTCAAGACCAGGGCTTTTGAGGCGACTTCCGCCTTCCCTCCCCGCGTGCTTTTGCTGCAACGGGTTGGAGTCCAAGCTTCTCGCTGAGCTCATCAAGTCACGCCAGATGAGGCACCGGCTAAGACGGCTCCACCAACCTGCGTACAACCTCTCCTCTTGACTCTGCAACTCAGGCACCTCGCCATAGACGATCATCAAGAGCGAATCCAGTTGGCTCCCGGGCGCCATTCAATTTCTCCGTTGTGGTCCCCGTCTGCAATCGCCAAACGGGGCGTCAACCCTGTCAGCACCTCCCGCAAACTGTCGCAAACACCGAGCGCAGCCCACCCAGTCCTCCCGGGTGATTGACCAATTTGATTCACTGTCGGCAGCCCAGGCTGCGGCTTATTTATTCACCTGTCTCCCAGATCTTTCCATGTGAAACCCGCCATTTCACCCCATTTTTCGGTTCTTCTCATTGTCCTTCATCTTCGGTCACTACAGCGATTGAGCAGCTGTCCGCTCTGCTCCTTCTCCACTCACCAGCTGGCAGCCAGCTGCCCAGTCTTATCTCCTGCCCAGGTTTGACGGCCACATCACCCCTCTGCTCAACCACTCTTGTCCTTCGTACTTCCACTTTACATCATCTCTCTTCTCGACACAGTCACACAGGCTGCTGCAGAACCTCACCTTTCCACACCACTTGTGATCTCCCTGATCCACGATGGCGGCAACCAACGGCTCAGTGAGTAACGTGCCCGAGATCTTGTACATGCCGCAACTAACATCACGGCACAGACTGTCTTCCCGTGGGAATGCCGAGACAAGGAGGACCAGGCAAAGATAGCCTACAACAGTCCCCTTCGTCGTGCCAACCAGTCTCTCACTGAGGAAAACATGAGACTCAAGCGAATCTTGCGCGACAATGGGATTTCCTGGTCCCCAGTGGCTCTGAATCACATCAAGCAACTGGACCCTACCGCCCGCAAAACTCGGTCTTCCATGACTGCCCAGGACATGGGCCATCCGTACCTCCCCATGGAGGTTCTCCTGCGGATTCTCAAGTTTGCCATGAAGAGCCAACATCCCATCATGGATCCCATGTCGCCCATCACGTCCGAAAACCTGGCCGAGAAGGAGAAGGGCAGAGGTAATCAGATCGCCATTAACTTCCTGGCGACTTGCAAGGCCCTTCATGTCGAAGGAACCCGTTATCTTTGGGAATCCAACGACTTTACCTTCACCACCCCTCAGGCCGTGCGCAACTTTGCCGAACTGCCCTTCAAGTTCCGCCAGGGCATCACTCGTGCCACCTTTCGCATCATCGCCCGGTATTACGATGATTCACGTAGCCGCAAGCATAAACTTGATCGTTGCTACCACTCCGACTTGAAGAAGGATCAACTACTCAAGGTTCACCTACGACCAACCGAGACGCCCCTTGTTCGCGGTGGTTTCCGATGCTACACTTGGAATCAGATTGTCGACTTCTTGGAGGGTCTTCGTGCACCATATGATCCCAGCGTCAAAAACAAGAAGCAACCTCGCCCTCGACTTTTGCCCTCCCTCACATCGTTGCGACTTGATCTTGTCAACTTCTCTGATACCCTGCTGCCCTTTTCCGGATCGGAATTGCACGACATTGCATCCCACGAACTCGGATGCACCTTGAACGAACTCCAGATCACCGGAATGCCGTTTGATGATACAGGCATGAAGGCCTCGGCTGAGTTGAGTGGGATGCTCAAGGACGAGGGGCTGTACCTCGATGGACCAGCTTCCTACATCGCCCAGTCCCGATCCCTCCAGCCCCTCTCTGGAAAAAGATGGTGTGCCAGAGTCATCCGTTCTTGGAAGGCCAAAGACAATGATAACGAGGACACGGACGATTCTGACACTCCCAACGGCCACTCGACCCATAATCACGGCAGACTCGGGGCACTTCCTCCTGCCCCAAGGGAGGAGGGTCACCCTACCTCGAGTCGCGACGAGGGGACGGTCATCTGGAAACGTGTTCCAAAGTCTCGTGACAACCCAGAGCGCGAATGGATTCAATTTTCTCGATTTAGTGGGTATGAGATGAATGATTTGGATTGGGATAGCGAAGAAGAAGGCATCTGCCCCTGCTGTGGAGAATCTCATCCAGGCTCGTCCTTCCTAGAATTTTTGCTCGACGAGGATATCGCTGACTGAAGATCAGTGTAATGGGCCAGCACCAGGTGTTGTGAGAAAATTATGATGAGATGATGATGATGATGATGCCGAAGGTTCACGATTCATGTGTTTTGGTCATTGTATGCCTAGATACCCTTGCGAACTAAAGAAATAATAAGGGCCTTCCTTGTAGGGACTTTCCCAAAGTTTATGATTTACAATACACTGCAGTTCAGTTTGTGTTAATAGTGGCTAAATGTCACTTTAAGAAGGGCAGGCAATACAATTTTAGTACCTCAACATGGGAAGTTGTCCAACTTCCTGCGCCGGGCTTCGTACAAAGTCGTGAGAAGAAGTGGCGAGCCACGTCATTAGAATTGTGTCGCCAACGTAGCCACAATGGCTAGAAATTTGGATAAATACCATGCATTCTTTTAACAGTACGAAATATTTCAGCTAAGAAGTTATGTCAGTCAAGAGGCAAGAAAAAATGGTGATTTCAACGTGGTCGTGGTGCGGCAAACAAAGCATCCCACGACGATGGTGTGTCACCTGACATCGCGATTCGCATTGACGCCTGCTCCTTCCCAAACGCGAAACCCGACAAAGGCATCTCAACCTCAACGAAGCTGACAGGCCTACGTCTCTCCACCCTCTCAACCTTTGCATCCCCCGACACGAGTAATCGACATTTACACCACCGGATTCGTCTTCCTCTCCATGGTTGCCGCCATCAGGCGCATGACCTCCCACATTCTTTCGCGCATGCGTTCAGGAGGTCCTCCAACCGCGCCAGCATCGAGCCGTCCGACCTTTTAATACTCCATCACCCGACCGAGATTTACCGTCGCATAGAAGCCAGGTGTTCATCAGGCGACCAGCACTTACCGCCTTCGCGCCGAATAACATTTAACATTTCTGTTTCCTCATCTACGATCGACAGCATGCCGCCGGGCTTTAAGGACAGAGGCGGCCGACTACAGGCTTTTGCGCGGAATAATTTTAACGGGAACAATGGCCGGGACACCAATGGAGGCCAGGCTCCGGTGCTCGAGAATCGATTGGAACAACCTCAACCGGTGGCCCCCGTTCCGACACGGCAAGCGATACTCGAGGATATCCGGGCGCCTTCCCCAGTGAACCGCCGATACACAGCTCCGCCCCGCGAAAGCAATGGTTTCGGTCAGCCGCCCCTACGATCACCAAAACTTCATCCTATTTCCTCATCAAATAGCCAACCTCGAACCAACTCGAATGATCGTAATGGGGATCTCTTTTCCGGGTCACAACTCGGAGAAAGCTTCATGAACTCGGGTCTCACGACCCCTCAAAATGAGCCAGCAGAGCGAATTGAGCTTGGCCCGGAGCTAGCTCGGGACCTCAGGAAGAATATCCCGTCGCATCATCTCCCAGATCGCAACCGTCCTTCTCGACCAGCGCATACAGGCACTGCGTTTGTGGTGGCAAACGACGGTTTCATGTCCGTGGTTGAGAGACCTCCACGACACGATGTTGCCCACATGGATGACGGGTTCCGAGACAACGCAGTAAATGGTCATCGAAAGCCTAATGGGTTCTACGAGAGTGACCAAATCCGCCCCAGCTCGCCACTAAGGCACGAATCAAAGCTTCCGATGCGCGAAGTCAGGATTAGAAGGTCTCACGCCGGTAAATCGGAAGCGTATGATGTCGATGACCATCCAAGGAGCTCATCCCCGACTATCCAGCAATCACAATGGCAAACGCGATACAAGACGGACGATGCACGCCGACCCACGACAGTACACGGCCGAGACGATGATGTGGATTCAGTCGCACAGGAAGATGAACACCTGACTCCAAAACCCAAGAAACCAAAGCCTGTGGCCAAGAGAGTTCTCATGGAAAGCTCCATGCCAGCTATGCCAATGACCCAGTATTCTCGAGAAAAGAAGCGACGTCGCGCGAGCCCTGAATATGACGATATGGCACTCACTTCAATGGCTTTTACGGATCTACAGAGGCAACCATTCGACTTTGATCCGTCCAAGGAAGAAGAGAGAAGCCACTTAGCACCAACGCCGATAACCTAATTGCCAGGTTGGACCAATTCCGCCACCTTGGCGAGAAGGAACAACATGGCTTGTTCTCGGCCATGTCTGTGGACGATTGGGAGGCTTCTGGGGAATGGTTCGTGAGCGAATTTGCCGGGTTCGTGCAAGACTTGACAGAGGCGAGGAGAAATAAACGCCGGGTCATCCAGGAGTTTGAATATGAAGCTGCCAGCCGCGAGGAGGCCGTGCGCCTTAAGACGGATACGATTGACCGAAAGCTGTCTAAGATGAAGCAGGATGGTCAGCGAGTAGTGGAGGACAAAAGGCTATAGGAGATGATGGGGTGGCAGCCTGTGTCACGATACGACTATCATGACTGCATTTATGATGGACTTGGGACGTTGGTTTGCTTTGTATCAGGAGCGTAGCATCCGAAGGGCGTTTGGCGAGAACTAGGGCGATACCAGGGTTCACCTACAACTAGGTAGGCATACAGAGCCGCTACGATAATTCACGATTGTGTTGCACGATAAATAGGGCTTCTGCTCGGCATGGTATCTTAATTAGTGGTATCCCAATATGTGCGCGTTAGATTCGTAAAGCTCAGATGCGTAGAACACGTTTCACTTTCCTGTCACGGCCCACGACCATTCTCAACTGATGACCTGGTCGGTTGGGGAGGACTCCTTTCCTCAGACCTTCGGTGTAGAGCTCATATGCGGGATAGTAGCCGTCGACAAACTTGACGACCTGCTGCGAGGTCATGCCGGCGTCTGGGTCACCGCGTTCCTCCCGCAAGTGGTCTTCCTGCTCGAGGCGCCAGCCGTAGACGTAGCCAAGGTCCTCGGCGTCAACCTGGATGAAGGCATCGAAGAGGTCGGTGAGGCTGTCGTACTCGGCGAGTTTCTCATTGACGAAGAGGAGGTGCTCGAGCTTGTGCTTCTGGAGGGTGTGGTTGGGCTTGGCCAGCCTGGCCTCGACGCCGTCGGGGGTTAATGGGCGGAAGCCAACGCACCAGCCCTCGAGGATGATGGCTTGGATCTTGGGTTGGCCGGGCTGGTTGACGGGCATCCACTGGGGATTCCGGAGAGCGTTCACCATTACCAGCACATATTGCCTTGTCGTACTTGGGGAGCTTGGCGGGCTCGCCTTTTAGCAACGCAGTGAAGAAGGCCTTTGCGAGGGGCAAGTCATGGGTTCCTAGGGGTCGCGGTCAGATATGGTTGGTCTGATGCTCGGTGAGGCTCAATGATGCTCGGCTCCGCGCGGGCTCACGGCTCCCACGTGGGTTTCAGTTCATACCAGGTTCCCCGCGATGCTGGACAAGAGCGTTATCGGGGTGGGCCTCGGCCAAGGCGACCTGATCACGGCGGGTCAGGTAGAACTCGTCGATGCTGCAGACCAAGGTCGGGACGGCCTGCTCCTCGAGGGCGAGGCTCAGGGCGCGGACGAGGGTGGTCTTGCCGGCGCCCTGGACGCCATTGAGGCCAATGACGAAGGGGCGGTCGGGGGCCTCTGCGCGATGGGCCTTGAGCTGGGCGAGGATGAAGGGGATGCAGATGGGGGTCTTGTCATCGACGAACTGAGGGGGCATTTTTGAGAGAAGGATGGGAAGCCGATGAGGAGACTAACTTAGTCGGCTACGGCATAAGGGAGGGGGGGGGGGGCGTGTGTGCAAAGCGGTGCGGGCGGTACGGGCTGCTGGAAGGCTGGAGGCGTCAGTGGGTGGTGCCATGTCGAAGGCTCACGGCTTCTGGCACGACGCTGGAAAGGCCGGCGGCACGGACGCCGGGAGACGGACGGGACACGAGACGCTCAGAGACTGAACTGACTGACCGTGTCCCGATTCGGCTTTGTGGGGGAAATTGTGGGGTATGGGCTCTGTGCCATGGGCCGCGGGAAAAGAGTCGGCAGCGGGTCACGGGTGGTGGTTGTAGAGGAGTGTGGAGTGTGTTGGAGCTGGGTGCTGGGTGTTAGGTGTTGGGTGTTGGGTGCTCTGCCGTGCCGTTTCCCCGGGTGAGAAGCAGGAGGGAATTTATCTTTGCAGGCGCAAATTGCCCGGCAGATTGGTACTGGCTATGACGGAACGGTGGCATTGCAGCAGCCATGAGCCATGAGCCATGATGGACGATGACAACCGACAACCGGCTTACATAAACAACCACCATGCGTGTCTGGAGCAGCTTGCTTTTACACCGTCTCCTTAGACTGTGCTTCAGCTGCTTCGACAGACCAAACACACAAATACACAAACATGTGACACAACTACTAATCGTGCAAGTACTCTCATCCTGTGTCAGACTGGCCTCTCCGCATGACCTCATCTCGATCCATCTCCGTCGCTCTTCCCTTGAAGGTTCCCCAAAACCCCGACTTTCGCGCCTTGCATGTGAAGCGGCCCGATGCCGAACGCGGCCTAGCGCGCCGTCTCTAGCGTACCCCTCGGTACCCGCACAACAAGCCGAGGCTCCCTTCACAAGATGGGTCGGGGCGTCAGCCAAGGTCCAAGGTTCAAAGGTCCAGGTCCCAGGGCTCCTCTTGTTCAAAAGAGTTGCCGGCCCGTTGCGTTAAGAGCTGCATCAGCGCTCCTACCTCTTCTCTAAACTCTTCCCTATTTGCTTTTCCTCTCTCTCCTCACAGCGTGTGCATTTCTCCATTATACCATCCTCCATCCTCCCCAAGTTCCTGCGCCAAACTACAGTAGGACGCGACCTCAGCCACATCCACATCCACCATGGCCGAACAGTTGAGATACGACGGCCAGGTTGTTGTCGTCACCGGCGCCGGCGGCGGTCTCGGTAGGGCCTATGCCACCTTCTTTGGCTCACGCGGAGCCAGCGTCGTCGTCAACGACCTCGGCGGCTCCTTCAAGGGCGAGGGCAACTCAACAAAGGTCAGATAGCTCCAATCGGCATTATACGAATCGATTCCCCGCTAACTCTTCATCGTCACAGGCCGCTGATGTCGTCGTCAACGAGATCAAGGCTGCCGGCGGCAAGGCTGTCGCAAACTACGACTCGGTCGAGAACGGCGAGCGCATCATCGACACCGCCATCAAGGCCTTCGGTCGCATCGATGTCCTCATCAACAACGCCGGCATCCTGCGAGACATCAGCTTCAAGAACATCAAGGACGAGGACTGGGACCTGATTATCAAGGTCCACGTCAAGGGCTCCTACAAGTGCACCAAGGCCGCCTGGCCCTACTTCCGAAAGCAAAAGTACGGCCGTGTCATCAACACCGCGTCCGCCGCCGGCCTGTTTGGCAGCTTCGGCCAGACCAACTACTCCGCCGCCAAGCTTGCCATGGTCGGCTTCACCGAGACCCTCGCCAAGGAGGGCGCAAAGTACAATATTCTGTGCAACGTCGTTGCTCCCATTGGTATGCGAACCGCACTGTCGAGTTGACGATCCAGCGCTAACAATTGAGCAGCCGCCAGCAGAATGACCGAGACCATCATGCCTCCGGATGTCCTCAAGGCCCTCCAGCCCGACTGGGTTGTCCCCCTGGTTGCCGTCTTGGTTCACAAGAGCAACACCGAGACCGGCAGCATCTTTGAGGCTGGCGGTGGCCACATGGCCAAGCTCCGATGGGAGCGATCCAACGGTCTCCTTCTCAAGGCCGATGATTCTTACACCCCTGGTGCCATCCTCAAGCAGTGGAGCAAGATCACCGACTTCTCCAACCCCCAATATCCCACTAGTCCCAACGATTTCCTGACCCTCCTCGAGGACTCGATGAAGATGAGCCCCAGCGACCGTGGCGAGACCCTGGACTTTACTGGCCGCGTTGCGTTGGTGACTGGCGGTGGTGCCGGTATTGGTCGCGCCTATGCTCTGGCATTTGCCAAGTACGGTGCGTCCATTGTTGTCAACGATCTCGCCAACCCCGATACCGTGGTTGAGGAGATTAAGAAGCTCGGTGGTAAGGCCGTCGGCGTCAAGGCCTCAGCCGAGGATGGCGAGGCTGTTGTCAAGGCTGCCATTGATGCATTCGGCCGTGTCGACATCGTCGTCAACAATGCCGGTATCCTCCGAGACAAGGCTTTCACCAACATGGACGATAACCTGTGGGACCCTGTGATGAACGTCCACCTCCGAGGTACCTACAAGGTCACCAAGGCCGCCTGGCCCTATTTCCTCAAGCAAAAGTACGGCCGTGTCCTCAACACGACCTCCACTAGTGGCATCTACGGCAACTTTGGCCAGGCCAACTATTCCGCGGCGGTAAGTCAACCCCTGCAATACTCAGACTTTAACTAACAATGACAGAAATGCGGTATTCTCGGATTCTCGCGTGCTCTTGCGCTTGAGGGCAAGAAGTATGGTATTTACGTCAACACGATTGCCCCCAACGCCGGTACTGCTATGACCGCCACCATCATGCCCGAGGAGATGGTCCAGGCCTTCAAGCCCGATTACGTTGCGCCTCTGGTCCTCGCTCTCTGCAGCGACAAGTGCCCCGATCCTACTGGCGGTCTCTACGAGGTCGGCAGTGGCTGGGTTGGCAAGACCCGATGGCAGCGCACTGGCGGCCATGGCTTCCCTGTCGACGTGCCTCTCGTTCCCGAGGAGGTGGTCAAGAACTGGGGCGACATTACCACTTTTGACGGCCGTGTCGACAACCCTTCCACGTCTCAGGACGGCCTGGACAAGATTATGGCCAACATAGAGAACCGCAAGTCCAAGGTCAGTTCTTAACAATGTCTTTCCTGGCAGCTTTTTGTGAGGTTTAACTAATCACGAGTAGGCTGAGGCACCTGCTCCCAGTGAGCACCTCGCCATCATCAACGAAACTCTTAAGAAAGAGGGTAACCCCACCGAGTTCAAGTACGAGGAGCGCGATGCCATCCTCTACAACCTGGGTATCGGTGCTAAGCGTACCCAATTGAAGTACACCTTGTAAGTCATTTGGCCCTCCCAAGCGAACCTTGTTAACACATCACAGCGAGGGTGCCGATGACTTCCAGGTCATTCCCACATTCGGTGTGATTCCTCCCTTCAACACCGAGATGCCGTTTGATTTCGGCACCATCGTGCCCAACTTCTCACCCATGATGCTTCTTCACGGTGAGCAGTATCTCGAGGTCCGAAAGTTCCCTATCCCCACAAGCGCGAACCTCGTCTCTCGGGGGCGTCTTCTTGAGGTTGTCGACAAGGGCAAGGCCGCCATCGCCAAGAGTGGCGTCACCACTGTCGACGCTGAGACTGGCGAGGAGATCTTCTACAACGAGTCGACCGTCTTCCTCCGTGGTTGCGGTGGTTTTGGCGGTCCCGGGCGAGGCAAGGATCGCGGCGCTGCCACTGCCGCCAACAAGCCTCCCGCCCGTCACCCCGACGTCGTCGTCGAGGAGGCCACTTCCGATGACCAGGCTGCCATTTACCGATTGAGCGGTGATTACAAGTAAGCCTTCTGACGTGTAGAGACCAATAATCCGAAACTAACAATTGTGCAGCCCTCTCCACATCGACCCCGAATTCGCCAAGGTGGGTGGCTTCAAGGCCCCTATCCTCCACGGCCTCTGCAGCTTTGGCTTTGCCGGCAAGGCCGTCTACGAGCGGTTCGGCGCCTTCAAGAACATCAAGGTCCGCTTCGCCGGCGTTGTCATTCCCGGTCAGACTCTCGTCACCGAGATGTGGCGCGACGGCAACAAGATTACCTTCCAGACCAAGGTCAAGGAGACGGGCAAGCTTGCCATTGCCGGCGCGGCCGCCGAGCTGGTTGGCGACTCCAAGAGCAAGATTTGAAAGGAGATGGTGTGGAGTTATGAACGTTAAGCCATGTACACTAACGTCTGTATTGTATTCGATTCGTTACCAATGTCCTGTTCCCTAATCTCGTGTGAATGTGGTGTGGAGATTGACCCCGTCTCTACCATAAACCCGCTAGACGCCCTTATTCCCAGTATGCAAATCCAATTTCGCCCACCGCGAGGCTCGCCCATCTGTACGCCAGTAACCCTAGATAAAAATAGTTTCCACAATAACATCGAATAGTTCAGAAAGCGCAGGGATTCTGCCGCTGACCAGTATGCGCTCCACGCTGACATCGCCCCTCTGCGCCGCAACGCCCGTCTCCAAAAAGGCCCGTTCTGTGCCAGACAGCTCGCGGTTCTCCATGTCCTTCCACTTGCGCTCAGCTTCCTCGCGCGCCGCCTGGAGAACCTCCTCAGTGTCCTCCGACTCCCAAAGATTGCACCGCTCGCACTCGGTGCAAGGCGTCGGGTCGCCGTCGGCCGAAAGTGGTCGCAGAAGTGCCGGTAACCCTCGTCGCTGAGGTCAGCTCGGCACACGTAGCACATTTTGTAACCGCATGGGCAGGTAAGCTTGTTGCAGCCTGCGTTTTTGACAAAGGATGTGTTGCAGCGGGGGCAGACACGCTTAATGGCCATGCTCATGGCTTGCTCGACTTGTGTTCGGAGAGCGACTAGGGAGGATTCGTTGCACACGTGAATATCGTGCCAAGACTTTGTGCAGGAAAGGCATGATACCCGCTTGCACTCGGGGCTTTGACAGGTGAATTTAAGTCCGCGGCGACGTCGTCGGTGGCGGGTGAGGGCTCTGCTCCATTCCATAGATATATAGTCGCCAAATGATTGCCTCGTGCTCAGGAGCAGGCAGATGATAGAGGATATAAAGACAAACGGGAAGACAAACGGAAGTGTTCCGATGCAGAGGATGAGGAAGAATAGGTTGTATACGCTGGTGGCGTTGATTCGAAGAGTTGCCTCGTGCGAGGGCGTGTACATGTCGTCGATTTCTGCGTAGTCGCAGAACGGACACCGAACGAGCGGTAGTTTCGAGGCGAGGAGACTGTGTTCTGCAAGCCGTCGGTCCAGCTTGTGTAGAATCTCAGCCCCCATCTTTTCCTCCTCCATCGCGCGGCGGATGTGCTCAGCGGGGATGTGACCGGGGCACCCATCACCGTCCACAGACAAGCACTTGAGGGTTCCCGTCTCGGGGTTGATGCTGCTGTTCCAGCCCTGGCCGAAAATAGCTTCCTTGATGGAGTGCTGCACGCAGCGAAAGCAGATCATGTGGCCGTCTCGGTTGCAGTGCGTGAACTCCTCAAAGGCCGCCGAGATGAAGCAACACACACACTCGTGCGTGGCTTCTGCTTCTTCTGCCTCCTCGTTGTTGAGCAAAAACGCCAACCCTCGATCCTTTGTTTCCCTCTGTTCTCGATCTCGTTCCTTTAGGGGCACCACCAGTGTTTTGTACAGTTCACGGTCTAGCTCAGGGCTGCCTGTCGCGCGGATCGTTTGGTATGATGGACCCATGGCCGGTCGACCGCCATGATACCAGTGGGTGGTTCTCTGCCTCGCCCGTAGCGATGGGCTTTCGTCGGAAGAAGAGGGAGGATATCGTAAAACGCCATGATTTCGAGGACAGCGTCACAAGGGTTCGTCGAGCTTCGAGGTAGGAATAGTTGGATTCCGCGAGTACGGCGTTGATGGTCGATCGTGACAAGCCCTTGAACTCGTGCCACGCCAGCGTCTGGACGGCCTTCTTGTACTCCTTGCTCCGGAAGACCTCTGTCTTGGGCACCGCCTCTGCCTGCGCGTCCTTGTCGACCCTCCACCGCCCCTTGACCCAAGTGGCGCGGTTCTTCAGCAGCGCATCGGCGACCAGCGCGAGACGCGACTCGCCATCGAAGTTCGACAGCAGCTCACGGAAGACCTCGATCTGGATGTCGGGGAAGATGGCGGCGAGGGCCTCGAGGCTGCTGTTCAGCTCGCGGAGGTCGGGTCGTTCGGGCGGGACGCAGGGCAGCTGCGCCTCTTCGTGGATGTACTCTGGCAGCAGGACGCTCTCGACGCTCGCCTTAGACTTCAGAGACGGAGCTCTATCGCCGGAGGTGCGGAGCCCGGGAAATACCATCGCAGATGTTCATCCTCGCGCATGTGAGGCGACGTAGTTGGTAGGTTGCGTGTGTCAAATTAAGGTTAGGCCCTCCACGGCAGATGCGTAGAGGGGTAGTGGGCGCACACAGCACACGTCACCTCCAGAGGAAGGCGCAAAGCCAAGTTGCCAAATCGGGACCAAGACAACTGGCTGGTTGACGTTTGATATAAGAAGTAATTCGAGAAAATTATTTAGGGTCAAGTAGTATGGTAAAACATGTTTTGGTGTTCAAGCATCACTGACAAGTTATTGGTGACTCAACTTTCCTCACAGTCCGCAAGCAGCTGACATTTTGGACAGTGTTGCGACAAGGCCCAATTGCGGCATCTCATCCTTAACTGGATTCTCATTTGTTTATTCTCTTAGTTTAGGGGAAATAACTTTTAGACTCTGAGGATTTAGGTTCTCTCAATAAAAAGTGACGTCGGTCACACAAACGGCACGTCCAGGTCGAACAGAATGGCGAGCCACAACGGTATGTCCACGGATACTGGGCCACAGGAAGACGTCGAGGGATGCCCTTACCTACCTACCCAAATAGCCAGGTCAAAAATACACCCGAGGACAAAAAGAGGGACCTTCCTTGACCTTGGGTGAAGAGAAAACGTCCAAAAACGATGGGGCCTGGCCGGGGATTGAACCCGGGACCTGGCACATTTTCTCTGTGAGAACAGGGATGGGTAGTTCCTTCCCGAAGCGCCAATCATACCACTAGACCACCAGGCCACGTTATTTGATGAATTGCGAAGTCGTAGAAGTCATTAAATGCCTCAGAATACACAGGGGTGGTGGTGTGGTACAGATTTGCGGATCTAGACCGCAGTCTTTTGTGGAGTGGCGAAAAGTGGGTCCAGTCTTATAGCCTGGTCATTCCCGAGTTGGTCCAACCAAAAAACGTTTCATGTACCACTCAGAATGATGAAGTGTGATCATTTGCAGCACCTTGCTGCCCAGCCATATGTACTGACAACCGCCATAACACCATGAAAACAAGACACAACTGAGATCCCAACATTTTTCATCGTTTCAGCACCTGCACGTGATTCACATATCATTAACTGCAATTCCCTAGATGCTGCGTTGTCATTCTGTGAGAATATCAGATATTTGGCATCCTGCGTACACTCGAATTTAGCAATGGCACCTATGGCTTCGATGCTGGTTATGAAGATGGGTGGGTGGTGCGCTGGGGAGCACTAATAGCCACTGTAATCGTGAAATTTCCAGCGCAATCAGGGCCGATGCCCCCTGTAAACGGAAGCTTACAGTGGGTTACTCCAGTATGTTGGTACCTACCGAGGCCGCGCGCTAGGGTACCTAAGACGGGGGCGCCAGCGTTCTAGTGTTCTTGCGCGGGTCCAGGTTACAGGGGGTTGCCGTCGGAGGGCTACAGCGCCCTACAGCACCCTACAGCGCCTTCTAGGGCTCCTCGGCGACCACCCTGAGAAATTGGAATATCGTCGGCACCCAGATTTCAGAACTCGGGCTAAAGCCTCCTTCTTAGGTACTGAATAAAATAAGTAAATAAAATAAAATTAATATTATAATAAGGCATAAACAATTATTAGCCTCTAAAGTTTATTTTCCAAGGCGGGGGAAAAGATCAGGAACAACACCCAAATCGCCCACCTCCCGTTGCGGCACCCCTCCGGTCAGGGCCCTAGCCAAGAGACTCGATTAGGGCGCAATCAGCTCGGGAAAACAACCAGAAGGAAGAAGAGCATCTCATCGGGTGCTTTATCGGGTCGATTGCCGAGGTTGATGTTGGCAAGGCATCCAGAATTGACAGTGTTGTCTCGAGTGTTGTAAGTGGTGCGGACTAGGAATCGACGGCGAGGTGACAATAGGTAATAAAATTGAAGAAAATTCAGGGAAAATCTGATCTTTGAACTGACTGACAATCTGATAGCGGCGGAAATGACTGACAATCCAGACTCTAGAAAAAAGCTCTCTCTCTGACGATGATGCCAAAACTAGGTTGCTTATATGCCCATTTCACCCACAATATCCGGCGACCAGCCTGCCCAATGACCCTCCCTACACCACTTCACTATTTACACAACTACACATTTCAAATTAACAACCTCAATTATTATTTTCATTTTCATTTATTAACTTTGCTCAATATCATCAGATAGATCAAAGCTATATACTACTTATAAACAATAGAAGCACACAAATAACTTGACAGTAAGGTTGTTGCACACAGACTTTTGCCTTTATTTCAGCCCTTCTGTCTTCAACCTTTAGATAGACTTCAGGCAGGTCGAAAAGAACCAGCTTTGAAACCCAAATGTGGGCCTTAGCAACTGTGATATACACAACGCTTCACAAAACGCAGTAGATACAAACATTAGGTTCCTATCGAGGGACAACCTCAATTATATAACCACATCTCTATATCAACTATGCAGTATAAGTCGAATAAATAGTAAGTAAATTAAGTAGCCATTTATTCAATACAACAGCCTGGCCCAGCTGTTACTCTAGCGGCTGCATTGCAGCTGTAACAGCGGCCCATCAACGTTCCAACGCGGTCCCGAAGGTTTCCCTGGTTGTTAGTCATATTCAGCCCCGACCCGCCACATTCTCATCTACTCTCAGCTTCGCAGCTAAGTTTCCAGTCCTCAGCCCAAGCCAGAGCCTGCTGGCGATCACAATGCGGGACTGCGTCCAATCCTCAGAGAAAGATGTCAGTGACGGATAGACAGGATGGGGGCACAGATCGTCTTTCGTCGACATATCGTTGTTTCGTGTCGGGTCTAGCACAGCACGCTCGGTGCCGCTCAGGCGCCGCATCCATCTACGGTCGTTTACATAGTACTATCATCTACGCTCAGGCTGTGCCGCTGAGGGCCAGGCCAGCGCCTGAATAATACGTCACGGTGGGCCAACTTGACTCGTTTTTGCATCGTGGCTTGGGCCATACTCAGAGTGTATATATCATTTTGCGTACCCTGTGGCTAGTCAAACTCGGCTTGCTCTCCACCTTCCATTGAGAGACCGCAGGGCTTTCTCTTCTTCTATATCCCTTTTACTTTCTTTCCTGTCCTTCTTTTTGTCCTTCTTTTAAAACGAGCTCTTCGCTGGTATCGAAGATCACCGAAATCATGTCGCGATGCTTACACATCTTCCCCGTCATCCTATCCTTGGGGACATGCATCCTCTGCGCTCTGTCCCTCTTCGCCGGCTTTCAAAAAGGATTCATGGAGGACTACGCCATTCCGAGGGTAATTCATAATACTCCAGATGGGGGTTGACAGTCCGCTTACAATGCTCCAGATAAATACATCACAACTAGGACAGAATATGATCGACCTCCCTGGCAACGACAACTCCACCATCAGCAAAGGTGACAGGAGTGACAGCATACCAGACACGCTCACGGACAAGCGGAAGGAAATCACAGACGAAGTTATGGGCACAGTTGAAGATGGGCTCAACGCCTTCACCAGCGATGTTGTCGATGAACTAGCAGAGGCTATTAGGGTCTCAGAATAGTACTCACTCCATGTTTTGAACTTCTGCGAGGGTTTCTTCACTCCCAATGCGTCAAATCCCAGTACTGGTTTCAACGTCACCGGTTGCACCGCGCCCTCCCCCGGCCGTAAGTCATATTTCTGCCAATACTGACAACTCGCCAACTAATACATGTTAGAACGTTTCGAATTGTCTAATATTCTGAATGCGGAGCTGGAAATCGGTCCCTACAACCTCACCCTTGTCGACTTTGAGTTGCCCGACGACATTCAAACAGGCGTCGAAATCCTCAACCAAGTCCTACTCGTCATTTTTCATCCTCTACGTCCTAGGTAGTGGCTTGTCGGGCATCAGCCTTCTTCTCTGTCTCATCGCCTTCTGCGTTGCTAGAAGCCGTGGGATTGCAGCCGTCAACATGGTCCTCTCAGCTCTCGCAACACTTTCAATCGTCATCGGAAGCGTCATCTCGACGATCGGTGCCTTCAAAGGCGTTCAGGCAGTCAACGACATGGGTGGCGACGTTGGAGTATCAGCGTTGGTAGGCATGAAGTTCATCATCCTGACTTGGATACCGGCCGGGCTCAAACTTCTCACAACCATCTACTGGACTATGAGGTTCTGTTCGCTCAAACGGGAGAAGAAGAAGAGGAAGTGGCGCAAGTGGAAGGAATGGCAGGAGTTGGAGGAGCGCGACCTCAAAAGCGAAAGCTAGATGTGTTGTACAACGGCATTCGTTTCTTGACGACTTTGGATCATGCGCGACGCATGAACAGCAATTCGAATTAGTGGCAACGGCTCGGGCATAAAATGGCGGCGTCTTAGAACAAGCATGAAATTCATTCCATTCAGGCGGGGTCCTGATATTGGGACTTGTCTTTTGTGTATTTTACGATACCTGTCGTAGCCTAGAGAAAGAAGCTCGTCTATTTCGGTCTGTACATATTATATTCTCCTCCAGGTTTATTCAAATAAAAGACACCAAATGCTGTTACATTCATAATCATTTTCGTCTTCCGTACATCCACATTTGGAATGGTCACAAGATGATCGCCGCTGCATTCTTCCGCAGCGTGACAGCGTCTGGCAGCGCACCAAGCCAACAACGGCGCCAGTTGCGTCATAGCTGTGGCCAGGGTCGCCAAATGCGCCTACATGGGATGTAACTGTGCAGGCATCCCACTCCCGCGACACACTACGCCTAGCAGGCTCAACTCCATCCTAAAACAAGCATCTCAAAAGATCCAACGGCGCCGCTCGAACTCCCATGTGGCCGAGTTCTCGCGCCACGCTGCTGCGGGCCTTTGGAAGACCAACACGCCCCGAACCAAACTACCGCACCATGCCCGGTACGCTTCCCGACGAGGAGAGCGGCTCCAGCGAGTCCGACTCGCTCCTGGATAGGGGCCAGCGAAAGGTGAAGCGCTTTTGGGATGGATTCATCGACTTTGCCTTTCAAGGAAACATTTTGCAGATTGCCTTTGGTCTCATGTACGTCATGGTTAATGTTATCGTGGGTAATTCTGACTGACATTGCAGTCTCGCGGCCGCCTTCACCGACTTGGTCAAGTCTTTTGTCAGCGACGTGCTGATGCCACCCATCTCTATTATCTTGCCCATCAACAAGAATATGGAGGAGAAGTTTGCCGTGCTGCAAAAGGGGCCCAACTTCAACACCTCCACTGGGTACAACACGCTTCATCAGGCCCAAGATGACGGCGCCGTCGTCATGGCGTACGGGTGAGTGCCAAGCGCTTCATAAAAGGTTGCATTTCAATGCTGACGGCGACAGGTCATTTATCAACCATGTGATATCTTTCTGCATGCTTGGGTTCGCACTCTACGGACTGGCGCACTTTTACACCATGGTGTCGCATGATCCAATTATCAAGCACACAAAGAAATGCAAGTACTGCAGACAAAGAATCAATGAGAAGGTATTGCGGACAAAGAATTGTGCTTGGAATCATGCTGACATGGAACAGGCTGCGCGTTGCATCCACTGTACAAGCTGGCTTGATGGCAGGGAAGACGCTATTCAGTCGTAGGGTAAGGGTCTCCATTTAATTCCGAGCACTTTCAAGATGGTCATATGGATGATGTGCATCAACCTGGACTAGAATGAGATCGTAAGGTATTTATGCTTTTTTTTATTGTTTCAAAGCAGACACACGTATGAACACGGGGGTATGCTAGCTCGTTTTGGAAATTGAGACAGCAGTACAAGTTATGTGTTGTGTTGATGAGGTATACACTTAGACACTGCGGTGTCACGCGATGGAAAGCGACAATGGGTGTGAAGGGATGTCTGCTGCTAGTTCTGAGAGATTGATTGATTCTTTCTTCTAATGGAGGATGCAAGCTGTATCTAGCTTACATACATGGCGGCTGCTAGTCAGAAGGTTCCAACTAGCTGTAAGAGAGGGCTCCCAGCGCGGTAAGTAATAAAGGGACAAATTGTCTTGTATCACCTTCAAGGTAAATAGCTTTATTGCTGGCAATCAATCCACTCCGAAGGTTCCACCAGCCAGGGTCGATCACCAAGATGGTTTATGTGCGTCGTTTCGTTGGTAAACTAACACCTCTGAGTTGATGAGTGGCGTCAGTCACTTCAGTTGTACCCTGGGACACAGATCCTATGTAACACATTGGAACGATTTGTTCCTAGCTATAGATCACTGGTTTAATATTTTAGCTTGTACTTCTGTAGGTAGTTCAAGGTGATGATATTCTGACGGGACTCTGACTGAGCATCGTGCCAACCATGATTCACTGCAAAGATGTCGGTAAGCGAAAGAAAGAAAACCAGGACTGTCAACTCATAATTGAAACCCTAACAGTAACATCTTTCACCTCTGATTTATTCCTCACTTCTTCTTGGCACCCCTTGAGCAACAACCGACCCCAAGCCTTCGCGATGACAGATATGGTCCAGCAAACCTCGGAGACGAAGTACAAGTCAGTTGACCACTCCCTTGATAAAGACTACGACTCTAACATGTTTTACAGGATTTTGGTGACTGACTCCAAAGAGTGTCGCCATGAACTGATGAAAATGTCTGGGCCATGATCTTTCAGCTCGACTTAGCCGGTATTTCCTTGCCGAGCGACCAGCTCATGGACAATCCTATTCCGAATATTTTTGATCTTTTGCAGAGGAAGAGGCGAGACTCAGTGGAAAACCTGCTTCGCATCTGGTTAAATCCTCGGGTAGCTTCTCAGGGAATGCAATATTGGGGGTCCTTAGAAACTACCCGACGTTTTATACCGACACGCCAGAGGATGGCCAATGTGCGGATGCAACAAAGCCTTGCATGAGAATGCTTCTCAGAAAAGGTCTACAGCCAAACGAGAACAAGGCAATAGACATGTGGGATCGCTGGCATCGACGAGAACACACTGATGGTCGCCACCTTTTGCGACGAGGCCAGGACGTATGGTGGCAGTCCTCTGATGACGTGAAGGAGCTGCATGATCGACACACCCTCAACACCATGATGTTGTCGAACCCGTTGGTGATTCTGGCTGTCGGCACACCTGCGCAGAAATGGATTGCTCAGAAAGCGCGTTCAATTCATTCGTTGATGGTGGGAGAAGTCCGGGGTCAGATTCACCTCAATTCTGGAGAAGTCGAAAGATTGGTTGTTGGCTGCCCTCACCCGGAGACTATGTTTTTCCCACACTCCGCATTCTATGGCAGACTCATGGACGCGGCCATTAATTTTGCCATTGGAATATCGGGCTTGAATGATAACCGAATTCTGGAGAACTATTTTACATGCAAGGGAATTGACAAGGAAAGCCCAACAGGACAGTGGCACCTCCGTGGCCATGAGAGCCGCGTAGTGCTGATGGCAAGGATGAGGAACTTCGAGAAGGAAACCGGAGAGCAACTTCACATGTCACAAATTTCAGTGGCTGTTACACAGGCTTACGCTGTCAAGATGAGTATCAACCACACGGCTATAGACTTGCAACGCACTCTCAAGCCAGGGCAGACGCTCTGTATCGCGATCCTGGAGACATACACCGATGCAAGCCATCGTGTCATGGAGGCAAGAAATTGGTCAAACCTAACCAAAGCCGCGGACACTCAGGCCCCAATGGGCTGGAGATCATTGAAAAAGGCGGCAGCAAAATCTATGGCAGCAGCTGACGCCGCAAGGTCGAAGAGAAACGAGCCCCCAAAGATACGAAAACCCCTCACCTGCCTAGTTTGCTCTACCAGCTTCATGTCAAGACAGGGACTGTGGGAACATGAAAAAAAGACGCATGGCAACGCCGTCTTCGAATGTTCTCAGCCGAATTTCTCCAAGGCACTCAAGAGTCGAAGTGGGCGTTCGAAACACCTGAAGAAGAAACATTTGGAGTTGGAGCTCTGACAGCTTCGTTCTTTCGGTGATAGTCTTATTCCGAAAGTCAAAAGCCACAAGCAGGCCCTTGCGATGCACGCCAAAGTTCAGCTGGGCTTCCGGACCATTGTCGGCCTGCGCGTGAAAGCTGGCGAATTGATACACGTTGCAGGCAGGGTTGGGTGGTGTGTCCCCGTGATGATCGTGCGGAAAAACTCTGGTGATGGCGTAGAAGAAATCCGATAATGATGTTGACGGTGAAAGAGAGAAGTACAAATTCTCAGATACCCAGAGATGGCATGTATATCCAGAACCTAATAGTGGAGGCCTTGAATACATTCACTCTTTGCAGGCTTGTTTGCCAAACAATCGTTCTTCAGTGGATGATGAAGAGAGCAGCAAACCCCCACCATCATATTAGGGGTGAGTATGTGGCTCATGAAGGTAGTACGGGGCATCGATGTTTCCGATATACACGGCATTAGTAGCCAAACACTTTACCAAGGTTGTTTACTGAAGAAAGCCCCAAGAATTCCGTGACTTTCCGGAACGATTGCCCCCGCTGAGCAAGAGAAATGGTACAGACCGAAGGGTAGCAAGCCTACATTCCTGGGGAGTGATAAGGGCTGAATGTCGTGTGATTCCAGTGTATCGGTTCAGGACATGTTCGAGGAGAATACGAGGGTGAGGCAAAAAGGTGACACCACCCGCAGATGGGAAGAAAAATCTAAGAGCAAAAAAAGGATTGTGTGAAGGTCACGGTGGGGCTCGAACCCACGATCTCCTGATTCGTAGTCAGACGCCTTGCTGGAATTGTTGTTAGTTGACTGTTGGGCTTCCTTGGTGGTTGAATGTGCTTACCCATTGGGCCACGCGACCGTGTATTTGATGGTGGAAGAGCTTCGGTTTTAGTACATATGGACCTCTGGGACTGCCGTGCTAGAAAGAGAATCAGACCCTCCGCTCTTCCACCAAGCAGACTACATGCATACAAGAACTGTACACTTTTGCATTGTAGGTCAGAAATACCCCAGTATAACTATCTTAAAGCAAATTCATTCACCTATTTATAATAAAATATAATTCAAGCTAATTATTACATTATTCCCAGAAGGCTATAATAATAAAGTGTATCCAAGCAAAACAAAATAAAATCCGAAGTAACACATGTATCGTACGTAATCAACCTTGGGCGCATCATAAAGTAGAAACCATAAATTCCTGCAATATAACACTACTCACACCAAAAAGAAATCTTGCACCAGTCCTTCAAACCGGCAAAAGATAAGGTCACGGTGGGGCTCGAACCCACGATCTCCTGATTCGTAGTCAGACGCCTTGCTGGAGTGATTGTTAGTTGATTGCCTTACGGTTCGTGGTTGAAGATGTTGCTTACCCATTGGGCCACGCGACCGTTGCTGTTGGTTGCTTTTGAAGTTCCGTATTCTCTATTATAAAGCGGGCATCTCCCGAATTCTCGGCTCTGATTTCCAAATACCCTCACGACAAGTTACTACAGGAGAAATATAGATCGATTAATTGGATTCCCAAACATATGTTTCTTGTTCTTCGTGTTTATTCTTCCCCATAAATTGAGGGCTTTGACAAACTTTGGCATATGAGTCTGCTTGAAGTGCTCTGGAACCATAAATGCGGCAGGAAATGCTGTACCGCATCGCAATCTTCAACCAGGTATACAAACTTCGTTTAATACTGTAAATATGACGTATCCAGTGACTAACTTTTTAATTTCACAAATAGACACGTCAATTTACTGTTCCTATCCCAAAAATCAGGGGAGGTCCAGTAAATAATTTTCTGTACAGGGTAGTCGCAGACTCGCGGGGTGTCAACTCTCAACTACCTACTATGTAGTGAGTCAACTCTGCGGGATCAAGCTCCTTGGCGGCCGGGAAGGACTGTAGATGCAATTTTCCCTACCAAGTAGCTCGGGATACTACAGTCATCAGCGCGAAGCTGGCCGCCAACGTGCATCGTACTCGGCTATGAAATTTGATTCCTGCAGTCACTATCAGCGGCCCACCAAAAACCCGATGACTCGCCCCTCCGGCGTCGGCGGGGCTCTGGTGTTAAAGATGGAGGAAGGCGCGCGAGCTTCAACCGATTGAGCATCCTCAGCCAGCCGGTCACCAATTCAACCCAATTCACACTACCAAGGGAAACATACGACGCCGCAATGTCCCCCTTCAACCTCGAGGCCTGCGCCCGTCCCAATATCCTCGCCCTTCAGCCGTACCGCTGCGCGAGAGAGCAAGTTGCCCCTCCCCCGCTCTGATATCTGCCCCGCGAAAACCACACGGACTGACCAGCGGCCACAGCGACTACAAGGACGACGGCACCAACATTCTTCTTGACGCCAACGAGAACGCCTTTGGGCCTTCGCTCGCCCCCGATGTCGCCACTGCTACCGGCAGCGGCCTCGACGTCGACTTCCTCGGCCTGCACCGCTATCCCGACCCCCACCAGGCCCGACCTGAAGCAACAGCTCTGCGCCCTGCGCAACACGCACGCCCACACTCCCAAGACGCTCACGCCCGACAACCTCTTCGTCGGAGTCGGCAGCGACGAGGCCATCGACGCCCTGCTGCGCTGCTTCTGCGTACCCGGCCGCGACCGCATCCTCACCTGCCCGCCCACCTACGGCATGTACGCCGTGTCTGCCCAGGTCAACGACGTCGCCATCGTCAAGGTCCCCCTGCTGCCGGCCCCGACCTTCGCCCTCGATGTCCCCAAGATCCTCGACGCGCTCACCAACGAGGCGAATATCAAGCTTGTGTACGTTTGCTCTCCCGGTAACCCCACCGGCTCGGTTCTCGCAAAGGCCGATGTCCAACAGATTCTCAACCACCCCACCTGGAACGGCGTCGTGGTCCTCGATGAGGCCTACATCGACTTTGCCCCCGAGGATGCGTCCCTCGCCGAGTGGGTGACGGAGTTCCCCAACCTTGTTGTCATGCAGACTCTGTCCAAGGCCTTTGGCTTGGCTGGCATCCGTCTTGGTGCCGCCTTCTCCTCCCCCCCGATTGCCAGTCTCCTCAACAGCCTCAAAGCCCCCTACAACATCTCTAGTCCTACCAGTGCCCTCGCATCCTACGCCGTCTCCGACAAGGGCCTGGCAATCATGCGCGACAACCGTGCCAAGATCCTTGTCCAACGTGATCGCATCCTCGCAGAGCTGCCCAAGATACCCGGTGTTGGCCGTTTGCGCGGTGGCACCGAGAGCAACTTCCTGCTCTTCGAGATGCTCGACGCGGCGGGCAACCCGGACAACACAACTGCGTTGGCCGTCTACGAAAAACTGGCAGAGTCCAAGGGTGTTGTCGTTCGCTTCCGAGGCAAGGAGCACGGCTGTCTAGGATGTCTGCGTATCACCATTGGCACCGAGACTGAAGTCACCAGATTCCTGGAATCACTACGGACGTCACTCAATGAGGTGAGAGGCTTGTAGAACATCACAACAGACAAAAGCACTGTAGAAGGGCAGAGACAGAAAACGAGGTAAAACGGCGTTCTAGCATAGATCTAGTTCCTCTAGACATAATCTCGTAAATTATAGAAACAATGGTCATGGCATGATGCAAATTCTATGTCCCGATTCGCCCTGACGAGGGCCCAGTTTATATGTCATCCAAAACGAAACGCCTCTCTTCGGCCAAGCTCAGTTCGCATGTGCAACAACCTCTAGAGTTAAAATATACAAAACGGAGGGTATCTTTCTTCTTTTATTCCTCAGACCAGTCCAAGGAAGAGCAGGACGGTGCTGACGCTCAGCGATGCAAAAACCAGGTTGCTCCGGGCCATGCTGGCGGCGTCCTCGCTTTCCTCGGCCTTGGTCTCGGTGGCGGAGGGCTGGGACGTGGTGGTGGGTGTGCTTTTGACCTTGACAGTCGGGTGCCATTCGAGATCGCGGACGACCTTGATATCATCACCCTTCAGAGGCGCGGGAGAATCGTCGGTCAGAAGGCCCTGGATGACCTCGAGGGCGCACATCTGCTGGCCGAGGCCCGGGTTGCCGTCGTAGGCGCCAGTGTACCAGCGCTGGCCACAGGTTCGACCGGTCTCGCCACCACTGCAAGCCTGGGCCGCACCTTCGGCGGAAGGAAACATAAGGGTGTCGACTTTGTCACTAAGCGAGGACACGAGCTGAGTGGACTGGTACATGGAGCGGGCCAAGTAGCCCTTGTGGGTCGACATATCGACGCTGCATCGGTTGACCTTTTCGCAAGCGGCCTCGTACAGGACGTTGGTCGAGTTTTCGTAGGGAGAGAAGAACCAGCCGGCTCCGTCGAAAATATCCTCGGTGCGTTGTTTCCAATTGGCCCTTCCGGTGTAGTTGGCCATCACGGCAGCGCCATACAAGTAGATTCCGCTGGTGTAAGTGAACGAGTACTTGTTAATTTTGGTACAGTTGTCGCTCGAGCTGGCACCGTCGTAGACGTGGTAGTTATCGGGATCAATAAAGCCGATATCGGAGGACCAATTCCATATATACTCAGCCCAATTGGCATAGGTCTCGTTGCCGGTTGCGCGAGCGAGTCGTGCCGCGAGTTGGAAGAAGCCACCGTTGCTAACGGAGTTCTTGTAATCCATTCCGTTCGGGTTCGTGCTGTATATCTGCCAATGTAGACCTCCTGCACAGGCTGTTGTATCCCATCTACCGACGAGTTGGTTGAAGACATTGGCTCCGATATCGAGCCAGGATGGGAGGTCCTTGTTGGGTTGGGGAAAGTTGCGCTCGGCGGCAGAGAGGACGGCGGAGCCCCAGAAAAATAGGTCGTCATTTCCTTCCTCATCGGCGTGTTCGGCAGGCATATAGTCTTCGCCAGTGCCTAGGTTGGTTGGGGCGAGGAGGGCTTCGATAATTTACGTCGTTGTAGCTGGGGTCTTTGGTGAGGTGGTAATAGTCCAGCATGGTTCCCCAGAGCGCGCCTGCCACCCACCAGTAATAAGGATCCTGGAGGTCACCAAGATCCTGACCTAGTCAGCGGTGTCCTATTACGAAAAAAAAAAAAAAGAAAAAGAAAAAGAAGGGACTGCCTTACCTTGGCAACCTTGGAGGTGTTGCCGCTGTAGTACGACATGGCGTCGTATGCCAAGCTGGCCGCGACATCGCGGATGGAGTCTGTGGCCTCCTGTCAGCGCAGGCACTAAATAACGATCTCGACGATTGCTTACCAGGATCTGAAATGTTCAGGCTTGAAGGCAGTGTTTTAGTCGCAGCAGCTGAGGCTGCGGCGACAATAGGTAGCCACTTCATCGTATTGATCTGGTGTGGAATCGTCGTCGATCTGATTGGGTTTTTTGTCGCACAGCGACTGAGGCTGAAGATATCGCCCAGGCAGATAGATGTGTGCGAGAAGATGTGGGCCGCAACAGGCGATGAGAGAAAATTGACAGACGATGAGTGAATGAGTGAGTGATTGAGTCGGAGGTTAGTGATCGATGATGAGGTGATTGATGTGAGGTGAGACGCGAGGTGAAGGAAGGTGCGTGTGTACAGATGTGGCAAGAGCGAGCGAAGCTTATTCACGACAACAAAACAGAACGGGACAGTGAGCGCATATAAGAAGAAATAAAGAACAATGGACCCTGCCACTGTCAGACGGAAGCGAAAGGCTTAGCCAGGCCTCAAGGTATGAAAAAGTAAAGCCAAGAGGGTCCGGGTCTTGGTCCGCGCCAGATAAGACTGAGGATGAATACGAGGCCAAGGGACTGGCTCGTGAAGGAAATAAGCTGGAGGCGGGCTTGACGACAAGACGGCAGTGGCCCGAGAGTGCGCTGGCGCCGCTGGGCTATTAATATCGGGCATTGCTCAGTCGTCTTGCCCCCAAAGCGGATATGGTCGAGTGGGTTGACAAGCCCGAGCTGAGGGAGCCCTGGAGCGAGGGAGCCATGCGGGCGTGAATCCATGAACCAAGGAAGCCTTTTTGGCAGACGGAACGCCCAGGAACAAGGCGCAAAACCCAGGAACAAGCGTGCTCCCCGCATTGCATGAGCTGGAGGCTTGAGGGGTCTCTCCATCGACTGGCTGAGCTCTGAAACCCATTCCCCAGCCGGGCCCACGATCCATCGTCCATCATCCAACGAATGCCTCGAAACGAGCCCACGGTTGGTCGCCCGAGTGTTTCGTCTGGCCGCGCGCCAACAAACACGCAAAATGCAAACAGAAGCCGCCCCTGTCTATCATCAATTTCATCCGCCGTCAAGCCACACCGACTGGCGAGCAGCGCGCCGCCAGAGAGCGCCTGGCGGGCTTGTCCGGCGACTAGCACGCACTAACAAACCAACGCCCAGAGGCTTGGGAGCGAGAAGACGAGGAGAGGAACGGCCGATCCAGGGATCCCAGGACCACCGGCCCACCAGCCCAAGTCTTAGTCCCTAGGGCTGGAGCAGAAAGGTGCCAGGTAGAGTGAGAGCCGTATCGTGTTGATCGCCACCGCTACGCCCTCTCACTGGCTGCCGGGGTTCCGTCCTCCAGGCGGGCCAACAGGCGCGCGCTCGAGAGGCTCCATCTCAAGGCGTCAAAGTCGGAATCCTGGCAGGCTTGGAGAGGATCCCACGATGCCCGCCCGTCAAGGATTGCACTGCGTACCCAGTTTTACCCATGGCCCACGATTTCTGCCAGCTCTCGCGGTTGGATACCAGCTCCTGCGGTTGGATACCAGCTCCTGTGTGTTTTCTGGTAGCACACAACACACTCACAGAGCAGAGCCGCTGCGGGACGGGATGAAACATGAAACCTGCCGCAGGTTGGTTGATCATCTCAGGGGCGCAATGGAAAAGGGGTCGTCGCACCAAATCCTCCGCCTGGGCTTGATTGTCTCCCACCTTGGGCGTTGCCGTGTTTCCGCTTTCGGTTCTGTGCCTTTTTGGGCCAATTCTTTCGACTTGGAGGGTGTCATGCAAATGTGCCTTGCCCACAGGAGACTACCCGCTGAGTCAGACACGTGGAATGGCGGCCGCCATGGACGACAAGGGGGTTATCACACAGGCCAAGCATTTGGCGGGCCAAAACATGCGAACTGAGCTCATAACAGCGACAGCTTGGCCGCCACGAACTGGTTCTAGGCCCTCGGTCTGCCCTGTGCCGGAGCACCCAGTCCCCCAGTCCCCCAGTCCCCCCGCCCACGGTATCCAGTGACATCGAGTGCGCCGCCAGGGATGCTCGCTGCTTACCCGATCACGTCTGTGCTAACGGCTTCAAGAAAGACGAAATGGGGCTGGCTGTCAGCTAAGCACGGGGCATGTGAGGGATAAGGAAAGACAAAAAGCTATTCAGAAAAAGAAAAGAAAAACCCCAGAGATGGCCAACAGAAACCGGAAGCCTCCCTACCTGCGCGAGAGGACATCGCCAAGTTTGTCTTGTCCAGGCCCCCCCACGTACATATCTTGGGCAAATACTACACACGCTATTCGTATTATCCCCAGTACCAAGGGCCCCCCTCACTCTGGACTCGTATGCGTATAGCAGAAGGGCTGCAGCTCTTTCGGTTGCCTTCGTATCTCTCGAACCGAGCTGAACAACACCTCTTAATTAGCCCACCGCCACCTCTACCCGTTTGACCGCGCATCATTCCTGTCCATGTTCTACGCTTCGCCTGAAAGCCACATTCTGCATCATCCTTCGTCAGCCCATGCGTGCTCTTTCTGTCCCACCTTGACCGCCTTCCTACATGTACACGGTGGCACCTTATTGGCCTTGCATCACGCACCTCTCAATTGAGTTTGGGTTCTCTGCACTCGAGGTGCATGCGTCAATAAGCCAAAGCGACTTTCTACATTAGGTTGGCTAGTGAATGTGCGAGCTCCTTATCATATCACCTGCCAACCAAGAGGGTTCGTGATGCACGACTGCTTCCGATATTGCCGGCCTATCGGATGATGTAGCCTCCCTTCCCTCTGCATCGTATATGAGCGATGTTCAGGTTCTCCGCGGTCGATGGTGGATACGAGTTGGTGTATTCCAAGAGCATTGCTATTCCTGCAGCATGCACGCACGATAACCTTGACTGCCTCGAATATTTAATCTCGAAGATCTCGGCAAAGCAACGAGGAAAGAAGGAATCCAGTAGAATACTATCATAAGTACATAGAATTAAATATTTTTTCAGTGCATACTATTTAGTCTAGTAAAAGATCTTAGCAAATAAGCATGTGCAATCGGGATTTTATCCTTGTTCGATCTCCTTTCTCAACTCATCGCCTAGCGGCATCTCAAAATGTGAAGTGTGTAGGGTTCCGACAAGTGGCGGCGCCGAAAATCAGATGGCAAAGACATGTTTTGTTTTTAAAGACATAACATAAGCCTCATTCGGCCACTATCCTTTATCGTTTAGCGTATTGCGCGTCACCTCTCATCCATTCCCACGTACATGCCTATGCCTATGCCGACAAACGCCATTCAAATGCCCTCATCTGCAACACCAACGCCAACACCAAGAAGAGTATGTTAAACCCCAAACCCAAACGTAGAAGTAGACTGGATATATGATTTTCTTTAACCCGAGAAGGCAATATAAGAAAATACCTCTGAGCTTTTTATCCAGCTGTCCACTCTCCCCCTCTATACGTGATCTCCTGTATGTCCATTCCCGAAAAAACGGTTTTTTTGCCCCGTCAAGATCCCTTACTCCACTAGCCCCGACCGCCCATGGTATCTCAAGTCCCGGAAATGAAATCGCTTTGTATCGTCGTCGTTTGTGTAATCGCTTCACATGATCTCCGCCCGACCGTCGTTGTGGTCTTAAAATAGGAGCCTGGCCAAGATGGTGCTCCCCAACGTCCCGAGAATCGCTCTTCTTCCATCGATCCGTAAATTTGCACCAGCGGCTTCGTCTCCAGTTGACAAAGGGACCTCCACATAGCCAGACCCTGTCGTGGGTGTCATCATGGCCGTCGCTGTGACATCCCATGAGTCGTCCGTCTCCTTGGGCGCCTCGGCCATGGTCAAGATGCCCCATTCCACCTCGGTCCCGGAGAAGGTTGATGTCCACGACACTTCCGTCGGGCCTGCGTACAGGCCATTGGTGTATCCGGCTTTATAGCTTGAGTAACCTGAACATGTCGCTGCGGTTGTCCCATCGAGGGTGCATTCGAGATTTGCGATGCTTTGGAATGTGTTAGCACGGAGGACTCAAACCCTCCCTGGTGGGAAGACCTACTATGTAGATGTGTATGTGCCGTGAAATCCTACCGTGTCAGGGCCCTCAACCAATTCAAAGGGGAACTCGAGTGAGATATCGCAGGCGGGTGGGTTATCGTCGGGACAGAAGATGGTGTAAGTGGTTTGTTGAATGTGGGGATTCTGATGCACACGTCTGTTAGCGCCATGCACCCAACTGCAAAGACGGGAGAGAACTGGGATCGCCTACGCTTGCAATCACGCTGCCTCGCACCAGGGACCATGCTTCCTGATTGTAGTAAGGAAGGTAGATTGGTGCAGTGGTGACGGCAGTGTCCTCGTTATCGTCGGCGGACGCTATTGCACACAGAGCTAGCAGGGCCAGCAGTGGCTGCGGGAAACGCATGCGGCACATGAATGGGGTTCGCATGGATTATTAACGCGAACCGGTGGTGTCGAATGGCAGATCAGAAAACCACGGGTACCAGCAGGATAGAATCACGGGGTAATTCGAATACGAAGACCGTCTCGGATGGGTGACCACGCGCCCAGAAGATGGGGATGGGGCCAGGGTGGAGAGACTCGGGAGATGATGGTGTGCGACATGACCCAACGACAGAACCGACGAAGACCAAACCGAGCAACGAGGATTCAAGGGCGAAGGCACGAGCTTATGAGCTTCGTTTGGCGCAACCCACGGCCGTCAATCCGGGAAATGGGGACAGCACCAAGTCGGGGTTTGTTGTGCCGTGCGCCGTGGGAGACGCAACGCCAAGGTCTGGGCGACTTTTCTAGTCATCCAGATCGTGATCCGGCTCTCGCCCTTGGCCAGGACGGGATAGGAGAGGTCAATAGGCGGACCGGGCCAAGCTGGCTCGAGTCGGGTGAGAAGACGCCAAGCCCTGTCTGGGCCGTGAAGCGTGCTGCTGGCGCATGATTACTCCGAGCGCCAAGACTTAGCACAACGGCCAAGAATGGCGCCAGTTCCTTGCGGGTTTGGTGACTATGGGCGAAGTTTGTAGGAGAAGGCGAAAAAGAAAGCATAAGAGACGAGTACAACTCTTTCTCTTGGTTTCGCTTGGTCCTTGGCTCTTGGCTCTGGCTCTAGGCTCTTGGCTTGCCTCATTGCGCCCGTTCACAGTCTCCCTTTTCGCCTAACTTCGCTCGACCACATCCGGGATTCGTCGTGGGAAAATCTCACGTCAAAGTTGATGTCCCTGCGGGTCGGGAACTGGTCGAGCACTAATTACGGAGAACGGAGTATGGAAAAAGGGCCGACGATCCCCGGCCCCACCACAAAGATCTAATCCGAACTCTCTGAAAGAAGCTCTTTCATCGAAACTCAACTGTAGAGTAAAGCAAGTTTCTCATCGTAGCGCCGTGATTATCCCCCGGACTATGATACCCCTCGTTCCAAAAACAAATTCGTGAACCGTCTGGTTTCGCTACGCATCGGCCCCTAGAGGGGTTCTTTTTTTATGTGGACTAAGTCCTCCTCCTCCTCCTCCTCCTCCTCCTTCTCGGCCTCCTTCTTGTCCTCCTTCTCGGTCGGCTGCGTCTCCTCTCGATGAGGAGACGCCGAGCGTCGGCGGACCGGGGCGGGGGCAGGACAGTGACGGGCAAAATGCCCTTGCTCTCTACACTATATCGTATGAGCCTTATAGTTCCCAATGGATAGAACAAGAAATACAAACCCGATAACACTTTCTACCTCGGCCTCTGCCGGGGTCACCACCACCACCACCTCTCCCACGGCCACGACCACGGCGAAGGGCCCCAAACCCCGCCGCCAAGTCCCGAACTCGCTGGTTGTATCCGGCCATCTATATAGTATTTAGTATTAGTATTTGGTATTAGTATTTAGTATTAGTATTAGTATTTGGTATTAGTATTTAGTATTAGTATTTGGTATTAGTATTTAGTATTTAGTATTAGTATTAGTATTAGTATTTGGTATTAGTATTTAGTATTAGTATTTGGTATTAGTATTTAGTATTAGTATTGGTATTTAGTATTAGTATTGGTATTTAGTATTAGTATTAAGTATTGCTCTTAGAATTCTTATATTTGAACGTGAGAGTCAGATTGCTGTGGGTTACTATGCGCGGTTGACTATCGCTTGGTATGCGAGGTTGTCTATCGCTTGGTTTGTGCGGTTGACTCTTGCTTGGTATGAATGAGAGAAAAGAGAGGAAGAGGAGGAAGGTTTGGAGACAAGTGATCTATCTTGCAAGCCGCGTTGCCTCAGGCGCCTGGTCTCGCTCTTGAGGTGCGTCGACGCGGTATACTCAGATGGCATCGCGCCTTGAGTTGACTGACAGCTGTTGCCAGACGTTATCACCTGGAAGCTTTCAAGCACTGCACCACACACATAAATTTTGCCGCTGTGTTGGCCTAAGGTGACCTTGGAAGAAAATGACCAAGCCCCAGGCAAGCTGGGCTGAGAGAAATGTGAAGGCCGCGCCTCTCACTGCCAAGTTGAGAGGGATGATTCGTTTTGAGGTCTTGTAAGCTCTTCTGTAGTTTTTGGGCCTTAGAGCTAGTTGCCTGTACGGCTAGTAATTTCATTCTTTTCTTCAAACCAAGGATTATAAAAATAGTGTTTATTAAACTGCTGCATTAGATATATTATTAACAGTTATATTTAGAATTAGAGTACGTGCTTGTGTGTACCAATTGTATATATGCAAATACCAATGATCTTTTTTTTCTTTTTTTCTTTTTTTTTTTGTTGTATACCAATGATTCAAACTCCAGCGAACCGTAATGCCAGATGTGAGTCAACGTTAACTACATCAAGGACATTAGTAAGGACGGTACCTATGTGTCTTTCCACATAGTTTTGACGAGGCCGATCTATAGAGTCCATTGAATGTCATTCTCTTTATAATATGGCTCCTTTGATGCGGGCGGAAGTGATGCATAAGGATGTTGAACTTGTCGGAGAGACGATAGAAACTAAACCACTCTCAACTCAACACTTGCCTCATCCGAGAAGATGCAACGACACACAAGGGGCTCCCATGATGGACATGGCAACACACGCAACGGCAAATAGAAAAGGAGCAGGACCAAATAGCCACTTCAGAACACAGTCAAAGTCAACAACTTACAACTGTGTGATCCAACTCAATCATCTGCTGCACCTTCTTTTGTCCTTTCAAACTGGCTCAGAAAGCCCCTTGGCAAAGCCGGCGGACTGGACATTGCGGAATGCCCCTTCACATTGACATCGATTGAGGTGGGCAATTAAAGATCAGACTGGCGAGTAAATTTATAACAAGGACCTCCCATCAGGCTCGATGTCGGAGCGAATGTCTTCAACGACCTGTGTAGATAGTCTACGTTGATAATATACAAAACCAACCCCAACGGAATAGATTATATGAACTCTGTTAGTAACGGTGGCTTCTTCCAACTCGCGTCACGACTCGCTTGCGCAATCTGCCAGCTAGCTGGTACATTCGATATTACTATGTAAAAAACCAGAGGCAGCTGTTTGGCATTGCTCAAGGCATTATTACCCTTTGCTGTTATTGTCTTATTCCCCAGTCGCGTTTGCTGGCTTGTTGGCCAATCTAAGGTGCGTTTAATTCTTTGATAAAGAATGTGCCTGGTAGGAGCACTCGTCCTGGGGCGTACGTCAATTGCTTCTATGCTCTTTTTGCCCACCTTGATAGATGTCAACTTGAAGCAGCATTTCGCAATATCCGGTCCGGCGTCTTTGCCAAGCTGGAGTATCGGTCTAGTCCCAACCCTCCTAGCACGGATGATGGCTCATCGCACTTTGTCGTCACCAACGGTCCAAAAAGTGCACGGTATTTGGTTGCACTGGAATTCCGTGATGGGTTGGGTTCAAATGCTGCAAGGGAGGATTGCCAGGCAGCAAGTCTCTGTGCGACTAATTAAACGAACCCCTGCTACGTCCAAAGCTAGCTCTGCAACTTTGATTCCGACTCTGTTTGTTTTGCCATACAGGAACGGTATGCTTGTGAGTGGAAATTCGGCCAAGATCAGTGGATGGCTTTGGCCTCTCTTATCCCCTTAGTAGATGGTGTTTAATTGTAATTGCGCATGGCAGCGGCATAGATAGACGACAGACGAGGCCAAGCACAGCCATGGCTTGGACATCCAATCTCATCGCTCGTACGATCCCCACATCGGACTGGCTCTTGCATGCATCGATCATGGTCCGTGATTTATTTCCTCCGATATGACCTGCAACCGAAACTGAAACGATTCGCTAAAAGGCGCTGGAATACGTCTCCTATCCAGCTTCCCGGGACGTCACTGCCGTCACCCATGCTTAACCCTGTCTTTTTACAAGATCCATGAGCTATTGGGAATAGTACAATGCACAATTGAGTCTATCAACAAGCCTGTCACTCTCGTTAATTCTCTAAATATCCTGTTGAGCACCCGATGCACATGTCATCCGACTAACAACCAGACTAAGGCAGTGCATCGGAATCGTGCCGCCGCCACACCCGCCGCCATCACCAAGCCTGTTACCCCAGCATCGCGCCTCCAGACGCCGTATCCGCATTTGCATGGGTCTAGCCGACACTACAACTCTCCACCGTATCCCCATGATTCTGCCCTAAGGACCCTCTGGGATCCCTGTATGATCCTCGCTGGCACCTGAAGTTAGCCGAACCATGGATCTCTTGTCTGCTCCAGCGCCAACACTCGAACTTCAACGGCAACATTCGCTTCCGTGAGAGCTGGGGCAGTGTGCCCGCAAAAGCCCCCTGACTAGCTGCTATGTTAGGCCAAAAATATGAATCATTCTCGGAGGCAGCGTCACTAGCACCGCGCTACGCCCCTGGATAAGGCTTACCCTTGCAATAATTCAAGGCCTTGTTGCACAGAGAATCAACGGCACAGGTTTCTCGACGAGTTGGAATAATCCAAAACTGCTCTAGATCTACCGCCTATTGAGGTTGTAAAGTAGAAGTGAATCAAAAGCTTCCATTTCTTAACCAATACAGCATCAGCTGGGCAAGGGCAAAGCGGCCTCCAGTGCAAATGGTATGGCTGCGCCTGGTGCCAAGGCCCCAGTCTGCGAAGGCGATTCACCCCTGACAGACATTTTCTTGTTAAAACCCGAAAGAAGAAATGACCGAGTTTGGCCCTTGTCCCGCTCTGGAACCTCCTGGTAAACCGTCTCATTACGGTAGCGTCAGTTCCTGCATGAGAATACTTCAAAAAGGATAGCCAGCCCTCTTCACGTTTGTCTCTTGTTTTTGCTCAACGCGATTTCAACACTTCGCCAACCCAACACACTCGTTCCCACAACACACACTCCTTGATAATTCGAAATGGCTCGCTCTCTCGCCCTCCTCGCCGTTACTGGCGTCGCTGCCGTTGTCGCCCAGTCCACCACCGTCAGCGTCTTCTTGCCCATGTACGATGTGCAGGACCTCGACGCCTCAATTGTCGCTGCCGACTCTGCGAAGACAACCTTTGCCATTAGCTGCCCAAAAGGCGCCGACTCGAACGATTGCGGCATGACCGAGGCTCAGACCATCGTCTACGGCCCGTCGACCTTCTACATGTCATACGCCTACTCCAACTCCGAGTACGGCTCATAGTACGTGCCTCTGAGACTCCCCAAGATGCCACATTTTACCCGTCGCGTGCCGGAATGGACACCGATCCCAATAAGTAAATATTTGCTAACAAAGACTCTTCTGCAGCACCCAAGAGATCGCGTGCCAATTTGAGCCCAAGAAGGACATGGCGACCTGCGCCGTGAGCGTTGAGCAGGATGTGGACGCGTCGACCTTCGCGTCGATCAGCAGCACCGTCACCTCCGGCTATCTTGACCTGCTAGTTCCCGTCACCGTCACCGCCGGTGCCAACAAGCTCGTCGACAGCGAGACCGCCAGCGAGACTGGCAGCGAGACCACCGCCGCCGCTCCAGCCTCCACCACCGGCTCCACCACCGGCTCCACCACCGCCGCCGCAACCGACTCCGCTTCCGGCTCCGAGTCCGCCTCTGGGGCCTCTGCCTCCGGCTCCGACTCGGCTGCTTCTACCCCTACTGCGTCCGACAACGCTGCTGGTGCCATGGTCACCCAGAACGCCGTCCTGGCTGGTGCTGCTGTCTTGGTTGGTGGTGCTCTGCTGCTATAAAGGGTTGCTGCGTCAGCTTAGGATTGTTCATGAGATGTCCTGGAAGATTTGGATATATACAGCGCTACAGCGCCTAATAGATGATTCCGGGCCAGTCTGATTGCCTTAGTCTATTGTGATGTGATGGGGTCCGGTGATTTGGGTAAAGTGGTATGCTTAATTAATATGCCAGGATAACGAAGATACCAGTTCTCTTGAGCTCCTTGATGGTGGGAGCAGCGCACGAACCGCGACTGGAAAGCTGCCGCCCGTTTCGGGGAACGTGTCTGTAAGCGCGCGGACACTCCTCGTTATTGACAGTGACTACATGGGACATCTTCGCTGCCTCGCCCACTTGTCTTGAGTCCCCACTCTCGATCACAATGTAGGTCACTGGGGGGTCATTCGGATTCTCCTTGATCTTTTCGTCACCGTATCTTATACAGTGGTTCAACGGAAAATCCTATTGTCCTCTACGTAGACTTGGCAAAGCAGCATCCCTCTCTCCCCCCAAAATATAAATCTCCTCAGGTTGCCCAGATCCTTGTTATACTTGGCAATTTACTAAAGAAACTGGCTCTTGTCAGAGGGCTTCCCGTCTTCATTCTTGGGGATGTCATTCATGGGATCCTCGACTGGCACGTCTCCCGTGTACCCGTCGCTAAACTGGTCCGTGTTCTGATCTATCGGGTGCTTCAGAACATCGGTAGTGTGGAACACATGGGATGATTCGAGGCAGAGGGACTGGCCGGATTCATGCTCAAGGTATCGACGCAGAGCGAAACAGGCGTAGGGCGATGGTGAGGTAATACGTGCCAATGCTGCTGGCATGTAGGCGGCTTTGGAAAGATCCATAACGAGGCGGGTGAACCGCTTTTGGCGTCGTCTTGTAGTCCAGTCTTTCCGGTTTGAAGGGAGCCGTCGCGAATTTGGAGGCGAATTTGTTCTCATGTATGGTTAGTTAAAATGCATACGCCCCTTTAGTATTTACTTATGAGCTCAGCAAGCTTGGTGTTCTTGACCTTCTTCTTGACGACAGGCTCAGTCCGGAGACCCGCAATATGCTCTGGCGCGCAGTCGACCAGCGACGGCAAGTTAAATCGAGCCATAAAGACCGGATGCAGTGTTAAAAATTACTGTTGTGGCTGTTGCTGATGTTTATGGTTGGATCAGTGCTGGTAAGACGCTGGTAGGTAGAGCTGGTCTGGGAGAGGCTGACCTAGAAGAGGATATGGAAGGGAGAAATATAGCCTTGTAATTGTCTAGAGTATTGCCATTCGCACATATACCCCTTGCTATTTGCATACATAACTACATTCTTAATCCTGTATAACACTAATAATTATCTAGAGTATTACTATTCGCACAACCACATGTCTAATCGCACAACCTTTGTCAAGTGTCCACATTCTTCTAGCCGCTGCAGCTGACAATACACCCGTCCGCCTCAACATAGTGTGAGCGGATGCTGACGCAATTAGAGATCGAGGAAGGGAACTGAGCAGCTAGCGGTTCCGCGGGTCGTCGCAGAGATCGCGGGGCCGCCCAAATACTCAGGGCCGAGGAACAAGAGGCCGACGAGGCAGCCACAGCGACGCCACTGTCAATCGGTCATGCAGTAGAGACTGGGAATTTTGCTGCTTGATTCTGCACTGATGAGATTGAGCGTCATTGAAGAGTCTAAGAATGCATGCATGCAGTCCCGGGCGTCTCTTGTCTTGGTCTGGTGCTTTAAGCAGCGGGCCGGGATCGTGTATATGAAACGGGCGGGCGAGGAGCGTCGTTATCTTGCCAGCCGTAAGAACGAGATGAAACAAGGGCAAAGAAATGTTTCTCCCTAAACGCAGTGTATGACCGAGGCCAAAAACGGGAAACCGGGTTGTGGGCGGAGATTTATATCCAACTAGTGTGGCTAGACTACTGTTGGCGAGAGAAGATGGTGGCTTCAGTGTTTATAGCTCTCTCATGCTAATATTGAACATGGGTGAAGTTGGTTCTGCGCTTCGTACACCTATCTCGACGCAATGCATCGTCGCGTTTATTGGAGATCTGCTCTTGCGCTAATCACGGAGTGCTTCACGAGCACCCTCGCAATTGCGACACGGGATGACGCAGCTCAACGACTGGGACATGTCCAAAAGCTCTGAGTTCAAGATAGAACGATGTTTTGGATCATTCTTCCTCTTTTAGCGAGTCTATTGAAAGATCGTTTTGACATATTACTCCCTCTTGACTTCACCCATAGTGCTCTCTGGTCTGCTGATATGGTATTGGCCACTGGAGCAGAGAGGAAATAGAACAGCAGTCTGATCTTGCTTTGACAGCGGAGGCGAAGACCATGTGGCTGTTGAAACAAGAGACCAAACTTCCACTCCTGAAGTCTTCGATTTTACCTCATCCACGGAAATGAGATTAGATGTCCTGCTTCAATAGATAATCCGTTGGGTACCGAAGTTGAGTGGGACGAGCCCTTTCATCGTCGCCAACCCGGACTTCGACATACAAAACTTGCCCCAAGAAATCATTGATAGAGATGAGCTATGTATAAGAACCCCGTTGTTGCATTGATTTTACCTGAAATGATCAATCGCATAGTCAATGACAGCTAATACTGGAGGAAAAGTCGATTTCCTTGTGTTTGAGCCATATCCACTCCTATCGCTGTACAGTCTTAGGCTCCAATTGGGAGAGCCAGCATCATCCAAGAGCGGGTCATCCGCTTCACAACTGGACGGCTTCCGTAGCTCAGTTGGTTAGAGCATCGTACTAATACTTCAATTGCCAGTGTTGGTAATGCGAGGGTCGCAGGTTCAAGCCCTGCCGGGAGCAGTTCTGTCTCACCATGCCATCCAGTTTTCTTTTTTGACATTTTTGTGTATTGTGACGACGATTCATTGCTTTCTTTTTGCCAGTGTTGGTTGGCGTTCGACTGGGTGGGTGGATTGCGTAGTGGTTACGCTTATTGTACGCCTGGCCGCCCGCACGGAGTAATATTGGTTGCATTATCTGCTGTAAGTAAGCCCACGCACACTGCCTGGACCGCGATGCAGGCAGTGAGTCAACCAACCGTGTTAACTGAAGGTAGCAACCTTAAGACGGGATGTCCCTGTATGGAATCAATGGCTGACTCGATCAGGCAGCAGAAGACGAGTATGATGGCGCTAATATCTCCGAGCCTTGTTGCACAACCACAAACTATTCGCGCCATGCATGCCTGTATTACCCGCGCTTCTTTGGATGGACCTTCCAAGGTATCGAGAATTGAAGTATAACACTAGATTTGACCTTGTTTGGTTGGCCTAGCGCATCGTCGCGACAACCGAGGTGTGGTTGATAATGTACCGGATCATCTGCACTGTTACGCTTTGGGGGTCTGCAAGTCATTGTCTCGGACATGATGCACCCTTCAGCTCAGCTTGTACTGAGACATGCTTACTGACTCAGTGACTCAATAACTGACTGACCGTGCATGCGCATACATTCTCCGGCTGAAGGGGTGAGACAACCGGGCAGAACAGGCAGGGAGCTGGGTATCCCCGGCTTTGGACGGAGCAGATCGTCTGGTGGAGGTATCGTGATGATGGTTAGGGCACAACAACGGGAAGACACGCAGAGACGGTCTCGATCCCAGTTCACAGCCGATGCGATTCGGGTATCCGGTCCAAGCTCAGCACCGTAAGTACCGCATCGTGCAATCGGGACGCGATACAAACAGGCAAAAGACATGCATATTCGTGCATCAACACATCCACATGCGGCCCTGTACAAGGCATGCATGTCCGAATCTAGAAGGGGGGGAGGCTTGCTCGGATCGTCCCAATCCCAGCCAAGGACAAGGCCAGAAGGCCGGCGATAGGCTTCAAGTCGGCCAGTTGGCAGTCACCGCGGCCATCTTGCGTTGCATCTTGCATCTCATCTGCGCATCGAAAGCACAATGCTGTGGAACTGGCTTTGCACCCATCCCGTGTCGCCGGTTCCATCTTTCGCGGGAATAAGTCGCATCCATCTAGCTGCAAGGCGACGCACACGGCACGGCCAGGCTCCGTCGAGATGGAATGCGATGTGACCTGCGGGAGAGCGGTGTGATTGTGTGATTGTGTGCTTGTGTGCTTGTGTGAATCTTGCCCTCGTCCCGTCAGTTGATCTCCGTCAAATCAAGGCCGCTGGCTCGGAGCCGGATGCCAGTCCACAGGTCATTTGGGAGCCACCCGGAACCCCCGCACGCCATGTTCGGGGCCATGACGTCGCTGTGCGCCTTCGCCGGACCCCTCTGAAGCTCAGTTGGGCAGGGCGACGCTGTGAGTGGACGGCGGGCGCTGGAACCGCAGCGGGCCACAGCGAGTCCACAGGGAGGGGCAGCCGAGCGCATGGGATCCGGATCCTACCTTCCCACGGCGACCACGTGAGGCCTGGGCTCCCTTGCTTGGGCTGGGGAACAGCGGCCTTGCCCCTCCACGGCGGCTGTGTCAGCGGGGGAGGGGGCTAGCGGCTAGGCCTTGGGGGTTCGTGAACCACTGAACTTCAACCACTGAACACGATCCTCAGGGCTCCTTAGGGCTGCACTGAAAGTCCGCTATCTGCCGTGCTTTAGCTCCCCGGGGTGCCGCATTAACCTCCATTTCATCTCGGCTGGCCCTAACTCCCAACTGGATATGCACTGAACCCTGCATGGTGCGGGTTCCTCCCAGAATCCCAGAAAACAACAACAAACCACCCGTCATCCAGGCTTCTTTTCGTCTTCTTCCCGCAACCCCCCTGTGCCTATTAGCACATTGTACGGGGCGCCGGCGTTGGACAGATTCGAGGCCCCATCATGAGTATGCCTCATCGCCAGCACCAGCCTCAGCACCATCGCCGCCTATGATCGATCTGTTGTTTGCTGCTCAACCCGCTGCTCAACCAACCCGCCGTTGTTGCTCGCCTTGCCCGCTTCCGTTTCCGTTGCCCCGTTCTCCTCGAGCCATGTGGATGCGATAAACACACTGTCCCGTCTTGTTGCTCCAGCTGAAAATCATCTCATCTACTATAGCGCCGTAGCGCCACCGCCGGTGCCCGTCTGTGAAGCCCGAAGCCTGAAGCTTGAAGCCTGAAGGGAAGAAACCCTGGTCCGGACCCCTCCTCCTCTCGACGCCATCCCGACTCGAAGCCTCGTCTTCCCGCCCACCCTAACTTTGCCGGCACCCTTTTCTTTTTCTTTCCGTCTGCTGGTTTTTCTTGCTTCTTCCGTTTCTTCATCCTCTGTTGTCGTCCTTTATTTTCTCCCGCTGGCGTCTCCCTCCTCCCTCCCTCCCACCCGCGACGTCGAGGCGGATCAGCGGCCATCATGTCTTCGCTTGAAGCCAAGATCGTCGTCCTCGGCGCACAGGGCGTCGGCAAGACGTCGCTCGTGATGCGATATTGCAAAGGCGCCTTCAACCCGGCCGAGATCACATCCACCGTCGGAGCCAGCTTCTTGACGAAGCGCGTCGTTGATTCCGACTCGGATACCGTCGTGCGTCTCCAAATCTGGGACACAGGTTGGTCGCCTCTTGCTCCCCGCGTGTCGCTGACTGACTCGCGAGCGCGCACCGGTTCTTCAACACCCGAAGCTGTGCGCGCATGTAACAACGACGATGCTAACCATGTGGAAACTACAGCCGGCCAGGAACGCTTCCGGTCCATCTCCCGACTCTATTACCGGGGCGCCAACGCCTGCATCCTCTGCTACAGCATCACCGACGCCCAGTCCTTCCTCGATATGGGTGTTTGGCTGACCGAGCTGCGCCAAAACCTCCCCCATGACGTCGTGCTCCACGTCGTTGGCACCAAGGCCGACATCGTCGCCCGCGATCCTTCGGCCCGCCAAGTCCCGTTCGAGCGCTGCATCGCCTATGTCGCCGAGAACCTCGCTCCCGCCCTCGGCAGCACGCCGCCCCCGACGGCCACCCCACACGCTCCGGCGTCCAATTCCGGCCACCCGGGCTACTCCAACTCCGTCTCCTTCCCTGCCGTCGAACCCCGCAGCCCCAGCTCCAAGCGCAGCTCCGGCTTCTGGGCCCAGGAGGTCGGCTGGGACGCCTGCCACGAGATCAGCGCTGAGAACGGCGAGGGTGTCGAGGAGGTCTTCCGTGTCGTCACTCGCAAGCTGGTTGAACAGAACCGCAAGATGCAGCAGGCCCTCCTCATGGCTACGGCCATTCCTGGCATTCCAGGCTATGAGTCCGGCATGGATGGTGGCTACTTCGACGGCATGAACCCGCGGGGCAGCTTCCGTGTCGGCCGCGACCGCCGCAGCTGGCTCTTCTCCCCGGCTTTCTCCCCGACTGTCACCGTTGATCAAGCCAGCGGCCAGGAGCTTGTGCAGCAGGATCGACAGCAGAAAGAGCGGCGAAAGTGCTGCTGAGGGGCTTGATACGGCGGGACGCAACTATACGATAGGGACTCAGGTTCATACGACATAGACCCAGCCAGGTCTACAAGACAGACCCCCACGACAGATGCACGGGTCTGTAGGGAGTGAGAACATGACAGTGGACGAATTTGTGTGTTTGCGTGTGTGATACCCGGGTGGCTTTGCTTTGATTTTCTGGCCTTGCTTTTCGCTTTTCGCTTTTCGGTCTTCGGCTTTCTCTCGACTCACCCAGGGGTTTGGCTTTCTCCTTTTGTTCTTCATCGCTCGGGCTGCGCTGCATCTTCTCTTTACGTCACTGTCACGACGCATCAGGGTTCCATTTGTCACTAGGAGTTTATGGATATCGGTCGGCTACGGTCATGAGGGGGGCGGCGGTCGTTCTTCGCGGCATTTCTCAGGGGATATAATCCGGTTTGGTGCGAGCGTCTTTCTCTCACAAGATGATTTCCATTTTTCCTAGTCTGTCTCGGTTTTGCACACTGCATCTGTCTGCTATGTTTCCATTTGCTTTGCTTTACCTGTCAGAGGCATTGGGTACTGCGAATGTCTCGGGTTTTCCACCAACAGAGCGCCTACTACAGCTTGTCCATAGACTAAATTCACTTTGATCCAGAGGCGGCTGCCTTTTTCTCTTGCACGGCGTCGTCCACAGTTGGCGGCGCGGGGATATCCACACCCAGAACCCGGTGTTCAAGTCCCAAGTAACCATCGCTGACGACGAGGACGTCCAGCTTGCGGGCCTGCCCAGGCTTAGCCTCGGGCAGCTTGATGGTCGTCTTGGATGACGGGCGCATACCAGGTTCGAGCTTGCGTCCTGGAACGGCAGACCAGCCGACGCGCTTGACTGCAATAACTTCGTCGCGAGCGACATCGGCAACGATGACGAACCAGCCCTCGGACTGCGGCTTGGGGAACTTGGGCGCGTAGATGCGGGCTTCACGCTCAACGAGTGGGTTGAGGCGCTTGAGGCCAATCTTCACTGAAAGCGCCGTGGATTCGTCAATGGAGACTGCCACGTTGGGCAGGACAGACACGGCGCGGGAGAAGCGGCCAGTTTGGCTGGTCGGGACGCCGAGCTTCTTGGCGAGCTGGCCGGCCTGAGCGTGGTTGAGAGCGCTGATCTTGGCGAGAGCGGTCTTGTCCTTGGAGTCCGCGTCGACGCTGGGGAGGATGGACATGGGAGCGTCGGTTGGCCAGCGGGCGCACTTGATGCACTGCAGTAGGGAGATCATCTGCAGGCAGCTGGAGAGATAACCCTTTTCAGTGAGGACATCGATGGACGCCTGGATGATACGAATGGCCTGGTCCAACACGCTGGTCTGGTCACCGACGTAATCCGTAATGGGCAGCTCAATGCGGGACATGTGCGCCTGGAGGAGCAGGAAGGCCTTCACGTGGGGATCCCACATGGGCAGGCCAAAGGCATGGCCCGGGAAGGGCAGGTTGTCCGACAACGTGTCGTTGATGAGGTCCTCGTTGTGGCGCACGGGGAGTTCGTCGTACTCGGTTGCACGGGACATCCACGAGAGCACGTTGAGGAACGTGCCTTGCGGCTTGGCGTGGCGGACGAGGTGGCGGATCGTCTTGTGGGAGAGGTAGTAGTAACTCATGATCTTGCCCATTGGGGTTGAGTCCACGTCGCCATTGGGGAAGACCTCGACACAGTTAGACTCGGCGAGCTCGTCGAGCGACTTGTTGACCATCTCAACCATGAACTCGTTGGCCACCTGCTGCGCGGCGATGCTGTTGTGCTCCTCGGCGGAAATCTCCAGCCCGTAGTACGACGGGTTCTTGTGCAGTCTCCTGAAGAAAAAGGTCCACGTGAGGTAGTCCAGGGCGTCTTGCTTCGTGAGGATGGTCTCGGCGGAGACTTCAGCACAAAGATGGTTGTCCAGGACGGTATGCAGAGAGGACTCGACGGGGAAGCCTGTATGAAGGAAGTGCTTGTAAAAGTCCTTCTTGGAGTCTTGGGTGAAGATGCGGGCCACTCCCGAGTTGTCGAACTGCGGGCGTCCTGCTCGTCCAAGCATCTGCAGCACGTCCGTCAGGTCCATGTCCTTGTAAGCTTCAATCTTGGCGTCGTAGAACTGGGTGCCCTTGACGACGACCAAATGCGCTGGAAGGTTCACACCCCACGCGAGGGTGCTGGTGGCCACGAGGATCTGGATCTTATTGTTGAGGAAGAGTTCTTCAGCCAGCTGACGATCCGACTCGACAAGACCTGCATGATGCAGGCCAATGCCAAAGTTGATGGCCTCCTTGAGTGCATCGTCCTTGACTCGGGCAAGGTTGAGCTGGAGGTCATCTTCATCCATGTGCAAGAATCGGCGAGGATTATCCTCCATTCCACAGAAGTTGATGAGATCCTTAGCAGTGAGACGGGTCTGTCGTCGGGAAGGCACGAAGACGATGACGGGTTTTTCGGGGCTGTGATTCTTGACGGCCAGGAAGGTTGGCCGGTTCATAGACTGCATCAGAGGACAGAAGCCCCTGACTTCGGGGAAGCCATCGATGAAGAGCTCTAATGGAACCGGACGGACCGAGTGCTTGAAGTTGAAGAGACCCTCCTTGACGCCGAGCCAGTTGCCAAGATCCGTCGCGTTTGCACAGGCTGTCGACATTCCCAGGAGTCGGACGGCATTCTTGGTCGAGGACGCAATGTAGTTCATACCTAGACGCATTAGTATTTGCAAATTTGCGGAAGCTGGTCTCGACTTACGAGAGACAATGATTTCCAGAATAGGACCTCGGTCTCCTGCCAAGAGATGGATCTCATCGATGATAACGAGGCTGACCTGTCGTACATATCCTCTCGTCTGCCATGAACGTGAGATACCGTCCCATTTTTCGGGCGTGGTAATGATGACGTCGGCATCTTGGATTGTGCGAGTATCAGGAGTGTTGTCACCAGTCAACTCGACGAGCTTGAGCCCCAGAGGTCGGGCTAGTCGGGCCCCCCAATCCTTCACTCGTTCACGAACAAGGGCCTTCATGGGCGCAATGTAAACCACCTTTGACTTGGGTCTGTCACGGAATGCCCACCACATGGCAAGCTCAGCAGCAACAGTTTTTCCACTTCCGGTGGGAGAACCCAGCAGGACGTTGGCAGGTGTGTTGTATAGCGTGTGGAAGATCTGAGTCTGCATAGGATTGAAGTACTGGAACCGCTTCGCATAAATCTCCTCTAGTCCGGGGTTCTTCAGAGCCGAGATGTGCAGCGGCTGTAAGTTCAGCAACTCCGTGTATACGCTCTCCGTGTCCGGACGGATGAGATGTTGGAAGGAAACTGGAGTCACAGTCTCTGCTCCTAACCATCTGTCGGAGACAGCACGAACGTAGATCTGCTTCGGCAGAGGATCCGAGAGGGGAATTGTAAAGTTGAGCTCGTGGTCATCGTTCAGCTTCCTCCTGTTAAGAATGAAGAACTCGTGATGGTAAATCTGAGAAGTTTCAGAGTTCTCAACCCAGATGTAAAACGACTCAGACGTTCCATGGACATGGTCATGCCATCGAAAGTCGGGGATCACGTAGAGTTTGATCCTCAAGACATCTCGGTTGAGGGGAGCGATTTCGGCCTCAACGTGCACAGTTGGGAAGTTGGTAAGCATCCTGGCAATGTTCTTGCCGGCGCTCTGGTTGTGGACCAAGGCCCCGATTTCTGCCGATTCCATTTCCTTCATGGTCTCAATCGTCAAGTTGTCCTTAGATTCAAGATGGTTGAGGATAGTCTTTGTGAGATCAAACTGAGCAAGGGGATGCTGGAACGGCCAGATGCGCTTCTCGATCGACTTGGCCAGGGTAAGGAGCACCAAGCATTGATGACCCCATCGCCGGTTCAGAGCAAGCATGAACAGTGCTCGACAGATTCGCCCAGATTGCTGTGCAACGTAGTTCATGTCATTTGTCAAGGCAAAATCTTCGGGTTGTGCCCTCGAGATGTAAGACTGAAGCAGAATGTTTGTCTTGGCCTGGGGCGTGTCGATGCCCCCCTCCACATCACAAGGTACAATATCCTTCCTCAGGTGCGTTAACTCCTTCTCTTCACTGTCTCTGGATTGGATATTGTCGAATTCTCCACTCATACTGATCATCTTCAGAATATCAGCCTCAGTAGCCTGCGGCCGCATCATGGTGTTGAAGACTTGGATGCTGGTATGAAGGATGTAGAACTGGCTAGCAATTCGGCCAATATCCTTGCTGCGAAGCTCCTCGGTCGTTTCGTTGAAGATAATCATCTGGCATCGTTGTAGGGTCCTGGCTGCTTGAATAGCCAGCTGGCGTCGCCTCTGAACCAGGGTCGGGTCATCTCGGATCTCTGACCACTCGATGCCATAGGTCATGGGACTTCGTTGCATACGAACAAACAAGTAGGAATATCCGATCCATTGCACCGCGTCAGGGATGGAGGTGACGGTACCCAATGAAATCTCAGCATTGAGGTTGTCAACCAACTTGGTCGAGAACTTGGACTCAATGGGTTGCTGCTCCGTGATTGCGGTCAAATAGTGCGCAAGCCTATCGTGGGTAGTACAGATCATGCCGATACCAGTGTCTTCAAATTGAGGACGACCAGCACGACCGAAGATCTGAAGCACATCAAGAATGCCCAAGTCAACAAATTTACCCTCCTGGGCACTGTAGACTTGAGTTCCCTTGATGACGACCGCAGCAGCTGGCAAGTTGACACCCCAGGCGAGGGTAGCAGTACAGCAAAGAACCTTGAGAACACCTTCGGCGAAGAATCTCTCCATCAGGTTCCTATCGGATCTTGCCATACCAGCGTGATGAATTCCAATTCCCTTGGAGAGCAACTCGCGAATGTCCTTCGATCTTGAAGACTTCATGTCTCGACAAGCCTGCTCATATTTGGGATGGTATGATGGGTCGAACAGATCCACACAGAAATCTTCGACGGCTTTCTGGTGAAGTGTTCGGGCTGTCGCCATTGTATCTCGTCGCGAGTGTACGAAGACCATGACTTGATGATCAAGCTCCAGCATTTCCTTGACTTTGTCAAAAGCAATGTTGTCAAGGTTTTCCCTGGCTTGCTTGGAGCCGGCCTTCCCCTTGACACCAATGAAATGCTGCTCCAGGGGAACAGGACGGAATGAGGCGTCGAAATAAAACAGACCAGCGTATTTGTTGACCTTGAGGAAGTCCGCAACGTCAACGTAGTTGGGTAGCGTTGCACTTAGACCAATAATTCGAATCATCGACTGTGTGCTCTCCACTTGTCTCTCAGTTCGAGCGACAAGTGACTCTAGGACGGCACCTCGTTCATCGTGAAGCATGTGGACCTCATCAATGATGAGAAGGCGGACCTTCTGGACGAGTTCAGTATCGCCGGTGCCTTTTCGGGTAACGACGTCCCACTTCTCAGGAGTGGTAACAATGATCTGGGTCTGAACGATCTCAGACTTGGTAAGTTGCATATCTCCGGTGTACTCTCGACACTTGATACCAAGCCAGGCAAGGCGCTTGCCAAGTTTCTCTGTGACTTCAGCAGCCAGCGCCTTCATGGGGGCGACATAGACAATCTTGAAGTCATCTGTATTGACGGCGAATTCGGTGGCAGCGAGATCCTCAAAAGGGTTGGGGGTCACATTCTGCGCGATGGTGTGAAGGATTGTGAGCATAGCCGCATCCGTTTTACCCTGTAACACTTAGCACCGGAACTTAGACGTGAGAGGCGTGAGGAACTTACCGCACCAGTGGGTGCACAAATGAGCATGTTCTCACTGGTTTTGTGTGCAACGGGGTACACAAGACTCTGCATTCGGTTGAGCGTCTTGTAGCCCTTGAAGGTGGTACGGCAAAGTCCGTCAAGTTCGGAGATCTTGATGAGCCTCTGACCGGGGCCAAGAACTCCCTTCTTTCCTGCTGGAATAGAGTATTCTTCATACTTGTCAAAAATCTTCCGCTCACTTCCCACCGGAAGACCGTACTTCTTTCCGGTGGAGCTGAGGGTGTTGCCGGCGCTGTATGACTTGTAGACGTGAGGATACTGGGGCTCTCGAGATGAGGCAGTGGCAAGGGAAGCAGATTTGTGCTCTAGGTCCTGGCGACGTAGAGCCTCTTCCCTCTCAACCCTTGTCAAGAGTCGAGGTCCAGACGAAGCCTGTTGGGCCTTTTGACCGTTGGTGGTGACTGCAGCAACGATTTCATCCTTATGTCCCAGGACGTCGATGATGAAATCAAAATCGTCAAAACCAACCAGATCAGCCAGGTGTGCCTGGAGCTCATCCTCGGACTGACCGGAGCTGAGGACACTCATGACCTGAGTCTCAAATACATCAGGGGAGAGGCCGTTTTTAGTCGCGATAGCTGAACATTTGGTGGTGAACCATTGCGCGCCATAGTCGGCAGCAGAGCCACCAACGGCGGCTGCTTCAGCAAAGTCGCTGCTGAAGTCGTCCTGGTCATCGTCCGAGATGAATTGCCAGACATCCTGCCCGCTGTTCCCGGAAGAGTATCCTTCAAAGTCGTCGTCTTCGAGATCGCTCTCGATGTTGGTGTCTTGGGGGATCTTTAGTTCGGCAATGGCGGCTTGCATGGCAGCGAACTGCTCCCTCCACTGGGCCTCTGCGGCACTTAGCCCGCTCGAAGCCATGACGCTGTTGGCTTGGATGATGCGGTTTCTTTTGTTAGTGTTTGGTGTGCTCTTTGGTGTGGTCTTCCGGGGAAGAGAAGAGAGAGCTGGTGGTTTGTGGCGTTGCAGAGCTGAGTTGCTTTGCGCCTGTCGTGGGTTCTATAGTCCTAGAGTGCCTCGTCGTGGAGTCATACACCGCTGCACTGTGATTTGGTTCTGAAAATGACACCCACCCCACCATCAGCCTCCGCCATCAGCCGCCGCCACAGCAAGCCCCAGGCGGCCAGGCCACAGTTTAGTTACCTGCAGGCGGCTGTAGCAGCTGGGAACACAAGGAAGTCCACCGCGGAAGGCTTAGCGCTCTAGTGCTGAAGCTTGTTGCAGCCTGCACTAGAAATTCGGGGGCCTAATCGCCAGCCCAGACCAGCCCAGCAGACCCCCGTCATAGCGGAACATGTGACGACCTATGGACGACCTACGGGGACTCGGGGAGCAGCGCTCTCCGGGTTCAGACTCCAATCCGCCAACATCCTGATCTTGCATCCTACAATCTCGCACGCAACCTGCGCTTTCGCCTCCTCCGTACCGCCCCTCGACGACAATCCGCACAATCGCATCGACGCCGTCTTCCACCCTGCCGCCATCATGAAGCTGCACTACATCGGCGTATGCCCCCCTTTGCCCCTCACCGACATGCACCCCCAAATATCCAATCCCGACAGTTGGCTAAAGACTCTTCTTGCTGCATCTAGATCATTCGCAACGAGGCCAAGCCCGCCCACGAGATTTGCGCCGAGAAGGAACTGAGCTCCTACTCGCGATTCACCCGCAACAAGTCCGCCTCCCCTCCCAAACTCCCCTGACCGCCGTTGCTGACCAGAGTCGCTTCTCCCCCTCCAGCTATGGCGAGTTCATGACCCTCTTCTCAAAGACCGTCGCCGAGCGCACTCGTCCCGGCCAGCGACAGGATGTTGAGGAACAAGGTAGGGCGCCGCTCTCCACATCCGCGCGATCGATGCCCAGTCCACAAGCTCACACCGAAACCTCCCAGACTACACTTTCCACGCCTACAGCCGTACCGAGGGCATCTGCGGTATCATAATGTCCGATCACCAGTACCCAGCTCTCGTTGCCCACCAGCTACTCAGCAAGATCGTCGACGAGTTCCTCATCAAGCACCCGCGCTCCTCCTGGGCAACCGGCCAGCCCATCCTGCCCTTCCCTGAGCTTACCGAGTACCTCGCCAAGTACCAGGACCCTCAGCAGGCCGACAGCATCCTCAAGATCCAGAAGGAGCTTGACGAGACCAAGATTGTCCTCCACAAGACTATTGAGAGCGTGCTACAGCGTGGCGAGAAGATTGACGACTTGGTGGCCAAGAGTGATGGCCTCAGCAACCAGAGCAAGATGTTCTACCGTATGTACCCCCCTCTCCGAAACACATGGTGGAGAACACCCGAGCTAAACCCCTTACTCTCCCGCAGAGCAAGCTAAGAAGCAGAACTCGTGCTGTATTTTGATGTAATGGAACATTTCGTTTCGGCGTTGGGACGCGACTTCGTTTCAGCATATATGGGATGTCGCTTATTGAGATTGGTTACTGGTGCGGCGCAAATACTTACAATCGTTTTGTCCAACCATTCACTCGCAGGCCATGTCGTTGGAGCAGCTTAGACTTATTGGGGTAGAGGGGAACAGCTATTCACATGAAGTACTGAAGTACACGTGGAAATATGCTGGGATGAAAGTATCACTTAATGATGGGGCTTTTTCTATTCCAAATGATGATGATGATGATGATGATAATGTTGACGCGTGAAACCCCCTTTGTGAACCAGCGACCTGCTCCAGGGCTGTGCACGCTCCGTTCTCCCTGTCCGATTCTGCTCCTGCGCCTTGCTAGATGACCCATGGTATCCTCCTTTCCTACCATCAAGGCTTCGTGTATGAAAATGACAAAAGAAAAGAGATATGGAGGGAGGTGTTGCCCTCAAACGACGACAGAAACAACTCAACCAGTGAGGTCCCTGCTCGTTGCTTCTTTTGAAGCAGCAGTATAAAGTGGGTATGAGTGAAGAAGATACGGGTAGAAAAAGAAGATACGGGTAGAAAAAGAAAAAAACCGACCGCCTATGCCAATCGCCGTTCTATATATGCATCGCTGGGCTTCATCTTGTGTATGTTTTCGCTTTAGGGTTCTCCCTCGAGGATGACTCGCGAGCTCTTGCGGTGCATCTCCCACGCGTTGATGTCCTGGGGACGTACAAGCCGCGGCTGGGCCGACTTCGTCTCGGCCAACCGCTCGTTCTTCCCGACGGGGAAGCCGTAGTTTGAACCGGTGCCATCGTTCTGGTGTCGCAGGCTCGGGTTGCTCTGGAGCGGGTGTAGCATCTTGCGCTGCTGGTGCGAGACGCTGATCTGGCGCGCGATGGAGATCTCGACGGCGTTGCGGAGGGCCTCATCGGGGTCGACCTGCAGAGGCTCCGACTTGATGACGGTGATTTGCTCGGGGGACGTCAGGGATGACGGCGGGGAGACCTTCCGGGTCGCCTCGGGGGCTTTGCGAGTCACCTCGGGACTGGAGGATGTTGTTGAGCCTGGAGGGGAGACCATCTGCCACGTAGGCTCTGTGAAAGTGGGCCGGAGCTTGTCCGTGATGTGGACGTCAACTTCATCCCCAAACTCGCTGTCCTCGGGGGAATCGAGAATCAGACTGGATGTGTCGGGTGTAAAGGGAGAAGGCTGTCTGCCGCGTGCTTGAGCTTGCACCTCGAGGGTCGCTGGTGAGGGCGTTCGACTAGGCCGGATGGTGGACGGGTCGGGTTTAGGTGCGACTGATCGTTTAGGCTGTTTGCTGAACTTGGAGACTAGTTGAGGAGGAGAATCGGCCGTCGTTGCAGCCGGCTTCTTGTCGCGTTGGGTATCCTTCGGTGTCGCAGGCAGGAAGACCTTGGGCTTGAGTGTCTCTCCCACAACGTGTTCCTTGCTTTTATTGGAAACGGCTTCGAATGTCGCCGCGACGGGAGAATGCAACAAGGCGGGTGAGGTGTTTGAGCGCAACCTGGGGGAGGGCTGGATTGGGCTAGGTTTGGGAAGTCCCGGGAACAGGGAGAATGTGGGTGAGGCCTTGGGTTGAGGCGATGTCGCTCGCCGTGGCCGAGGAAGCTCCTCTTCGCCGTTCTGAAGGAGCTCGTCGTTGAGGGTCTTGAGTCGATCGAGCGTCGCCTGTCGTCGAGCAAGGAGTGAAGAGGATGAGTTCTGCGTTCCCAAGACTCCGCCGAACATGACACTGTATCGCTCCATCTTGATGCTGGGGATCTCGACATTCAGGAGGGGTCCGCTCAACTGGGGCATCGCGGGGGGAGGGCTTGGAGGCGATGGCATAGGTTCTAGCTTCTCTGCTGCCCTCCGGGCTCTCGAATCTCCACGGAGAGCTCTTAGTGACACCTTGCGACCCAAACCCCCGGACTTGGGCTCCTTTGCTGGCTTCGTTTCCTTGACGAGCTTCAACTCGGGAACTGGTTCTCTTGATTCAACCCGCTCGATCGCGGAGGGGTCCGTCTGAGATCGGATGACGATGGGCTTGTGCTTTGGGGGGTTCTTCTTTGAAGAATCTTGTTGCGATCCAGTCCTTGAAGGCGGTTGTCCTCGAGATGTGAGCGAGACGCTTGATGCGTTGGAGTTGTCTGTCAAGGATCGCTGGGGCTCTGTGGGCCGGGTTCGCTTCGATGATCTCGATCGGAACAGGTTCCATTTCTTAGGCTTTTGCGGTACCGCTTGCAGATCTTCAGCGGGTTCTGGGAAGTCGGCTGCAGTGGTCATGACCCTCCGCGTTCTTTGGGTGGCCGGGACATGGTTTTCGAAAACAGTGGCTTGAGCTGGGCTTCCCAGCGCCATGCCGATGGCGATGACTCCAGTCTCGCCCGCTTCCACCATGGACTCCGGAGTTGCAGTTCGCACCATGGTCACACGGTCTGGTGATTCTCCTCGAGGGCTGGTTTCCGGTGAGGGTAGTCGGCCACGGATCGGGACATGATACGCCTTGACGTTGCCCCTCCCTGAGTTCTTTAAGGCGAGAGTAAGGTCGTCTCTCGATACGCGGTTGTTGAAGTCGGTCTTTCCGAAGTGATTGGTTCCTGTAGGTCCTCCGCTGGTGCTGGGCCGTTCTGACACAGATGGAGTCGTCACAGTCTCTGTTCTTGATCGAGGCATGATGAAGTTAGAGACTCGCTTTGGCAGCGGGGAACGGGAGGTCGTCGGTAGTATACGGGAGGAGTTGTGGGAGTGTCGGGGATCGTCTTGAGTTAAGAGTGTCGTATAGATAGACCGCCTGGCTTAGATGACAGGGTCTGATACAGCTTGTGGTTCACCCACAGAAAAACCGCCAGGACCGGGGATCCTTTTCTAGAGCGTCGATGAAAGGCACTTTCCCCTCTCGTCTCACAGGGCACCACCCCCGCCTTTTCGCGCGAGCCTATGGTATGAGTCGGCAGACCGAGTTAATTCAAAAGTGAACGGGGTCCGATGCGAGAAAAATGACCGCAAGAACAGGGACCCGGGGTGGACGGAGGATGTGAGCAAGGATGGTGGTAAGCGATGGGCAAAGCTGGAGTCGAAGGAGCCAAACACAGGCCGTTTGCTGGCACACACAACTGAACTAAGAATAAGAAGCGGGATGAAAGGCCAGCTTACACTCGCAACCAACAAACAAGAATGACAGAGACGCAGGCAAAAGAGAATACAGAGACGCCCTTCCAGAGGAGACGGCATCATGCGGGAACACAGGGGCTTTCATCTATTCCGCGAACCCTCGCGCGGGGGGCCTGGTTGGGATCACGGGCCAGGCGACACTCGTCGCATGTTTGAAGTTGATGGGACGGTTCCTCTTGGGCGTAGCCTAACGTAGTAGATCCGCGCCAACGCTGGCGAGCCTTGTTTTGGAGCCAAGAGCTGGGTTCCGCAGGCTGGGTTCCGGCCTCGAGAACCCTTGTCCGCGGGAGAGGGATGGATCACGGCGGCATCATGGATGGTGGAGCGGGTCGACTGGCGGGTTTCGTGTGCCAGGACTCAGCACGCCTGGCAGCAGTGGTACACAGTAGCACAGACTGCGCCGCTGGCGCTTGCGCTGATAACTGGCATGTTGGCTCTTGTTGGTTGTCATGTGTAACAAGTAACAAGCCACCTGGCGACATGTGCATGTTGAAGAGAGCGGGTGCGTCACGTCGTTGGACAGCATCTGACGAGAACTGCCGCTGTCGGAGATGAGCTGCGCGGCGGGGAAGGGGCCCGTCGAGGGCAGATTGGCCACCATTTCCAGTTGGCCAGAGCCCAGCGTAGCCAAAGTAAATTTATCACGGTCCCATCGTGTCGAGTCGGCGTGGTTGAGCGGTTGAGCGGTTGAGCTGCTTGCTGTCATGATTACGGCCTTGCCGGAGCAGATTGCCACGGTGATGCTCCCGCGCGCCGAACAATGGGTGGCAATCTGCTACTAGTCCCCCAGATGTGCCGGGTCCCTGGTCCGTCTCAATGGCAAATGTAACACCGAATCGCATCGTCAATCTTCAGGCGTCGCAGCGATTATCAGAAAGCGGCTTGGTTCCTGATCAGGATCCTCGGTGGGCAGACGGCCGGACGGGCTAGCGGTCCAACGGCGCGGCACTTGCACACTTCCATACTTCCATACTTCCACATCAAGCCACATGGAACATATGAAGCTCCTTGCTTTTGCTTGCCTCGTCATCCCAGGTCTCGGGAAGCGTTCTGGAAAGCTGCAAGCACGCACTCGCGCCAGCCTAGCCAAGCGCTGGATTGTGTTACTACGTATTTTTGTCTGCGCCGCAGTGCACTTGCATGTCTCCTCTGACGACGGGGCGTCGGTTGTTAAATTGGAGGCACACGCGTCAAATCTCATATTACCCACCGCCACCAATCCACGGCGAAGGCCACGACCGCTTCCAGTACGGCAACAGGACGGCAGTTGTGAGTAAGCGCAGGCTAATATCTAGACCGCCAGCTTCGGTACCGGTTGCTCACCGTCTGGCCGGCGACCGAGCACACGACCGCCGTTTCCAGCCGCTGCCAGAGACAAACATAGAACAGAGTCACATACGGCTGAGCCAAGTGTCAAAGCGGCTCCCGGTAGTCCAGTGGTTCGTCTCAGTCTCTCAGGTGGCCGTGGACGCTTTGTCCTTGATCCTCGCCGTCGATGGTCTGGCGGTTGACCGATCTGACTGGAGCCAGCTCGAATCCTTCATCACAAACCTATACCCGGGATTATTATTCAACACCGTCCTACTCCGTAATGGAGCTGTGGATGTGCGTATGCCGACCCAATTGCCACCATCCCAAACTGGTTGACCAAGGTGAGGACAATGAACATGCCCGCGGTTCCAAATCGGGAAGCCGCCCCAGGCCGCAACCTTGCAACTCATCATCGTTAATTATTCATCCCGGCCGTCAGGGGTACTCAATCCCCGGCTTGTTTCAAGTTGTCACCCTTCCAAGAAATGGCCTGCACTGCTGCGTCTCAGATTGCCAATTTCCAGGATGTTCCAATCGCACGCGCCCCATAATGGGAAGCTGGGGTGTTTGGCCATCTCATGTCACTCAACTCACTCAAAAGGCCTCCCAGTCCAAGGATCAACGTCGCATCGTACATAGTAGCATCGGGAGGCTGCCATCAGGCGCCACAACCGCGCATCAAGGCTGAAGAGGCCGGAAACACGGCCGACAGCGGGCATTACCGCTGCCTGGCTATAGGTCATAGCGGCAATGCAAACAGCCGGAATGAATAATCGCCGGGTTTCGTTCTTCTGGGCGTGGGTGTGAAAGAGTCGGTCAGCGTGTAGGTGGATGAGCGGACCAGGTGACGACGACAAACCGACTGATCTGGCGTCTCCCGAAGACCTCAGCTTGCGATTGCGCGCAGTTGACATTCCCATGATTCACATCGACAAGGCTCGGTGCTCTACCGAGTGGGCATTCATCTCCAAACACGGAATGACATGTCAGGGTTAGAGGACAGGGTTAGCCATGGTCGTCATCATCTTCGCGGTCTCCCCGTCGATTTCTCCCCGTCACTGTTTCTGCTTCTCATCGCTCCAGGGATGATCTCTGCTGCGCGTCAAGAGGACAAAGCACAATAGAGCCACGTCCATGTTTCAGCGAGTGACAGGTCCCGACATCACGGCGCCAAGATTCTTTCCCGCGGTGGCCTTGGATCAGGGCGATGCACTCAAAACACCTCCTGATTGCCTCTCGCCTATGTGCTTTGAGCTTTCATGTTTGGTGTTGGATTGCAAGTGGCAATCTTCACACAAACATAAGGTCCCGACTAAGAGCCGTACCTTGTCTCATAGTGCCGGCAACCGTACGACTTTCCCTTTGCTCTGGCGCCGAACTCAAACGGCACCTCCGTCTATGGTGACGCCGGATGGCAGCTCATGCCCTGCCGCAAGGGACGCGAGAAAGCTCCGTGACAGCTCGGACCCTCGGACCAGAGTATTGGGTCTCATTGCCCAGCTAGCGATGCATTGTGATAATTTTGCAAGGTGTTGGTGAGGCGGCCAGGTGTTACTCGCTTACGCCCAAACACGGGCCTGGCCAGATTGGACGCATGTGTCAACCTTGAGTAAGCCCAGCTGTTCTTCCGAAAGAGAGACAACGAGATGCAGACGCACACAGATCGGCCGCAGCGTCATTGAGCATGCGAACACGGCACGGGCTGCATAGGTGCATACATTCAATAGCTGCATGCACCTCGCCCAACAACTTGTGTGGTTGAATCATTGCAGCAAAAAAATGCGTGACATGACACACGCGCGCATCCGAAACTTGGCCGCTGATCATGCTTGCTCGCCCGTGAAACGGAGCAAGTGTCCGGTACATGTGGCCGCGCCCGTTGCCAGCGGTGTGCCCAAGTACCCACTACCCCTCGGCGGGGGAACTGCCAATGGGCGGATAGCATTGGTCGGTGTTGAAAGCTCGATAACAATTTGAGTGACAACGGACGGAGGGGCAACTCTCGACAGACTCACAACTTCTCCCTCCTGTTACCGCTTCCGCCTCAACGCTTCCCCGTCCATCGCTTTGCCGCCACCTCGTCTTCCGCAGTCCGCCACACACGCTTCGTTGCTCTCTCACATACCTTCACCATGTCGTGGCAAGGTCAGTCGCCCTCCCATCCCCTCCGCCTCCATCCCGGCGTCCCCTCGGCAGCCGCTGTTGAATAACCCCACCTCTTCCTCGCTCCTCGCGCGAATACAGTCCAGACAGCTAACCGATGGCTCTTCTGCCCAACAGCATACGTTGACACTAGGTAAACCCGCGAGCCCTTCTCAACCAGACCGATACGGCCGGTATTTTTCTCACAAGTGCGGGATGCTGATGCTCTGACAGCCTCATCGCTACCGGCCATGTCGACCAGGCCGCCCTCATCAGCGCTGCCGGCGACAGCGTCTGGCCACCTCCCCCGGCCTCACGGTACCGACTGCCCCTCACAAGTGGCTTATCTGCCGTACAGCACCTGCACCAGAGCTAACTTCTTGTGCCCAATATAGCTCCAGCCCGCTGAGATGAAGGTGGTGGCCTCCATCGTCTCGGGCGATGCCGCAGCCAAGGACAAGGCCTTTGCCGATGGCCTCTACATCGGTGGCGAGCGATATGTCTTGGCCAGGGCCGAGGACCGAAGCATCTACGCCCGAAAGGGTCGCGAGGGTGTCGCCATCGCCAAGACCACCCAGGCCATCGTCGTCGCCCACCACGGCGAGGCCCAGGTTGCTGGCAGCACCACCCAGACCGTCGAGGCCCTCGCCGACTACCTCATCGGTGTCGGTTACTAGGCTCAGAATCCGGATTGTGGGATGCGGCAGGAAGAACCCCAAGGAATAAACTGGGATAGCTATGGATGTGCACTGGGGAATTAACGGTCAGAGTCAGCCTACGATTAGCGAACTGAGCATATTGAGAGGAGGCCTTATTTTTTTTCTTTAGAGCACCCGGGCGGTCAGCTTGAGCCTCGTCGAGGCGAGGAGGAAATCATCTGTTTGGCCATGAATCGTCCAAAAGAGTCTCTGTTTCTACACGATTCTGCATATAGGCAATCCAAATGCCCCCCCCCAGATGTGTCCGTCCGAGCGCCGTCTCGTGAAACACTCTCGACTCCCACCCATATTAGCTACAGCACGACTGGCCGTGTCCTCTGCTGCCCCGTCCCAGCTCCCAGCTCCCAGCTCCCAGCTCTGCCCGGCATAACAGCTTCGGGTGATGTACACTGATCGTGCGCCCCTTTCATTCCACCAGTCCCAGGGAAATTGATTCAGATAACGCCAATCCCCGGATTCCAAGCCAATCTATTCCTCCCTGAACTCCACAGCATATCAAGACAAGGCGGTACTCCGGATAGTCCATACAAACAACGAGCTCGAGTCCCCATGTCGACCAAGCTTGGCCTAGTCAAGGGGTCCCATCGCTATGATTCTCACTGAACCTTATCTGCCATTTAGACAGGGAGTTCGCTGTTTCGGCGTCCCAGGCCTAGCCTGTCCACGACGATGCCAATGTAGGGTCCCACGACTGGTAAGCCCCGCGCGAAGCCTGCGATGGTGCCCAGGAAGTCACCAAATAGTACCACTATGCCGTATGCTTCTATAAGGAAGCCGACAAAGGTCCATTTCATGAGTATGAGCACCAGGCCGAGGAAGAAGGCGCCTGTGCCTTTAGCCTTCTGTTTGCGCGCGAAGAAGAGCAGTGTCTTCTGCGGTCCGATGATGATGGTCAAGCCGATGAGGAAAAGGATCTATGGTTATATATGCGTCAGTTCGGGTTCGTCCGCTTGAGGTTCGTCGAGGGCAAAGGGGATCTCGTACATTTCCCATGGCAAGCCTGAGTAAACCACCATCGTTAGCAAATGAAGCACGGGGGGATTGGGGGAGAACAAGTGTGTTCCCAACATACATGGCCCGATCAAAAAACAGCATGACGCCTCCGATGAGGAAGAAGCCTCCTACACGAGTCCATGTCGTCAGTCGCCATCCCGCCCATGCGCCGAAGCTTCGGAACTCGCGCGCGTACCTACCGCCAGAGCAGAAGACAACCCCAATCTCTGTAGACAAACACCCGTTAGCTTTCGAAGTCTTTATCGGTTTCTTCATGGCAACCAAGCGCAGATAGGCACCGCGGCTGTGCGGGCAGCGCGGAGGCAACACCGTGGTCACTAGGGATGGACGCGCAAATAGACGACGTACTTTGGGTATCAGACAGCCACATGGACATATTGGCGACGGTTTGTTCGAAAACGAGGGGATCGGGACTATCGAGAGGCCAGCAGCGCCTTGGGTATCAGGATTGCGAGTGATGAAGTCGAGCTCGAGCTGGCGATTGACTAGGTTCAAACGTTTCGAGTTTTCGGTCGAGGTCCAGGTTACACGTGGTTGCAGGCGCAAGGAGGGAACTGGCACATCGATTGTTCGTTCCAGGGGCTTACCTCTGGTGCCTCCCGGGCCGCGTTACGAATACGTTGCGCTGTGCTGTGCTGTACTGTGCTATGCTGCGGCGGCGCCAGTGGCTGCGGGTGGGGCGCGGCGCTGATAGCGGTTGACAGGCGCTGCGTGTTGGACGTCCTCGGCGCGTGACCATTGGCTGTCTTGGGGCCACAGTGGGTATCTGCGGCATGTAATGAAATTTTACGAAGTCGTGGGTTTCGAGAGCATCTGCCTCCTTCATCCTTCATCGCTCTCTCACAATCCTTCGGACCAAGAAGCGCACCACAGGATGTAGAAGCTCACGCCTCTAGCTGATGTGGCATTCATGATATGAATTGGTATTCGGACGATCATTACGTCCATCTCTATCGGTACAGTATTTGCAAACACCTAAGTAACGGGGCATCGGAATTCCTCCTGAGCCCTCATGCTATTCATGAGCCATGGGCGATTGACCCGGCTCTCTCTCAAATCACAACTCGATATCCCTTTTCAATCAAACCAAGACAGATAGAGATGGCCTCGATTCATCCTATCTGCACCTGCCGCGACGGCCAAGGCGTTCTTCGCCTTGGCCACTGAGATCGTCTACTCCATACGTTCTCGGTAGTCTGTCGACCTAGGCAGAGAACAAAGCCCACTAGATCACGATTAAGCCGGAGCGTCAATTGCCATCCCTTTGCCGAGAGGCTTAGGGTGCATAGTTGGGGTTTGACTTTGTTGGTCGGACAGTCACTTCTCGTACACCTGCAACATGTGATGAATGCTCTGAATCCTCGTAGGACGCCCTTGTATGGCCTCCATCTCCCATCCCCGTCTTGCTCTCGACCATCCGTGGCAATCCATCTTGGTAATAGTTGTCGTCCGGTCGACGTTCACTTAAGGACCGTATGGGCGCCACGAGCCTCGAGGTATTGCTCGGCTGCACCCTGAGGAAGCGTTCTGATAAGACCAAACACCTCCTTGTTGTGGTACCTCAGCCGGGTCTTGGGGTCGACGTACGGCGCTGGCAGTCCAGTGATGTCGCAGTAGTGCTTGGAGTGTGCCATCGAGGGCGCTGACTCGATGTTGGTGTACGTCGCATTCGGGGCCGACACAATTCCTCCGGTAGGCTTCAGGGTCTTCTCCAGGACCAGTTTTGACAGACTCCGCGAGGCCTGCGCAAGGTTGGGGGCTTGGCTGCCGCTCTCTGTCGCAGGCGTCGTGGTGCCGCTCGTCGACAAGCCATCGTCGGCTCCCGGAGTCACGTTGCCGCTGACATCCATGGGCGTGCCCATTGCGGAGGCCTCTCGTCGGGAAGCATCACCAACAATAGCCTTGAGGTTCTTGTTTCGGCGCTGGTTCGGCTTCCAGGTTGAGCTACGGAAGGTCTTGTGGATTGAGTGGATATCAAGCTTCTCGATGAGCTCCAGGTGCGCAATCTGCGCCTCGGTAGGGGCGGCCATGGTTTCGGGGGCAGAATTCGTGGGCGGTGCTTTGGTAATGTTTCGGAGATTGTTGTGTCGAGGATGGCGCCGTAGTTCCGGGAGAAGAGCAATTCGTCGGCGGTGATCTGGAGGTTGAGCGGCTGGGAGCTGGCCCAGCTTGGAACGGACCTGTGTTCTGCCGCGCTTCACCGCACGTGTCAGTCGCTGCTTGCGCACTGGGCGTCACTGGTCACTGGTACACAGGCCCACCAAGACGTAAACACTGGACTGCCCCTCCACTGTCGCGCGCGTGCTCACACCTAGTGATCAACCACATTCATCATCCTGCGAACCAATTTGAAGATGGTAAAAATCCCCGATGCAGACGGCGCAGCTTGGACGTCGATAAAGTAAATCATCAACTGATGACGCGCGCAGGAGAGCCCACACGAGCATCAGCAGAACCTCCTGTTGTCCCGCATCATCACCAACGTGGTATGGAGATCGCTTCACTCTGAGCCTGTGGACGGCAAATAACAAATAAAACACAGGAAAAACTCAACGAGGCCGTCGCTGTTATGAACAAGAGCCTCCAAGTTCGTCTCCATTGTCATTCCATTTCTCGTTTTGATATGCTGACTCGGTGCTGCGCAGGATATAAACATCCAAAACATGAACGTGGAGCTGGTGGCTCAGATGTTCAAGAACTACCAGTCCAATGTTCTGTTCCATCTTGAAGGTAATGAGTATTCTTCATTCGGTCGCAGAATCTGTTGTTAACGATTTCTCGCAGCGACGGACAACTTGAAGCCTCCGAGCTGAGTCAATACTCAATCAGTAGGAACTGGATGCTCGACGTGTAGCTGTTGGAAGTGAATGAATACCCATGAATTGACGAACCTTGTCTACGTTTATATCTTTTAACTCCCTATGTGATTCGACTTTCGCGATGCCCTGTGATACCGAATGTACTATCCTCTTTTTTCCCTTGGCACTTATAGAAGACTGACCTTGCGTCGTTGACCTCCGGGGATGCTTGATGTAGTGTCATGTAGAGTTAGCGATGCAACCAGTCAAGTTCTTAGGTTGGTCAACCTTCAAGTAAATGTATTGAGAAGACTCTTGAAAATCCTTTGTCACTTCCCAATTTCCAATTCAGTACAGCCAATACTTACCAAAGCGGTATCCTTTGGGCTTCATTTGAAAACACTGGCCTGGCCGCTGCCGCGGTGGACTGGCGCATAATGCACCAGCGGTGGATCCACTAAGAGCGCAGCGCATGTCACGTCCCATCATCAGCCTCGCAGCCTCGCATCCATCTTGCTCGCCACGACCAAGCTCCAAAAACCATCCAGTCCCCCCCAATTGGCGACCGGAAGCCAGGCCGCTCCCGGCACTCAATTTTCACATCTCCCTTCTGGCCTCATAATGCTTCCACGCCCTCCTTCTTCCTAATCCTCCTGCCGTACTCGCATCTCCGACACCACCATGGCGCCCTCCGCCATCGACGAGCCCGCCATCGCGGCGCCCGTGGCCAAGACCTACTCACCCGCAAAGATCTTCCCCGTCAAGGAGAATCGCTTCCAGGACTACATCGAGCCCCAGAGCGACGGCCGCAAGCGGGCGCTGGAGCAGCCGGGCAGCTCGGCCATCGTCATCGACTATGGTGAGCACATCATGCTCGCCAGGGAGCTGCGACATCCGTTGGCTAACCTCACTCCCAGGTTCTTCTGCCGTCAGGGCCGGATGGTCCTTCGAGAAGAAGCCCAGGTTCAGCATCCCCCCGATCATGGCCAAGTATCGCGACCGAAAGATCGGCAAGACTTTCTCCTTTCGCCGGCTCCGACTGCTACGCCGACACGACAGCTCGAGGTCACATTCGAAACGCCTTCGAGGCAGGTACCGGAATCGTCAGCAACTGGGACGTGACGGAGCATGTCCTGGATTATATTTTCCTCAAGTTAGGAATGAACGAAACTGATCGCGGCATTGACGTGCCCATCGTCATGACCGAGGCGGTAGCCAACCTCCCCTACTCGCGGAAGTGTATGTATAAGCTCTCAACTGTGCGCACTCCATGCTGACTCGATTCATCGCAGCCATGACGGAGATCATTTTCGAGTGCTATGGCGCCCCTTCTCTGGCCTACGGCATCGACTCCCTCTTCTCATACAGACACAACAAGGGCAAGACAGGTCTCGTCGTCTCATCCTCATACACCTCGACCCACGTAATACCAGTCTACAACTCCAAGGCGATGCTTGGTCAGGCGATCAGATTGAACTGGGGCGGCTACCACAATGCCGAGTACCTCCTCAAGCTGATCCGCCTAAAATACCCTGCATTCACTGGCAAGATGAACGTGTCCCAGGCGGAGCATATGCTCAAGGATCACGGCTACGTTTCCAAGGACTACGACGTAGAGATTCGAGATTACCTTGATTGGACCGGCCTAGAGGACCGTGACATTGTCATCCAGTACCCGTTCACCGAGGAAGTGATTGTTCAGAAGAGTGAGGAGGAGCTGGCCCGCGTAGCTGAGCGCAAGAAGGAGAGTGGACGACGATTGCAAGAGCAGGCGGCCAAGATGCGCCTCGAAAAGCTCATTAAGAAGGAGCAGGACCTGGAGTACTACAAGGATGTCCAACGGCGCATCACGGACCAGACCAAGAAGGAGACTCGCCGCATCCTCGACAGCGCTGACGTTAAGGATGAAAACCAGCTGGAGAAGATCGTCAAGGACCTGGAGAAGACCATCAAAAAGGCACGAACCAAGGACGTTGGCGGCGACCCAGAGGAAGAGCAGGAACAGCCTAACTTCGACCTCGTCGAGGTCCCCGACGACCAACTCGACGAGGCCCAGCTCAAGCAAAAACGCCAGCAGCGGCTCATGAAGGCCAACCACGAGGCCCGCGCCCGCGCAAAGGCCGAGAAGGAGGCCGAAAAGGCCCGCCTCGCCGAGGAGGTGCGCCTCGACAACGAGCGCCGCGACAACGACCTCGAGGGCTGGCTCGACGAGAAGCGGCAGCGACGCGCCAAGACGCTCCAGAAGATGAAGGAGCGCGACCGCCTCAAGCAGGACCTGGGCAACCGCAAGTCGCTCGCGTCGCAGATCCGCATGAAGAGCATCGCCAACCTGGCCTCGGACACGCCGACCAAGAAGCGCCGGCGCGGCGGCGACGACGACGACTTTGGCGCCAACGACGACGACTGGGGCGTGTATCGCCAGATCGCCGTCGGCGACAACAGCGACGACGAGCAGGAGGAGGAGGACCTCATGTCCAGCCTCAGGACGCTCGAGCAGGACCTGCTCAGATACGATCCGGACTTTGACTACGAGAACACCCACGAGGCCCAGTCCGACTGGTCCAAGTCGCTGCTCCACGCCTTCGCCCGCGGGCCGCGCCCCTTCGACCCGGCGTCGCAGGCCGAGCTGAACCAGATCCACCTCAACATCGAGCGCATCCGCGCCCCGGAGGTCGTCTTCCGCCCGTCCATCGCCGGCGTCGACCAGGCCGGCATCGTCGAGATCGCCGGCGATATCCTCACGCAGCGCCTCGCCGGCATGCCGACCCGCCGCGACGACTTCCTGCGCGACGTCTTCCTCACCGGCGGCAACACCCTCTTCAGCAACTTCGACGACCGCGTCCGCGACGGCCTGCGCTCTCTGCTCCCCGCCGACTCGCCTCTCGCTGTGCGCCGTGCCGAGGATGCTCTGCTAGATGCCTGGAAGGGCGCCGCTGGCTGGGCTGGATCGGCTGGCTGGAAGACATCCAAGATTTCGAGGGAAGAGTACCAAGAAAAGGGACCGGAGTATATCAAGGTACGTTCCAGCGTTTTTCCAACCTAATCACATGAAGGTTTTTTCGACGGCTTTGCTAACCCTCTTTCTAGGAACACGACATGGGCAATTCGTACGCGTAGACTGTGCAGTGTTGTTGGGGCACCAGGGAGTCAAAAGCGGGGCGGGTTCATGTACGGGTAGATATGGTTGTTTTGCTCTTCAGGTCTGCGTTAATGAAGGTGCTTCTTTGGTGCTTCTTTGGTGCTTCTTTGGTTTCTACATCCCATGCGAAAAAGACTGCTACAAAATGCATCCTGGTTTGTGTCGACGTGCTGACATCTCTCACTTACGAGGATGTCGCATAATAATTCCACCTCCTTCATCAACACATCATCTCTTCCAAGGTGCGTTGCCCAACGCCCGCAAGCTAGCCTGCCAGCCAAGCAGCTAAGTAAGTCCCATTTCCAGGTCCGTGGCGACGGCCAAGTCGCAACAGCGCCGACGCACCAATAATATAGGCTTCAAGGGAAAGGAATTTGATAGCAAAGGACGTGAAAGAGCCCTTCGCTCATAGTAAGCAGAATCCCGGAACGCCACAGTAATCCGACTATCTTGTTTAACGTAACCAACACGCATCCTCAACGCCGGTATAAATGGAAAGCTAAAGGGTCAGCGAGACCATCGGCGTCCTAAACCGCTGATGCCGCCGTATGGGCCTCATCTGGTTGTTGTAGCTGTCTGTTGATCTCATCTGCCGTTCGCGTATCCTCAGTCACGTCGTCGGGCTTGAATTGAGGGCTGGGGTACTGTTGTCGGTCAACCACCATTTGCTCTTGAGCGGCCAAGCCCGCGACTGCCTGCGCAACGGCCTCGAGCGGTCCGGCAGGATTACTCGGGGCCGGCTCAGGAACGTTTGTTGGGGGTCCAGGTGTGGTTGGCGGAGGTTGAGACAGGTTGACGTTCGGGGGCGGTGGTGGGAATTCACCCTGAACATCCAGCAGACGGGATTGCAGGTGGATTACATATTCACGGAGCGCATAGTTTTCCGACTGCATGGATTTGAAGGACTGCTCCATGTCGAGGTACTCGCGTACCTGCTGCTCCAATTTCTTGATGTATCCCTCTTTGCGCTGGCGAAAAGCTCTCTACAGTGACAGTAATTAGTCTCCTGGTTTCTCTGCCAAACTTCCCGCGCTTGATAACAAAGGGTGACATGGACTTACTTGAGCGGCTCGGTTCTGCGCGGCGCGCTTTGACTGGGACAGCTCGCGCTTAGCTTTCCTCCCATCATTGGAGCCATCATCGGGCAGCATGGACAAAGGTGGCGCAGGAGCTATAGATGCAGCTGAAGGGCCGGCAGAAGCTCCAGGGCTATGCCCCGAAGGAGGAGCGATGGGCATCATGTTGGCGGTGGGAACTTGGTTGGGTCGGGCGCGAAGGTCGGGGTGAATGTGAGCTTCGACCTCGGACTTAGTAGTGAGAGCGCCGGCGACGTCTTGAGAAGCAGCAGTCAAAGGGTCGTATCCATTCGCTGGCCGCGTTAGGGCCGGCTGAAGGGGCGCGTTCCTCGGGTCGCGCGTGGGAGGGGTCGACGAGGACGAGGAGGTGACGTCGTGGTTCTTGAGGAGTTCAAGCTGTGCGCGCAGATGCTGCTCTGCTGATATAGTTCATGTCAGTGGGAGACTGGGCAGAGCAATTGCGACAATGATTAAGCCGGATGAGATGTCGGCGCAATCAGCAAGGATCGTCAGGGCAGTGCGAAGGTAAGGAAAGGGTGAAGCAGTCCGAACATGGACATGCGCCGAGGTGCGCGACAGGGATGATGTAAAGACGAAGATGGAGGGGGACCGGCGCGAGCGTTGCGACGAAGCGAGGATGTTTGGGTGAAGGAAGAGGAGATGGGGAGCTGGAGTCGGATCTCCGGAAAGGTGGTGAGGGGGGATTCCGGCAGCAAGCTGGCGACCAAGATGAAGACAAGGGGAGGATTAATTGACTGACCTTGAGTACTGGCGCCGTTGGCGGACGAGGTCTGCATGCTTGAGCTTTGGGAGAGGAGGGTCTGACTCAGCATTCAAATAGAGCGGCGGGCGAGCGAGGATTATTACTACGGGGCAGGCGAGCGAGGCGCTGACGTGAACAAGAACGGGAGGGCTGGTGAATCGTGATACGTTCGATGGGAGGGATTATGTAACCCGCCGAGGTGGTCAGGTCGGAAAATGGCGTGGCTGGGCCGGAGGCAAACTGGCGGGCTTTGCTCTGCTCGCCTTGCTCCTCCGCTTTTGCTTGGCGTGCGGTAGGTGGGCTTAGACGCGGAGGCTCGGACTCTCGGAGCCGTGCTCGCTCGCTCGCGCTTTTCTTGGAGATTGTGCCTTGGTGACAGGTTCGTTCACGAGCACCGGGTTGCGGCAAAGCAGGCAGCCGAATCGCCACTGTCTTGCTTGTTTGGGTCCTCTGTGCCTCTGTCTCAGCCTGGTTCGTCCGACACCTTGGGCTTCAACCTCGCGGAGCAGGAGGGACAGCTCTCTGCGACGCCGCGTAACGGGGTCTCAATTGCTTTGACCTCGTGGGAGAGATGCCAGGCGCGACTCGATTGATTCCACACGCGCGAGACGAAACGAGCCAGCAGACTGCGGCAACCGTAGCAGCGAAGGGCGCTTTCGCAATCGCTAGATGAGGGAGGTGGTGTCGGTGCAACAAGGAAGGAAAATGGGTTTGTCAGCAGGATGCGCGAGAGTAAACAAAGACCCCCGCCAGGCCTGCGCCTCGAAGTGCCAGGAGTGGGGCGCAGAAGCTTGGGGGCCACCTGCCGCCAGCTGCACGATGCACTGGCTCACTCACACCAGAGCCACGATGCCAGATGGTACTCCGTCATACCTTCCATTCTTCCGTGCAGCTGTTCAGTAATACTCGTGACATTGGATCATCAAGTTCGGCATCTTGGCATTAACACAGAGATAGCCAAATGCATACTCGGGTATATCGGCATGGAAAGCTCCCCTGAACATAACGAATATCACTTCACTTGTCCTCGGTTGATGCCAGACTCCATCCGTCAACCTGCACCCCTCTTCTCCCAATTCTTCGAGGTGGGGACTGCACCAACACTGCCGGCAGCCCAGCCCAGCTAGATTCATTCCACCACCATAGGATTGATTCCGCTCTTGGAATCGCCCAACACGCATAGAGGCATCTTGTTGTGATGTTCGGACTTTTACCATCCACATCCCGGTCAGCCACAACGGATGACAAACACACAAGGGTGTCGTTATCCTCTCGGCCTTCACTCAGAATAAGCCAACAGTTCACCCTCAATGAGACTCATACAGCGGGCCTGCCGAGTTGTCTAGAAACCCTGCCTGCCGGGCAATACCATCACATTTCCTCTTGTCTCCTCGAGTCTGTGATTGAAGGATTTTGCTTCGCTTTCCCGCCCCAATGCTAACAACCCCATCGAGGTCAGCCATTTTATCCTCTGTATTTTACCCGGAGTCACCCAATGATGACCTCAACCCCTCCCGAGCATTCCGGGGACCTCCACGAAATGCCGAGCTAGGCAGCTACGGGAACCCAAACGAACTAATTGGATTTGGGCGCAGGTTCCATGCGGCTCTCATGTTTTAACCGTCAACTATACTACTGTTGAGATCCCTTTCTCCTATTCGCCCATCAGCAAAGCTCTCCGGCCTCTTCAATAAAAGGATATCAAAAGTATACTCTCTCATCGCAATCGATCCAAGTCTAAAACTACCCACCAAAGCCCCCAAGCAAATCCAGCCTGTCAAGTACAGTCCACTCGATGGCTAGCAAGAGCGTCATACCCATCCTTATAATGGCGGTGTGTATGGCCATGTTGGCCCGTATTTATGGGAAGTCATGTACGCCGTGCCGACAAAGTGAAGCGGAGCTATAGCGCCAACTTTTCCCAATCACTTGCGCCGTGACAGCTCAGCAGCTCCAACTCGCTTGATGGAGAGTGGACTCGCTTTCCCGCTCATGACTGATAGTCATCGAGGTCTTCGCTTGACTAGGCACACTGCAGCTTGCACGGATTTTAATGCATGCTCCTCAACTACATCCCGGTCGTCACGCACTCCTTAAATCCGGCACATGAGGATGGGCGCGCCCTTTCTATTCATAGTTGCCAGAAATTTCGCGATAACAAAGTCTCGGTCATCGCCATGTCAGCTCATGACATGAGGTGCTCACCACAGGAGCGAGTAGGCAAGTAGACTTCTAGCCCAGCAGTTGCCGGATTCAAGGCGGTTAGCCACATATCCCTGCCACAAGCCCGTTAGATTAGATTATGCCTTCTACCAATAGAGTATTACCCCAATCTCACTGCTACACATACCGTCATCAATTAATCTAAGATGACACCGCAGCTGCGAAATACGACATGCTCGAATGGGCAAGCCTTGGCGGATCGTGTAGTAGCCTATCCAACTACATTTCAGCCAGAAAGCCACAGGATGACATCGTTCATTGCCTTCTGTTTTAGTATTTTTTGCGCAGTTGAAGACTAGGAAGCGAAAACTCATTCCTTCCAAAGTTTTCACTAGACACTTGCAATACAATGTGGAAAAATGCCGTTCAGACACAATCCTGCGAGACAAGAAGAAGTTCGCACGTGAGGTTAATCCTAAAGTAAATTAACAGAGCACAAAAGTCGTTGACAAAAAGCTTCACATATTCGACACAACCTAGGAAAATGATATTGGGTTGTTAGTCAGATAGCAATACGCTTTGTGTGTTGGATTTATGGTTTCATGACCCGTATCAGCCAGCAGCTTTATCATCTTGACTAGATATTCTCGATGAATACCGTTTTATTTTTTGGAAATTATTATTTCGACTTTTAAGAGACGTCGGTTGAAGCCCATCGGTTTGTAAATGTTACAGGACTTGTCGTTGACAGTAAGTGATAACTGTTGAAAGTTACTTCACCATGCACAGCAACCCACCAACCGAAAAGTATTTCCCATCCCTCCGTCCCTCACCACTCACAATCCTCCATCCACCCACTCATAACCAACGTCACGCAGCCTCATCAACACCAACGCCACCCTCCTCCCGCTCCGCAATGCGCCTCCTGCGGCCATCATCTCGCATCCCCTCCCTTTTCCGACCCTTCTCATCCTCCGCTTCCGCCATGGCTGCCCAGCCGCGATTCTCCGCCGGCACCGACGCCGCGAACCTCACGCCGGCGCTGACGCCCCTCTTGGTCTCCGAGGGCGGCCGGTGGGCGCTCACCAACGAAGGCGCCGCGCTGGAGCGCCGGTTCCGGTTTAAGACGTTCGCAAAGACTTGGGTTTTGTTCCGTCCCTTTGGCGCTCTTGGTTCTACGTTTTGGGTCCCGCGGCTTTGATCAAAATGAGATTGTATGTCTGGCATGATTACAGGCGGATACTGATGAGATATACACAGGACTTCATGACCGGCGTCTCTTTACAGTGCAAGATCAAGAACCATCATCCCGAATGGTCCAACGTACACCTCTCTTCATTCACATCGCTTCTAATTCCTCAATCTAACAATCTAAGGTCTACAACACGGCATTCATCCGCTGGACAACCCACAACCCAGCCGGCCTCTCGGAGAAGGACGTCGTCATGGCCGCGGCGTGTGACACGCTGGCCGCCGAGCTGGGCGAGTTAGCCCCAGAGCCCGAGGCCGATCAGAGCTGCAGTATCAAGGGTCTGGCTGATCAGGCCGCCACTGCGGCAGGGGATTGTTGCACGCCCAAGAAGAAGTGAGGGGTGAGGATAACAACGGCTGTAGGAGTACCAAAAAAGTAATCCAGCTGTTTTTGCCTATGAGGATCCGGTTGTAAGATACCTATCGTCAAAGTTTATCCAGTCGAATATCCGGCATGTTTATCTTGTCACTTAAATTGGCACTTGATGATTACTTTAATCAAAACGGTGTCATTTTTCTAGGTCAACGAACGACGCTGAGTATTAAGTACGTATGTCTAGAGCCTCTCCCGGGCTTATGCGGTTTTTTGTATATACAAGCGTAAAAAGTCGTTCTCGATCAACATCCCCCAACGCCGTGCGAATGCTCGTACCGCCGCTCGGGCAACGGACCGGTTATGTGCCACACATGACATTCAGTCTTGATTCAATCATGAACTGAACGTTTTCTCCTTCATTCCTTTCGCCTCTAGAGCAGCCTTGATTCACCGCAATCAAGATGTGCTGCCCATTGAAGTCGCTACAGTCGCTTATTGCTGCTTCTGAGCCTTGAGCAAAGCGAGCTTCTTCTCACGACGGCGCTTGTTAGCCTCAGCACCAGCCTCGGTGTCCAGGCAGTAGTCCCACCAGCGGAAGCTGGAAGCGTAGTTGCCAATGAACTTCTCGTGGTGCACGTCGTGGTGCTCGGCGCCAGCCCAGACGGGGAGGAAGTGGCGCAGACTCCAGGGGAAGTCATAGCCGCTGTGGGAGTCGATGGCCTGGAAGAGACGGAGCGTGATCCAGACGTACATGGTGAAGAGGTGGAGTTCGCCGGTGAAGGCCATGAGGAGGATGGGAGAGCCGACGACGCCGATACCGAGGAGAGCAGTCTCAATGGGCGAGGCGTATTCAGCAGCAAGACCGAAGGGAGCGGCGTAGGTGTGGTGCATCTTGTGGATCGCCTTGTAGAGGGGACCGTAGTGCAGGGCGCGGTGGAACCAGTAGTGCCAAGCATCCTCCATAATGAAGCAGATGGTGATTGGACAGCCATCTTCCACATGGGAGGGAAGGGAACTCCGTATTCCATGCCGAACCAGGTAGCGATAGGATGGAAGAACCAGATCTGAGGAAGCTCGGCGGTGAAGTGGCTGACGAGGACGATGACGGCGCAATCCCACTGCTCCTTGAGGGTGGGAATCTTCTGGGCCTGGATCTTGTAGCGGTTGAAGAAGGGGATCCAGTCCATGAGCATGTAGGGGATGCAGCGACCGAAATAGACGAGTTCGTGGAGAACAAAGCTCATGAGGCCGGTGGCGAGGGTGTCGTTCTGCATGTAAATGTACCAAGCCTGGAGATGGCGTGTTAGTCTGGTTGTGTCAAGTCGGGAATAGGGATCGCGGGTGGACGTACGGCCCAGAGCTTCTCGAGGAAGTTGAGTTGGACATTGTACTTGGAGACCTCCTCGAGGACGGAGAGGTAGTCGCTAGTCTGATTGGACAGGCTGATGGTCGAGTTGCTGCGAGAAGAATCAGTATTAGGAGTGCTGCGACGATTTAGGGGGAGAGCATTGACGCGCGCAGAGGGTCGCAGAGGGTCGAATCAGGGGCAAACTCACAGAATGTCCATAGTTGCGGTCGACTCCGATGGAGACTTTGCAACTGGTACTGTGTAAAAGGGAAATAGGAGGCAGAGGACTTTGAAGGAAAGACCAGCAAACACCGAGCGTTCAACGATTCCAAGTCGTCGAAGAGGGCGGCTCTTGAAGAGGTCGGCGATGGCGGTGACGGGAAGGAAAACGGGTAGTGGCTGTTGGGGAGGTTTTATCATTTCCTCGACTGCCCGCCGCGCGCGCCAGATCCAATTGGGGCGGCGGCTTGGCGGGCACACCCACACGCCCACTTGTGTGTGCCGATTTGGCCAGTCACAGGGCAGCCGCACCCAAGGAATGGGAAGGAGGAGGGGACAACAGGGGTCCTTCCCACCGTCGCCGGGACGGAACCTACCACCCACGATACGCAGCCCCTGGCACCATGGGTCCGTGCAGGTCGGCAAGAAATCTCAGGGCAAATGGCAAATGGGCATATGGTTCCAGAGATGAGCCCACTCCAAATTGTTCTTTCCGGCTTCCGGGTGCAGGCGCAGGGCATTCATGGGGATCGTACGGGCTGCTCCAGGGCCATCAACGGTCGACGACGGTGTAAACGCCCCTCGAGTGCCGTCACCGCCCCGAGAGGTACGGGGATCTAACGGTAATTGTTACGGTACATAAGATACATTATCAGCTCTGCATTGTGGAGCGTTCCCTTTTGCACCTGGCGCAACAGTAATTTTATTCAGGGGACCGACCACATGGGCCACTCAGTGGCCCCAGTGATAACCATCATCAACATCACTTTCCGGCCCCGACCTGGGAGATGAGGTAGAGGCGGCAATTGACGGCGGTCAAGGACGATGATTTACGAACTGGCCTGAGATACGGCCTTCGCCAGCTGTTACCAGACATCAGTCTTTTTTCCAGAGGGATTGAAGTTGAGCGACCGATTCAGCACAAAAACCAGTACTTTCAGGCGCCCTCGGCATCTCTCTGTCCCCCCTGTCCCCGGATCTGGTCCTGTCCGTGACAGCTGATTCTGACATTTGCACGTCCCCTGGATGGACCAGTGGCGAGAACGAAAATGAAGTGTCCAGGGGTTGATGATGATGGATCGATGTTGTTTACTCTGTACTGCCGACGACCCTCATAGAGGACTTTGTGGATAACCCCCGCCCGGCCCAGAGCCCTCCCGAGCAGCGGTTCATCAGCAAACTATTGCAAACATCGGGGGAAAGTGGTGTGGTCTTTTGGGTTCTGACAGCTTGAGGTGCTGGCGCTGCCGCTGCCGCCCGCCGCCACACCCAGGGATGGTCGCGGGAGATGATGAGCTACGTAGCATTGCAACCAATTGCGCGTGGTCCACCAAGTATCGCCTTATCATGCGCGCCGTTGGTCCCCTCGCCCTGGCGCCGGCTGATGATCTCATCGATCCGACCCGTCGTCTTCGTCTTCGCCTTCGCCTTCGCCTTCGCCTTCGTGTTACAGCGCTTCATCAGCCTGCCCGGTATCCGAATAGTTTGCCTTTCAACCTTGTTCCTTTTCGACCTTGTTTCATCCGGCCACCCAATCCAGGCCCTTGCATTTGACATTCCATCCAGGCAGACACTACGACCTCTTCCGGCTGCGGTCGGCGGCCTCGTGGCTCTGGTTCTTGGTGGTTGCTTTGTTTGCAATCCGGGTCGTAACCCGAATACGAATACTAATACCGTGGTGTGGACACCCTCCACCGTCGTCCTCCGCGTCCCACGATCCGTCATCCACCGAACTGCCCAACCACAACCGTCCACCGTCTATTCTACGCCTCGCTCGAACAGTGTGAGACGTCGAATCAAGCCAGGGTAATGCATATCAGTTGCTCCGCCCGCACACACTCGCATTCACTCACATGAGCTGGTGGTGTTGGTGTTGGTGTTGGTGAAAGCCCCCCCTTGTCGCTCACTATTCACATGCTCGCTCTCATCTCGCACAAGCCACCCCAATCCACGCCCTCACTAACACGGCCCCGTCTCTTACAGTTTCACCCTCGCCGGCCGGGCAGACGTCTCGACTTATCGCTAGGCCGTTGGCGACCTCCGCCCCGGCCACATCGCGCCGCACTCTCGGCTCCCAGGCTTCCGGGCCTGTCCGTGTGGTGTGATGCCATCGCCCGTGCTGTGCCGGCGTAATTGATCTCCGTACCCGTACCGTCGGTCTGGGCTGATGGCGAGTACCCCACACGCACAACCCGCCTCCGCTCCGTTGCCCAGCACACGCGCCCTAAGCCTAAGCCTGAGCCAACGCCCACGCTGACGTAGTAAGCACAATACTCGCTGCGAGCTGCACACTGCGAATGTGAAAGTCTGGGACTGGCCTGGAACACACCCACGACATACAGTACAGTCACGTCGTCACCAGCCTCCAGTCACGCACACACACCACTCCCGGTAAACCCACCAGGGCCACCACCCATTCCAGCCCGATCTGCCGCCCGTGCTTCCGTGCTTCCGCGCCCTCGGCCGAGTTGATTTGCGGCTCTTCTTCTGCCCGCCTGCCGTCTCCAGTTTGCCGCTGCCTGCACCTCCGTCCCGACTGTGGTGCCCTCGCTCCGTCCGACCTTCCGGTGGCTGTACGGGGATCTGCCATTGACCAGTCAGTTCCTGGACGGCCCTGAACCGCTTACCCACCCCCCCCTGCGGCCTTCTCTGCCCTGCGAGCTGTGGCCTGCTGGCTGATGCTGTGCCCGCCGAGCCTGACACTGGTTGCGTTGTCAAAGTCTGGGTTCTTGCTCTGCCCATCATGACTCTTGTCTCCGAGTTCGTCCGCCCACCCCTGACTACTTAGCCATGCCACACCCGACATTTCCAGTCCCCATGTCTCTCCCTTTGGCCTTGGCTGAGCCGACTTTTGTCCTGGTAATACTAACTTCGCTAACAGCCAGGTGCGGCGCCTCGACGCCTATCTGGATCGTCTCCCCGTCCTCTCCGAAGACTCGTCTGAGGATGGACGCTCTGAAACTGATGACCGGGGCTTCACCGTCGCCAATGCCTTCTCTTCTCCTCGCCTCGACCACCTGCTCCGCATCGTCCAGTCCCTCAGCACCTCATCCTCTCACCCTCTCCTCCCATCATGGCGCATCCGGAGCCTTCTCACTCAGTCTGGAATCCCTGCTCCACCCGGTGCTGTTGTAAGGCCTTCTCATGTTGATGCCCTGAAGAGTCCTTATGAAAATGAGATTGAGTGGCTCCTCGTCAGCAAAGCCACCATCCATATTCATGGCGTTGTTCTCGACACCCTGCTGGAACAGATTATCCCGCTCAGTGATGACATTTGGTATTGGGACGATGTCCTCAGCTCATACACCTACAGCAGTCTGTACACTGTTCAAACCTCCCCGGTGCGCCTATGGGCCTGGTCCCAAGAAGTCTACAACACGACCAAGCTGCGGCTTCGATCCAGTACCGTGCGAGACGCTCCGGCCGACCTCGTAGACTCGACGAGGACCGGACTCTCGCAACAGTGGAAACAGTTCTATGGCATCGTTCAGGACAGTATACGCGAGCGTTCCTTTGCCAACATCCAACGTAAAGTCCTGTCTCCCGGTGGCTCTCTGCCGTGCGGAGGCCAGACGGAAGCAAGCCCAGCTGAGGAAATTGAGAGAGATCACCGCTAGCGGACTTGGCGTTTTGATGGATGAGGGCTTGCAGTTTGGTCCCGACGACGAAAAGGCTGAGATGCAGGACCACCACGACCTCAAGGGTGTCGTTGAGCGTAGCGTTGCCCTTATCGACATGGTCCTCAAGGAGGTTTGCACTCTGGATGTTAACATCAACGACTTCGAAGACAAGGTGTTTGCTGGCGTGGAAGAGGACCCCGAGCTCTCAGTTCACCTGGAGGATAGCAACGCAACTGAACGGCCGGCAATCCTCGCCCGACGACTACTCCAAATCATTGACAAGACTCTCCCTGAACACCTTACTGTTATGAAGGGCCTAGCAAACGAAAACGGCCCCCCTTCTCCCTTAGTGCGGTATTGGCTCATTGCCAGTGTCGGTCTGCTCTCATCAACCACCATCTTGCGGATTCTGCTCAACCGAAAGGCCGATATTGTCCAGTGGTTTCTCGACTTCGGGGCGACGGTCCAAGATTTCTGGTTCAACTGGGTTGTGGAACCGACGGGGAGGGTCATCCAAACAATCCGGCATGATAAGACGAGTGAAATCGCCATCATGAGCCGGGACAGTCTCAAGGCCGATCGCGAAAGTCTCGAACGCATGGTGGTTGACTTTGCCCTTGACAAACCCCATTTCGCCTCGACGAGCGGAATGTCTCTATCTGACTCTCAAATTGCCGAGATTCGAATCAAGGTCGCTGAGGGTGATGTGACCCCAGTGCTTCGAGCGTTCGAGCAGGACCTGCAAAGCCCTCTTATGGGCGCGATTCGGGGCGACCTGGTTCGGTCGCTTCTGATCCAAGTTCAAAAGACCAAGGTTGATCTTGAGGTTGCCATGACAGGCATCGACTCCCTCCTCAAGAGTCAGGAATTGGTCTTTGGCTTCGTTGGTCTCACTCCTGGTGTCATCGTTTCGGTCGGCCTCTTCCAGTACCTTCGCGGCATCTTCGGTGGACGATCTGGCCAGCGCAACTCGGCCAAGGCCGGCAAGGCCGTGCGCGTCCTCCGAAACATCGATCGTATCCTCTCCGAGGCTCGTCCCACGGAGAGCAACCTCCTGTCGTACAAGGATCATGGTCTCTTGTTGTGCGAAGTACACGTCTTGCGCCACCTAGTCGATAAGCTGATGCCCCGCGACATTGGAAGGGAATTCCTCGAGGACCTGGATGATCTCTCCAATATGAAGGGCATCCAGCTGCAGGCCCGGGCCCTCGAGCGCATCCGATGGGCCTACGGCAAGTGGCTGAAGTAAATTTACGGTCGTTGAGCCTCCGGCCCCGACTTGTATAGTATCCCAAGGAAGGGGTGAAAACAGAACCTACCCGGTGTAAAAAGATCCGTAGATTGCAGGAAAACAAATCAATAATGGCATAATATGTCAATGCCAGTCAAGTGTTTTCATCAAACTTGTTGATGTAGCAAAGTTAAGCCCCGAGGCTACGGGCCGCTATTTATCGATATCAACGTCAAACTTTACCGCCTCCAGCAACCACGAAATCTTAAGTGGCTGTGTGGTTGAGGCCTAATAACTCCTTGTAATTCCATCGACCCAATGACGTCCTGTCACAAATCAACCAAGCAGCTTGAGGATATCTGCCATGCGGGTATCCTTGGCCTTCTTACCCCGGCCCGTCTTCTCCTGGAACGCCTTGGTGACCAACTCCCGCTTCTCCTGCTGGATGTCCAGCACGCGCTCTTCGACAGAGCCCTCCATGACGAGGCGCCACACCGTTGTCGGGCGCGTCTGGCCCAGCCGGTGGACACGGTCTATGGCCTGGTCTTCGATGGCCGGAGCCCACCCTGCGAGTAGAAAGTAACGGTTAGAGGAGAGTTCTCGACGGCGTGTAGGAGTGGGGAAGTGGGCTGACTTACAACTATCAGAGAGGATGACAGTGTCGGCAGAGACAAGGTTAAGACCGACGCTGCACACGGCGAGGCTGGCAAGCATGACGCGCGTCTCTGGGTCGTTGTCCAGGGCATCGATGGCGCGGTCGCGATGGTCTGCCTTCATGCTCCCGTCGATGCGAGTATACTTGATTCCCGCCGCATCGAGCTGGCTCTGCAGGATGTTGAGGAACGACGTCCACTGCGAGAACAGGATGACCTTGGACCCGTCGTTGCGCAGCGTGGCCTGCACGATCTGCAGCATTGCCTCCGTCTTGGAGCTCTGCGTCTCCGAGTCGAACTCGGGTGCCTCGTCGCCGGCGGTCTCGGGCGCGGGTTCGAGCAGCGACTCCGTGGTGAGCGGGTTGCGGCACATTGGACACTTGCCCTGGATCTCAATGGCGCGGGTTATACAATTTCGACAAAATATGTGGCGGCAAATAGTTATGACTGGTTCGGTGGGCGTGTCGTAGCAGATCGCGCAGTCTTCTTGTGTCTCAATGTACAGTCGCAGGGCTTCTTGGAGCAACCCGCGGTTCTTGTCATTGAGTACAACGACGTCTTGATCTTCGAGGAGCTTGAGAATATCGTTAATACGCTGTTTGCAAAGCGTCCAGTGATTGCAGCTAGATAATTATGAGCGATCCAATATGCCAACTATGAGAAAGGGATATGCATACGTTTGTCGGAGACGAAGCAGACGTTCGAGGACATTCTGGAAGCGGCCCTTCTGCCCCGCTGCAGAGTTCGCCTGGTATTCTTGCAAGACACCCCTGGCTTCCGATCTGTAATATTGTAAGCTATCATTCCAAGCCGAAGAAGGCGGGTTACGCATACAGCAGAGCGTCGTACTTGTGCTTCTCGTCCTGTCGGAACTGAATTCGGTGGATGAACTCTTTCTTCTCGGGCAGTTTAAGATCCACAAACTTCATGTCCTTCTTACGCCGGAGGCACAGATCCTGCATCAGCGCCTGAAGTAGGATCTGAGCGCTTCTATCGTTGGAACCTAGACGGCGAGTAATTTTGGCGTTGAAGATCTCGATCTGCTCGATGCCTCCAGTGATGTGGAGGAACTTGACGAGCGAGTGCAAGTCTTTGACGGAGTTGATACTGTGTTGTATTAGCGATGACTCAAGAGGCGGGTTGCACAGGCGACCTACATTGGAGTTCCGGTCAGAACCCATCGAGACTTGGCTTTGAGGTCACACGCAGCGAGGGCGGCTTTAGTTCTAGCGTTGCGAATCGTGTGGCCTTCGTCCAAGACGACTCTGCGCCACTCGATGGACGGCGACAGCAACACCTTGCTGACACCATCCTCACGCTCCCGGGACAGTTTCCCGTAGCTAGTGATAACAACGTCATACTTCATCAGCTCCTGAGCTGTCGCCCTCTTGTCACCATGGTAGATGAAGACACTGGGTAGCTGGTCAGCCTGGACGTGTCGCTGGATCTGCTGCTCCCAGTTGCTCATGACGCTGACGGGGGCGACGATCAAAGTAGATCCCGGCCCGCCTGTCAGGATGAGACTGATGATCTGGAGCGTTTTTCCCAGGCCCATGTCATCGGCGAGGATTCCTCCAGAAAGAAGTTTCGGTTCGGCCCGAAGTGACAAAGTCGGATGCAATGTTCCAGTATCGACCTCTGCTGTCGAGCTTCCAGAGCTGAACGACATTGTTGGAACCTTTTTGGGGAAGTTGGGGGTTCTCTTTGGAGGTCATCCAAGCCAATCCCTATGTAGTGGTCAGCAGTTGCACTTACATCCACCTCTCGCGTAGACATACCTGACGCTGGTATGGCAGGAGCTGCGACTTCAACCGGGAAGGCTGATCAGCCTTTGGCATCTGCTCCAACTGATCCTCCCCGATCGCAAGGATCTTAACGGCGTCACCCCCCTTGCGCATCTCCACAGCTTCACTGGTCTTCAAGAGATCTTCGAGCGACACCTCCGGCTCCGTCTGGATAGCGCCATCCTGATTAAGGCCGTTCACGGTGCTGGCACCGGTCAGCCCCATCAAGGCCCTCCGAGCCTCAGCATCCTTCCTAGTGTTCTTGAGCTCGGTGGCCTTGACGAGTTTGTCCTTCTTAAGCAAGTCCTCGACCCTGGCACGCTCGGTTGGATCGCTCGAGCCAAAAAAGAACAGCTTGACGGGACAGTCGTAAAAGCCCTTCTCGCCTGTGAGCTGGGCCTCGAGAGTAACATCACCGCGATCCTGGGGCGGAGTTAGAATGCAATAGGACAGGTTCTAAGGTACTATGTACCATGTACGGTGCGATCTTCTCGGCAATTTTGCGGGGAAGATGGCCAATCTGGTCGTTCACGACATTGTCCACGCGGATCGCGTTTCGATCATACTGCTTGAGCTATTAGTTTCTCCATGTCTCCGGACTGCAGCAACCGCCTGAGACACAGTGTCTGGGATTGGATGCCTAGTTCGCAGCAGAGCCACGAACCTGATTTTGTGGCTCCCTTCTGCAGAGAACGGTTTCTCCCGGCGACGCATAACCTCTGTAGTATCTGATTCCGACAATCTTCCCCGCTGTGACGCGTCAGGTAATGCAGGAGCGGCATTCAATCACGAAACACGCACCAAAAGTCCCGTACAGCTCGCGATCCGGTTCATCGCTGTCCTGCGTAAGGTCCAGAACGTCTGGTTCAATAACGGGCACCAGCTGAGACGAGGCGGCGAGGGCGTTCGAGTTCTGTGAAGCAGTGGTGTACACGCTTGTGCCACCTAATCCAGGTGGATAAACTGGTGTTTCTCTGGCACTTCGCTCATTTCGCTGGGGGTGCTGCGCCAAAGCGGGCCGCTTGCCGTGCGATTCATTCGTGCCCGTGTCACTATCATCGCCCGTCAGGTCGATGAGTTCGTGGATGCGTTTCGCTGGCCGAGGCATCGTGATGGTGCGGCGGTGAGCAATTGACGACCTCTACAGAAGCGGGGGATTTGTGTCTTTGTTTCCTTTGCTTCCTCCTCTAGATGATTCACTCTAAAGCCTTTTGTCGCGTGTAGACGCGTCGGGCCGTCGACAGCTGTAACATGAACTTGCTTCTGCGGTCGGACCGGCGGCGGATCATCCGGTTGTTCCGCCATTGATCGCCCGCCATCATCTCCACCAGCCTGCGCTTCCTCACCTACAGAAATCCTTCATGCCGAGGTGGCTTTCTCACACACCGCGTTGTTCACAGCCACGTACAATTAACTCATGCATCGTTCAGATAAGGGTTGCACTAGTCACCTGGATCTTTTTCCTGTTGCCTTCGCCGTGCTTAATTATGTGGTTGGCTTTAACTCCGGCACCACCCGCAATCCCCCACCCGATGCAATATCATGTTGCGTGCATCCAAACCATTGGGTACGGGTATAACACGCCAGCTAAGGCTTTCGGGTTGGGATGCATTATCATGGGTCGCCCGGTGCAAGTAAGCCTAGGGTATCCATGTGTAGCTACAACAATGTACTCGTGCCCCTGTATCATGGATGCCCCATGGCTGTCTCTTTGCCAGCGCTTGGGTTGATCTCAAAACCTCAACTGGCGGTCTAGGGTCTAAACGATGCTACACGAGTGTTGCAATTAATGAATCAGTTCTTCTCTTATCGCCTGATTGCCATGTCGCATTGCCATGTATGATAAAGGCATGATATTGTACAGGCGAAAATGGGCTCATTTTGGGTATCAGCAATGTCCCCGCCACTTCCCGCGCAAAAAGGTACGCGCAATTGCCGAACTAAAAGACTTTCACACAATCACGGGTACATTCAGTGCCGGGATCAAGGGGTTCTTTGGCCACCCATCGTTTGAAGTGTCCGTGCTCAGTTGGTCTGGCTGCGAAGACTCACAAGTGGAATACGGTTACCCAAAGGGGCAAAAGGAGGTCATCACCGTAAGGGATGTGAATTGAATTACTTGACTTGATTGAATTATCTAGAGTTAGAAGGGAAGCCCTAAAGGCTGTCTTTAAGGACCCTTGTGGTACAGTGTGATCCCACGGTGTGTGGTATGACAGCACTGTGCCACTGTGTCACGTGACAAGACTGGACCCTGTCCTTCACACTCCCCCTCGCACGATAATCCCTCCCAACAAATACCACAATAGGTGGACGCCTCCGCGGGCGAAAACTGCTGTAAAAAGCGTCCAGAAGAGACCAAGGGGGCCTGGAGGGTTGAGGGCGGAAAACAGGAAGGAAAAGAGGGCGGAAGAGGCCTTGCCTCGTCGGTCGGAATGGCGCTAAGCCGGAATAGGAAAAATAGTAACTTTGACAGCTTGAGATTTTTACATCGGATTTGGGCTCCTTTGGCCGAGCCGGGTTGTGAGGGCTAGAAAGGGCCGTTAGGGCCGTTAGGGCTAGAAAGAGCCGTCACAGCTGTAGCTGCCCGAGGTGCCGTGAGGGTCGTGATAGCCTGAGGCGCTGTGAGGGTCGTGATACCTCACTTGTGGGCGTAAGGGAGCGGAATACGCTCCATTTTGAGAAGCTTAAGGAAGCGGCTGTGGCCCTTCCTTGGAGAGAGGCTTCGTAAGGCCGTCAGCAGCTATTTCCTTGGTGTTGATGTAGCAGATTTCAATAATGCCGGCCTTAACCTCGCTGCGAAAGTAGTGATAGTTAATAGTGATGTACTTTATATAAGGGCGAAAGACTCTATCTTCAGTAAGCTTAATAGCGGCTTTATTGTTATTGTAAATAGTAATAGGGGTATTTATAATATACCTAAGCTCTCTAAAGAGGTTGTAAATCTAGAGGACTTTCTCTACGTACTTAGAGATACTGTAATACTTAGCTTTCTAAGTGGATTTACATATACACTTATGTAGGCTGCTATACCAAGAGACTGGGTTTCCATATATAAAGATAATCTAGCCTCTGGTTGACTTAGTGCTGGTTATATCGCCAGTAAAGTCGGTATTGCAATAAGCAAAGAGGTTGAAGGGATTTCGATATATAATTTCGGTCTGATAATAGTATGCAATATCTAGGTTAGAGCGATTTTTAAGGTAATAAAGTACTTATATTGCAGCTTTAAGCTGCTTGTCGGTCAGCCGGAAAAGAAATCATACCCAGAAGCCTATAGTAAAGGTAATATCAGGTTGGGTCTATATGATGAGGTAGTTTAGCTTTCTGACCAGCATACAATAGGGGGTCTGAATAGTAGTATCAGAAAGGGCTAAAGAGGGAAGTATAGCTAGTTCCTTATGACTGGGGACTATAGATATAGCGGCTCTAAAGGTGCTACTAAGGTTAAGGTCACAGATAACATCTTTAACGAAGCTTTACTGTAAGAGGCCAATGCCATCTTCAAGCTCTATAATAGCTACATTAAGGAAATAAGTAGGAAAGCTGCAGTTAGAGACTGGAAGCTTCCTGCTGAGGTCAGTAATAACTTCAGAGATATCCACCTTAGGTGGGGAGAAGAAAAGCAGGTCGTCAATATGAGCAGCCATAATGATACTGTTCGAAGGGTTGAAATAGACGGAGCAGTTACTTACGAGCTTTATAAAGCCTAGGAAGGTGAGCTTGTCAGAAAGGCAGCTTTCCTAAGTATTAGCAGACTGCTTGAGGCTGTAGAGAGGCTAATTTAGCTAGATAATCTTGTTGGTAGTTCAGCCTAGCTTAGCAGCAAGCTGTTAGAAGTAGAGGTCTCTTATAAAGTTGGAAAGTATAGGAAATTACTTTATATAGAGGGTTTCCTTAAGTATGTTGTGAAGGAAGGCAGTAACAATATCAACTTAGCAAGCTAAATAGCCCAGTTGTACAGCTAGAGCGATAAGAATACACCAAGTAGCAGAAATCACAGTTGAGGCACTAGTCTCAAAGAAGTCAATGCCTTCAACCTGTTGGAAGCCTTGTGTGCAGATGTAGGCTTTATGACGCCTTATATCGCTATGCTTATCGCGCTTGTATTTGAAAGCCTAGATAGCAGTAAGCAAAGTAATACCTGGAATAGTATTGCAGGGGTTAATGAAAGTAAAGGTGCCGAGCTTAATAAGCTAACTGATCTCCTTATAGATAGCCTCATGCTATTCCTTAGTATCGCTGAAGGTTATGGCTTTATTGGCAGAGCGGGAAGGTATAAATAGAAGCCGGAAAGATATAGTTATAATCTTGTTGATAAACTTATTGATGATCTTGACCTATTGGTTGCACTGAAAAGCTCCCTGAGGTCTTATACAGACTATCTTATTGTAGGGTGAGTATTCCTTATAGATAATAAGGTGAGAGGTAGTAATAATATACTTATTAACTGGGTTCTAGATCTTGTAGAGATAATAGCCTTAGAAGCCGACTAAAATGCCTTTCTAACTGGGAGGGTTAAGCTTGAGTCTCTTCTTATTATTTTTGTTGGTGGATTCGGCCTTAATAGTAACTGTAGTATATAAGCTGAGTATATAAAGATAAGAGATATTAGACTTGTTGTTATTATTGGGCTTAAAGCAGTCTTAAAAGACTTAATAAGGGGACTTTTAAATGGGGGTATTATTGTTACGGAATTTAATAGTAATATAGTTAGTAATTATTATAATAGCCTTAGCTATATAATCCCAATACTTAAGGGGAAGAGGAATAGAGTTAGTAAAAGCAGCTCTTATATAGTCTAGGACTATACAGTTAGAGTACTTATAGAAGCCTGCTTGCTTGTAATAATAACCAGACGTACAAAATATATAAATATAATCTATATTGAGTAGGGTGAGGATTAGGACTGTTAAATTCCCAGCTGTTATTGAAGTGGATCTCAGCGGGATAGGTACCTATTGTGCGGTAAAGGTATTCGAAAAGGCAGTAAAGGGCAGTATTAGTGCCGGCCTTACTGTAGAGGATCTCGATCTAATAGTAGCGGGACTTATTGTTAGTTATAAGGGCAAAGTAGGTAGCTCTGGATTTAGCAGTATAAAAAATGAAGTAAAGGTCAATATAAACTCTCTAAAAGGAAAGAGAGATATATATTTATAATGGATCTTTAGGGTCTAATGTATCGTATTAGTATAGTTACAGCAGCAGTATACCTTTTCCTTAGGCGGACAAAGGTGTTTAGGACTGCCTACAGTCTCTCTGACTGTTCGAATGATATTATTATGACTTATGTGAGCTAGGCGGCGATACTACAGCTTACCGTTAGAGATCTGAGCTTCAGTGGCTATAATGGCGGTTGTAGCTGCTAGAGTAGGTAATCCTTTAACAGAAAGATGAAATCCAGTGCTGTGCGGCAAGATAACAGCTATAAGGTTGCTGTGAGGGTTAAAAATGCGGTTCTTAAAGAGGAAGCTGCTCTTAAGATAGGTCTTAAGGCTTAAGAAGATATTAAGGGAAAAGTTGCTATAAAAAGCACTTCCCTGAGGACTATAGAGGTTATACATTCTGACAGCTCAAAAGAGAGCTTAACTGTGCCGATATGTGAGGGCTTAATGGGGCCACTGCCGGTTATAATAGTACCCTATTAAATAAGAGGAAACACTTTATCTTTCTTGAACTATTTGAGGTTGTTGGCGATATAACAGTTAGAGCTGGAATCCCAGAGCCAGCAGTTCTTACTGCAGTTATAATCGGTATAATAGGCATTCTAAGTTACTAGAAACTTTAAGGTATTAGGATCAGAAGAAGGTCCTAATGGAAGGAGTGTAAAGACAGGCAAGAGTGAGGTGGTATCACTTAAGGTTGTAATATTGGTAACTGTAGTAAAGTATCTACCTGTAGCTAAAGCCTTAAATGTAGAGGTTGTAGCAGAGAATTTATCTGCAGTAACAGCCTTAGATATAGAGGATAACTCCCCCTGTTTCCGAGACTTATAGAGGCTAGCTATACCGAGGGCATACTTAGCAGCTCAGATAGAGGTATAGAAAGCCTCGCTAGAAGCAGTTATCAAGGACTAATTAGGCAGGAAAGTAGTGTAGTGAGGAGTAGTGCTTTAAGCTCTAGGAAGGGTTATAGCAGTAGGATTAGAAACCTAATAATTAATAGCACTGTAAGGGTTGCTGCTGCCTTAGGGTCGTAATAGACGCTTCTCGGGATGTACAGTATAGCAGTTAGGGCGGATATAACCCTATTTCCTACAGCTGTAATACTTCTTATTGAAGTTGGGATTCTGCTTTAGTTTTTCTACTAGCTGGTTAGATATAAGGCGGCTATCTTAAGAGTTGACAGAATCTTTAGATAAAGACCTTCTAAGGTCAGGCTTAGTGTTATTACTGCCTTAAAGCTTAGGTGGCTGATAAGAAGGCTGAGAGTTTCTGCTGCTATTGGAAGCTGTATGAGGATTAAGTTGTCTATTATTAAAATGCCAGTTTAAAGAGATAGTATTATTATAGTAGCTTTAAAAGGCATCCTTAATAGTAAAATAGTTAGAAACCTTATTGGAAAAGTATTAATACTTATAATATATATTGACCCAATTAGAAAAGGTAGAGTAGAGGGAGTTATAGAAGAGGCAGTAGGTCTAGCTATTATTTAGGCTGCTGCCTACAGTCTTTAGCTATATATAAGAAGCTAGATGAACTTTATAATATAGAAAGAGCTATTATAGATATTCTTATACTTTAAGAACTAAAGTTAAGAGTAAATATAGTCTTTCTGGAGGGAGTTATAGTTATAGTATTATAACTAAAGGGTAAGAAAAGCTTAAGATCTAGAGGTAAAGCCCTTAATAATTATTTTGGCCTCTCTTTTAACTGAGCTTTAGATCTAGTTAAGAAGCTTATCTTTACTAAGAATTAAAAGCAGAATAGTTATATTATAGCTAACAGTAGTAAGAGCAGTTATAATAGATAAACTCTATAAAGACTAACCTTCTGTATTCTTAAGGTAGCTAGAGTCAGAAAGAATAAGCAAGAAATAAATCAAATAAATTGCCTTATAATACTGCTTCTTATTGATATCTATCTTTAGGCAGTAGGATATTATAGTGTAATAGGTCTCTAGTATATATATATAGCTGAACTCAGCTGGAACGCTATCTGAAATACTATTATCAGAACGAGATAAAGACAAGAATAAAGCTATTATCAGGTGCGGGTTTAGATATAAAATTACAGTTCTGAAGTTCTAGTAATAGAGATAGAGATTATAAAAAAAGAAGGCTATCTTGCTGTAGTGTTAGGGAGTAATTAAAGGATCCAGAAAGATAGCAGTAATAATACTAAGGGCTGCTTATAAGGTAAAGCTGAGGTTAAAGGTACTCAAAAGAGACAAAGGAAGTGAGGCTGTGGAAGGCCAGGCTGCTTATAGAGTAAAGCTGTAGTTAAAGGAGTTCAAAAGAACAGAACGGGTCAGGCTGTAGAAGCTGGAGCTGCTTGTAGAGTAAAGCTGGTGCTGAGGAAGGGCGAGGAGAGGGATATGAGGGCTTTAAAGCCAAACTCACGATGTGACGAAGGTCAGGATCACAAAGGTAAAATCCGCAGGAATCGCACTTTAAAGCAGCAAAGAGAAGAAATACCAACTAGGGCGTAGAAAGAGAATACGTCGGGGCAAGGCCTGGGCTTATAACCAGTGGAATACAGTTACCCAAAGGGGCAAAAGGAGGTTATCACTGTAAGGGATGTGAATTGAATTACTTGACTTGATTGAATTATTTAGAGTTAGAAGGGAAGCCCTAAAGGCTGCCTTCAAGGACCCTTGTGGTACAGTGTGATCCCACGGTGTGTGGTATGACAGCACTGTGCCACTGTGTCACGTGACAAGACTGGACCCTGTCCTTCACATCACACCTCCAGGGTAGCACAAGCTACAATATCGCGTCTCTCCGATAGCTACTTAGCATCCCCGATCCTTGAATCAGAATTTCTGATGCTCTACTGGGTATCATGCGTGGAATTGGTTGGATGGTTTGTGTTGAAAGTTAATGTTTTGAGTTATTGAAACTATAGGCTTGCTCTTTCACTTGCTCCCCACAGCTAAATTAATGCTACCATATGAAAGCCAAGGCTTTTTGCAGGAAATCATTAGCCCCAAGGGATTGAAGATAAACACCTTTTTTTCTTATATAACCCTAAGTGCTATAAGGAATATCTCATTATAATTATTAGCCTTTACCTTAAGCTCAGTACTCGGAGGGTTGGTCTAATTGATATTTAGCAGGTTTAGTTAATCGAACTATTGTTTAGATGGCCTGGTGCATCATCAAATGGTGAAGGATAAATGAATAATCGAGTATCGCGAACTCAGACAACCGAGATGAAGATGGTACATCACTAGGAACGCAGTGGAAACACAGAATCGGCCGTGTCGCTCGAATCCAGCCCCAAGAAATCAAACAATAAAACGTCGCTAGATCACCAAGATGATCGAATCGAAAACCTGGATAGAGACAAACACTTAATCACCTGCATTATCTCACATCAATAACTCAATGGTCTCGAACCATGTAAAGTGTAAAGCACCGAGTACCAGATCCTAGAGCTGATAATTATCCTTGGTGTCTTGTAACAACGGCTTGTGTCATCCTTATCTAACGCTTTCTGCCTCGCAAAAATCTCCATCAGAATAGCACGCGATTGGATAAAAGCTTGGGCACTAATGATTGACCCTTGTGTTCGTTGACTTTTGCCATATTCACTTCTGGTACCAAAACGTGGGCTAAATGGCGGCACTAAGGCCGATACAATAGGCTAATCAGACGTGGCGCAATTGAGGCAGTACAGCCTTAATTGAACGTCGCGAGCGGGTTCAAAAGTTGGGATGGCTCTTCCAATCAGGTGAAGAGTTGATATGGCACTGTCTGGATCAAGTCAAGTCCTGTTTTAGAATGCATCGTGCGAGATGAAGAGGTAGTAGTCATGAGATTTATTGTTACTCTGCTACTGAACTATGTTTTATATATGCCAGTTCCGAACAAAGGAAATTCCCAACGTTCGACACCCTGAGCCACGTCAAGAGGTTGCGACTTTGCTGCTCATCAGAAGCGTAGAGCACAGGCAGGGCTGTCATGATTCTCGTGTATCATCATCTCGTATCCCCATGCTAAGATCCAATCACCATCGGAATTAGACAAGGACGAGTGGCTTAGTAAAGGCCGACGCAGATGTCTCCCTTGATGCGGGCAGTCAAGTGGACCTCGGCCTCGAGGTCGAGCTTGATGCCGACGAGGAGGGCAGCGGACTTTTGGTTGCCGTTCTCATCGGTGGCACCCTTGAGGAGCTGGCCTGCAGGGAGTTCGTGAGCAATGGTTCTCGAGGGTGCAGGGAAGTTCCTGCGACTTACCGGCGGGCTGAGAGAGACCGGTGGAGGTGGGCAGAGGAACAACGAACTGCTGCTTGGCGCCACGGCGTCCGCCACGGGCCTGGCCATCAGAGTCGGAGTCGGACTGGTAAGCCATGTTGGAGGGGTTGGTCTTGGCGAGGCTGGATGAGCTAGACGAGTCAGCCTGTGTTCCTCTGGATGCTTGAGTAGCAAGCAAGCTGCAGAGCGCTTACGTGACAGGGGGCTTGGGAAGGGCAGGAGTGGAAGTGGTGGTGGGAGAAGTGGTGGTGCTGAACAGTGTTAGACTCTGGATGCCACTTGACTCCCAAGCGAGTGAAGAGGATGGGTTCTTGGTTGAGTGGGTTTCTTACGCAGGAGCAGACATGTTGATTGTTTGGGGGGTGGACGAAAGTCGTTGGTTTAACGAGGGGAGGATTGATGGTGATTGGAGCTGGGGCTCGAGTGATGATTGTTGAGAAGGTGTGAGAGTTGATGATGAGAGAGAGTTTGGTCCAACGACGATCGACTGGCGTGCTTATATAGACAATTCGGGGCCCGTCAGGCCCATTGCCTCTTCGCGAGGCAGCCCCCGTTTCCGCGAAAGATCCCGAAGCGGTCCCAGACGACATGCCGAAAACCTCTCCAAGGCACATCGCGAGTCCACACCGGGCTGCGGCTCCGGCCACCGTGAGCGCGCTGGACCCCGTACATCACCGAGCTACCCCAGCACATCCTAGCACCTCCAACCTCGCAGTTTGATGAGTTGTCAATGCTGTCTCACCATGAGGCACGCTAAAGGTCTCGCGGCTCTTTGGTTTTCCTGGGGATGGTGTGAGAGCCGGCTGGGCCCCTGCCGGACACCGACGGGCCCGGTAGGTACAGAAGGACTCCACAGAAGCGCTCTGTGATGCTCTGTGATGCATGACCCCCAATGGCTTCGATAACCTCCATCTCTCCTTCGCCGCCTCATCCACATCGCTCACATCGCCCCCATCATCGGCCGCCGCAGCAAGCCAGGGCCGACGGCAGGGGGCTCGACTCCACACCAGCTATCACAGGCTGCATCCAGCGGCTGCAGAACAAAGGTGCAGCGTCGCAGCTGAATTGACACGTCTGTACGGGGCGTCAGGGGGACTGCTTCGTTGACACGTATCTTGCGATATCATCCGATGTTTGGCATGCGCCATGGCGATGTGACCCCTGCCTCCGGACCTCCGAGTGAACCCCCCGGCGTCGATTCCTCGATGGCCCGCGGCACTTCCGACTACGCGGCGTCGATTTCCCGCATCTAGCCTCCGCCGAACCCACTCACATATACCCCGACGATGCGGGTGCAGGGATGCGCCCGCGACGCCGCAGCCGCCGTGTTTCGCATATGCGTGTTGGCGGAAAACAACGCCGCCCCTGCGCCTTCGGCCGGCTCTCCACAGGCGCATCGTAGGTCTTCTATAGGCTCATCGCTGGGGGAAGTCGGGGTTCGGCCAGGGTCAGGCTTCCAGAGAATTTTCCTTCCAGCTTGACGGCTCCGGTTCGGGTCTTGGGATGACATGATTTTGTCGGGAAACACCGGCAACCCGACGCTTGATTGGAGCTTATTTACACGGTCTATCCTGGTATTTGCAGGTCTACCTGGGCTGCAAAACTTTTGGTGTTGAGGATCTGGGGCGAACAATCTTTAAATAGTGTACCGTTTTGGGAAATTTTGTTGTGTATCTCGGAAGTTGAATCCCCTCCCTCCCTCTCTCCTGCGTCATCGTGTGGTTCTTGAATGGTTCGTTGTTGTTGTTATTGTCTAGGTGGTTGAATTAGCGACATCAATGTCGGCCCCGTCTTCTTCGTCCTCGTCCTCGTCCTCGTCCTCTTCCACGTCGACGTCCACACCACAGAGCGCTCTCCAAGAACTCTTTGGCACTCTCTGCAAGCAAAAGCTGCTCGAAGAAGTTGACAAACTCAAAGCCGCCATCGAAAAGGACGATCCACAAGAAGTCATCATGTCTATCCCTATGTTGCTCGCCCTCACCATCTGCCCGGCCATGCTGGGCACCCAAGAGGCTATCCGTCAGAGTCAGTCCAAGACCAAGCGTGAGGAACATCGTTCTCGCAGATGCAACTTGATCGTGTCTTGTGTAAAGCCTTCGATTCGAAGCCGTGACATTAACAACAAGTTGATTGTCCTAAAAGATTCAAAGGTAGCTAGCTACCCCCAGCCCTTGGCTCAGCAGGACGTGAACATAACTAACGCTAAATACCCCTTCAGCTCTACATCGCCAACGAGCACCCCTTATACAATCATGACCCCAAAAACAATGTCAGCAAGGGTTACCCTTTCTCGGGATACTTCCTCCCCTACCCTGATTCGGAATACGAAGGCCTGGTCAGCACAATCAGCGACGACCCTCCCCAGCTTAACTGGATCTACATCGACAAGAACACATATGAGGTCAAGTATGGCATTCGCACAGACGCCCAGGAGAACATCACGGGCCCATTCGACTGTACCAAGCAGGACCGACGCATGACCCTTGAGGGCTGGGAGGGCTTCTGCGCAGTAGAGGAACTCCCCGGCATCTGGGCCCTCTTTTACGATCGCGACGACAATGGCCTTAAGAACAAGGTCCCCTTCGGCACTCGAGTCCTCGAGGTCGAACTCACGAGACGCGAGAAGAAGGAGCCCAAGCCGGAGCCTGATGCCACGGCGCCCACGACTCTCGAGGAGAAGTGGAAGCAACACAAAGAGCAGACCCAGGAGCAGGAAGTGGACCGGGAAGCCTTCCTCGCCACTGGCAACCCTGCAGCTGCGCCCACCGAGCCCACGCAGCCCACTCAGCCCATGCAGCCGATGCAGCCCCCTGCTGCGGCCGAGCCCACTTCCGAAGAGAAGAAGCAGAAACTCGAGGCTTTGAGTGAAGGGATGCGCCGCCTCGGTCTCACTCTGGATAATGTCTCTATTTCCAAGTCGCATGCTCAGTCACACGCTCCTAGCGTGGCTACGAATGACTACTCTGTTTGGTCGGCTGCTAGGAAGGCTGCCGATGGCGATAGCAGCTCAGTCACAGCTGCCAGCTCAGTCTCGGGCAGGAATCACGACACCACCAGCGTGTCGAACGGGTCGGATAATGACATGTACAAGAAACCATATGTAGAGGACGCTACGGCTTGAAATGGATGGGTTACAAAAGCATTAGGTATTAGATTGGCATATTGATATCAGGCGTTTGATGGATGGGCATACATAACATTGGCTTGTCTCTGTTGCATCGGGCTACAAGGGTTAATTCTGAAAATACATTATCTTAACCCGGATCTCTCGTCCCGTTCCCCAGATTATTGAAGCGATCTCGCGATGAACACCCCAGTCAGTTGGCCCGGGTAACATAACCGCAGCAGCCTAACCGCAGCAGCCGGCAATTAATAACAAAAAATCTCGGTTATATCGAAAGGACAGGGTTTTGGAGGTTGCATTTCTGGCTGCATCAACTGATCTGCAGCAAGCATGGGTGGTGGCTGGCGTGCTCACACAACGGCAGCCTCACTGGGGCGATTCCAAGACATGCATTTTCGACTTTTCGTTGAAAGGGAAAAAGTGCTCCGTGATCGTCATTTCATCCGCTTGCCGTCGACACTGCCGAGCTGAGGGGTGGGGAGAAGGTGGTCGGTCAAGCCTACAACCCACCACACTACGTTAAGGCGAATCCATCAGGGAGATTCAGGATGAAAGCGCCAATGCTATGTGGCAGCCAACCCTCACGCGACCTTGATAGTCGTCTCCGCGTCTTGAAACGCAAAAAGTTGGAACCCCGGATTCGACAGGGGATTCGGGCGTCGGGGGAACCAAGTCCGGAGCAACAGCTCATCTGCAAGTTCCTTTAGGGCGCTTACCACGGCACGATCTCTTGCTACTCGGACCAGATCGGTCACGATGCCGGTGTGATGGGCTGAGAATTGATGTGAACGGATGTGATGGCTGGGGGCCGGTACAGGCAACTAGCTACTTGATACATACATGAAATGTAACATGGAATGCAACATGGCATCTACCAACATCTACTAGCATCTACCACCCTGGCATCACCGGCCACGATTGGCAACGGCCATGTCGATTTCCCCAGACAACTCCGGAGCCGCCAAGCTCACCGGCCATGTGCCTGTCCGGACGTTGCAGGGACTAGGTTCTTTACCCCATGCGCTAGCTGTCAGATGATGCGCTGCGATGCAGACCCATGTCTAATAAGCCTCGCAAGGACACCGGCACCGGGGTTCTAGAATCAGCAAGGGCGTCGGATCGGACTGTCGAGAGGCGCATTGCTCAACGCCCGGCCATGAACCCGTCTATTCCCGTTGTCCCGCTCGCATCATCCTGTCTCAAAAGCAAGACGACAAGTGCATATCGGCCCGGCCGCGAGAATCAGCTCTGCCAAGAAGATATGAGGCAGTCGAGAACGTCATCTCGGTCGCAAATTGCCGCAAACTCGTATCCTTGCCGCCTGGAGGCCTTCTTCCTCTGGCTTTTGCCGGCCCCTCCAGGAGTCCAGCGGAGTCAGCTGAACCAGCTGAGAGCGGGTCTGCGAGTTGCAGGTAGGATCGCTCGTCCAGATGCCTCCGTAGTACGTAGTATAATTACGGAGCATAGCCAATTCTTTAGGGCGCTTGCTCAGCCGCATGAATCTCCCGATCGCCCAGGCCTGGGCAGGGATCTATCCGGTGTGTGGCCCTGTCACATTGGGCAATTTCAACTTCAGCTCTCGTACGGAGTTTGACACGCTCAATTGCGCGTTAAACTAAGAAAAAAGCACGTGCTCTCTATGGACAATTGGCAAAGGAACCTCTAGAGTCTTGATGGAGTCTTGATGGAGTCCAGACGGGGCTCATTGGCGACAAAGAAAATATATGCAGCGCTGAGTCGGTGAACGGAGGTCAACGGAAATGAAGTCTGTGAACCTGCTGCTCGCCGGGTTCCTACGTGAGAATCTCCACCCAAGATATCTCTGGACACTCATTTACGGAGACTACCGGCAGACACGTTGCCTGTTGCTATAGTTACTCTTGGATCCTAGACATGGAATTAGAAACTTGATCCGAATTTAACTTTTCCAAAGGACTCTCTGACGTGTCATGTCAACTGGCCCACTATGAAGTGAGACTTCTCGAATGACTTTCCACTTTAGCCAAGGGCTTAATCCGGCCCGTTCACAAAACCAATCTCTGCCAAACGAAGAACCAACTAACAATTTTCTCCTCAATGAATCCCAATCGTCTTGACAACGTCGTCCGTATTACAGCCAGACCTTTTTCACGAGGAAACCTCTGTGAGATTTAGCCAGAGATCCTTAGTGCAAAAGAGGATGAATTACTTCGGAACGGTCATGGCCTTCATGTACAAGCTGTAATAGGCGCCCTTTTTTTGCGTCCTGATGCTCCTCAATATGGAGTTTAGTCATACATGACATCCAATATGGATATCGAGATTGGGACCTGAGCAAGTACACAGATTTGTGACTACGTAGCAAGTGCTCTTTGAAATTTATAGAAAAGAACCAAACTTGTTACTTGTCCCCCGACACCTAAGTTAAGCTAGGAATAGGAACGTGAGCCCCTCGTGTGCTGCGCTGCAGGATTATGTACCAATTTACTATGGTTTATCACCCTCAAGAGTCGTGCAAGGATCACGGCGAGAAGGAGACCTAATAGCAGAGGCAGAAAAGGTTGGAAGAGCAAGACCAATGATGGACATATGAAAGACCAAACTGAATGGAGAGATTGGCCTGTATCGACATTGGACCTCCTCTCTGGGTCTCAAAATAACCATTACCTTCTTCAAACAACCCCCTACATGGTAATTTGATCACATATCGCAAACCTCAGAGTTAATTACTATTATATTAGGGTCGCTTCCCTTACATTGTTGGTCTCTTACCCATCGCAGTCTTCAACTTGAGTATTATTCCGCAGCTACTTGCAACTGATTTATTCTGTACCCATGGCTTGCAACCTGTTCCAACTCAGCACACACGCCCATATCCGAGTTCTGGTACTTTTAGTGAACTTCCATTTAACTCAAAGATAGCCCTTTAATTGTTCATCACACCAGGCAAAAAACTCAACAATATTCCCTGACTGTTCATCAACGGCAGCCCTGCATGCAGAAACCAAGTCTGGGCGGACCTTTCCAAGCCTACCGAACGGGATGACCCAGGTATCCATGTCCTTCAATATCTCCAAATTGAGATCCGGAGAAAGACCCGCAAACAATTCCGTGTATGCGCCTTGGATGGCTTTGTGGAGGAACATATTTAGGATGAACGATCCAATCCAAGATACCTCTGTGGAAAATGTTCTCTGAAGATCAGTCTTGATATTTCCTGGATCGAGATACTAATTTGGATTTTAGTTACTATTCGTTATCTTCGTCCACTCGGACACGCTGCATTCGGCCTCCATGCGAACTGCTAACGGGAAGAAACTCACAACGCTGAGAACTCCATGATCCTTCAGAATTCTGTTGAATTTCCCACTGAGAAAATACTCACCCGCCTTGCTAATGCAGTACCGTGTGGTTGGCGGGTGATCGTGAAATGTCCCGTTTCTGAGCTCTTCCACGTTTACACCTCCTTTCGGAGTTAGCATTGCTCCTGAGCTGCCTACCCATACAACCCTCGTCTCCCCTATGCCCACGTCGAGCAGACGAGCTGTATATTTGAGTGATTCTTCAAGAAGATTTGTTAATAGATAGGGTCCTAGGCAATGGACACCCATCTGTGATTCCACACCGTGGCTATTCTCACTCCCTTTGGGAGGGGCCAGGACACCTGCATTGTGGAAGAGGACATCTAGTCGTCGCGACTTGGAAAGGAACTCAAAAGCACCGGCCTTGATCGAATCGTACGAACCAAGGTCTAGATCTAGAGGATATAATAACCCCTTCGACGATGGATGAAGAGACTTGATCTTCTCGACGACTGTATCGAGCTTAGACCGAGATCGAGCGGCGAGGAAAACGGTCGCGTCCTTGGAGTAAAGAAGAGCAGGAAGCTCGAGTCCAATACCGGACGTGGGCCCCGTGATGAAGTAAACCTAAGATAGAGCATATTAATTACTGCCTTGACGAAGAGGAGGAATGCACTGGCAGTGTGGGAGCCGTACCTTGCCAGTTAGATCCGGCAGGTTCTTTTCTGTGAACACCGGTCGAGGTGGGAAAGCTTGACTGAAGGATGCGCCCATTTTGGTCAACTGAGCTTTATTGACGACGAATAATTGGCCTGCCGAACCGCTTACAGTTGCTGATTCTCTAGTTCTTATACATCTGATCACACTGCCCTCGACGACATCACTTCCAAGCATTACGCAAGCTTCATCAATCATGTCATCAATTATTCGTGCCATTTGACTATCGTCGAGTCATTTTTCTACGAAGAGCTATCATGTCTGATATGCATGTGCATCTGTGCTGGTCTGGTGGTAGTTCAGTTCTCGGAGTTCAGGCCGGAGTTAATGCAAAACTGATCACACCCGCCACTATCCCCGGGGATTCAGACATGACAACCGATACAACGGGACACTGAGCTTCTAAATTAGCAATGAGCCCTTCCCTAAATGGCAAGGGCCAATTTCGTCTTGCATGAGAGTAAGCATGTACCGCCACTTGAACACCACGATGTTGGATTATCGGGAGTTGGTGCCGAGCGAGGCTCTCATCTGCTTGGGAGCCTGGGCTAAGCTGGCCTATCACGACTCTTTGTCGGCGAAGACTGTCATTTCGTCTACGGAAAGGCGCAGGGTATTGCTTGTAGGATCTACTAGGCGTGAGATTTTAGGACGGGCATTTGCAACCGGGTAAACGGTCTCATCTGCGATATACGATCGGACCATGCGCCGTAACAGGCATCCTGCACCACCAACTACTTGCTGATATACTCTGAGGATTATAACAGGATAATGCAATTGATACCTGATGAGGATCATGAAATGCGCATCGATGCTGTTCAACAGAATAGCTCGATATTCGCCTAGATGCACTTTTGGCCGCAATTAAAACTGTCCCGATCAGCTCACGTTAAGAAGAACAACGCAAGGTCCACATGAGTTGCTTGAAAGTCAGGCAATCAAGGGCCAATGTCCGAGTAGTGACTGGGGTATACGCGTCAAGACGACATTGATGGAAGTCGGGTCGGTGGTACGCCAGGCACAGCCTCAGAACCACAGAAGGACCGGAGCAGAGTGACACAACATGTGTAGCGCCATTGTTTGACGAGATAGAGAAAGTGAATGACAAACGCACCTTCAAGAAAGGACCGAGTGAGCAATACAGCGTCGACTTACATGACTCTTGAGGGAGCTCCGAGGGAGCTCCGAGAGAGCTCACGCGACTCGAGACCAGAAATGTCATCATCACCGTGGCCCGGATGGCACCGGATGTCGGCAATTATGGTTAAAATCACGCTCTCCTGCACCGCCGGGGGGGTTATTATGATAATGCCATTTATCTGAATTTTCCTGGCTCATGGCAATGCTGAAATATGATAGGTGTATGTAGTGAAATAAAATGGACCAAGGCCCACTAGTCACAAATTTTAACCAGTAAAATGCTCTTTTTGAGACCTGTTATATACCACTACTCCTGAAGTAACGATTAAATCTTTCAAAACGGGTATATCATTATAATGCAGCCAATGTTGCCATCAATGGCTCACGGAAATCGGCCGGCTCGGAAGGCATTTGTGCGATGGAAGCGACTTCCGATGCCGTTTTCAGCTTAGCTGGAATTGCGTGCTTCAGTTTCCCTGGTGTCGTGATGAGGAGAGTAATGATGGAATAGAGGGCCAGCTGCCGTTTTTTCCTTTCCTTCATTTTACATCCTTTCACATCGAATTTAAGTCTGTTAGGGTCTTCATTGGCCTGAGCAGTGTATTCCTTGCTAATATTGCTATACTGGAGGTACATGAGAGGCCTTCTTACTCAACACTTCTCAACCAGGCCACACCACATCAAGCTGGGTCGCGACAGGACCGACAACATACAAAAGTGCACGCCAACATACAAAAGCAGACAAAGCAGCGATCAATCTCGATACGCCATCTCGCAAACGCTAATCCAGCAAAGTCATGTCTCGTCACGGCCTTGGAGGCCCAAGACGCCGCATTGTCTACTCCTTGAGCAGCCGGCCGTATGCTGAGAAGTAATGACAACCTGGCACGTGGCTCTTCCTTCCTGTCTTCTCATCAAAGATGTGGCACCCCTTCTTGGCTACGTTGGGGGGAGTGTACACTGCAAAGTTGCGGGTTAGTTGCGTGACAAGTGTCGGTGACTAGGGAGGGGTTCCTACAGTGTAGGGAGACAGCGAAGTCGCTGCCCTTATTGGACACTCGGTGGAGTCCAAGCTCGTCGGCCATATAGGCGACAGCATTTTCCTTATATACCTTCTCGGATATCAACTCTAGTGGTCCTTCACCCTCCTTCTCGGGGAAGGCGAAACGAGTCTCGGTCAGGTTCCCTCGCAGGATCTTCATCAGGCAATGAGCCTTGCCGTGGTCGTGGATAGGGCTGCCCTTGCCGGGGGACCAAACAAGGACAAGCTATGCATGCTGTTAGCCTCGGTTGGATCAGGTCAAGTCGACCTCGATTGACTCACCAGGTTGCTCTTGCCGTTGCCTTCATCAACCAGGTTCCTGGTGTAGCCCCGGCTGTGGTCACCGAACGCATACTTGTTCCACTGGTTGTCGGAGCCATCATAGTCCTCCATGAGGCGAGTCAGGAAGTTGACGTTGACATCGTCACAAGTCAGACCCGACGACGGACCAAGTGCTTCCTTCAACCCCATTACGAGTTCCTCGAAACGGTCCTGCGGGAACGTACCCACACTGGGAGAGACCCCGAGGCCGATGGTGTTGGAGAGGATGCCGACTGCCATGGTTGCGTTGTGGGATACTTGACGGGATATGGGATGTGTTGTTGGATGCTATATGACTGAATGGTTGTCGACTGGATGGTTGATGGGTTGTCTTGGGTTGACACTGGTCTGAAGTAGGAGAGGACAACACACCGACTTGGGGGATGGCGAGCGGGGGTCTACGATGACTACTTGCGCGGCCATGCTCCGATACCCTGTCGTCGGTCAGGACCGGGAACGACCAAGCCGGCAGATAGTAACACCGACATCTGGCTGTGGGTCTTTGATTGATACCGACATCATTTGACGGGCTGAGTCGGCGAGCCACAGGGTCCGGTGAGCCAGTTTGCCGCTTCTGGTTGGACGCTCGGCTGCCATGACGCTAAGATTACTGGGAATTGGCTGGATCGTTCGTCGGGCGTGCTGCGCGGATAGCGTTAATTGTGGGCACGGTGCGGACGGGCGCCTGCGAGTTGCTAGAGGAGAATTACACGGCAATTGCGGGCATTGAGCACGGCCGGAGAAACGACAGGTTTCCATTGTCAAATGCGGCTCTTTTTTGATGTGGATTGCTCCTTGGGCATATTTTTTTTTTACTCCGGAAACTAATTGTGTACGGCGGCCTGCCATTTGCATAGTCGGGAACTTGCTGGTTGTTTTATCGGCGCACCGGCCCTCGAGTCGGCACTAGGCCTGGGTACGTATCCGGTGGAATCCACATGGGCCGTTACCGATTCCCGGCGGCGCTTTTTGTCATTCCGCTCTCGTGTTTTGATGCATGATGTCAAAATTACTCTCTTCGGCAAGAAAAGGCGGAGTATTTCCTCGAAATTCCTTCTCGTGACAAACCTTTGGAATGCCAAGTTGCCACCGTGGACCCTGAGTCACAGAGTCAAAGACTGTTTGTTGAACTTTCGAGGGCTCCTGTCTTGGCGAGCTCTCTCTTTCCCTTACCACCTGATCCACCACCACTTTTGTATCACTGCTCACTTTCACCACGAGCCTCGCGTGATCGGCCGTGTACATCAATATGTCTGACAAGACTACCACTCCGTGTTCCAGCGGCCAGACCGCATGCGACACTCCTCCACGACCTTGCGAATCAACATTGCCATGCAAAGAGAACGTCGGGTGGCGTCGGGTTGTGCGAAATTTCACACCGTCGTAAGTCCCATCTCCATCCACACACATTCATCATCCACACATCCACCACCACCACCCAACCAACAAACATCCTTGCCCTGTGCCCGGAATCAAATCATAGCGAACGACTCTGACCAGGTGTGCTTGATAACTCCATAGATGGTTTGCAGTTTGCATGGGGACAGGCATCGTCTCGATCCTTTTACACAACCTCCCTTACAATGCAGAGTGGCTGCAGTGTGTCTCATACGCCTTCTTCGGGCTCAATGTGATCCTATTCGTCACCTTCCTGGGGTTATCCATAGCCCGCTACACGCTGTACCCTGAGATCTGGGGGGCTATGATCTCTCACCCCGGCCAGTCTTTGTTCTTGGGATGTTTCCCCATGGCTTTTGCCAGTAAGTTTGGACCGTGACGCTAGGGCGACGTAGGACGCTGACGCGAGAGCAGCAATCATCAACATGATGGTTTTATGCTGCAAACAGTGGGGTGATGGGTTCATCTACCTGGCATGGGCGTTCTGGTGGATTGATGTGTGGTTGTCAGTTGCAACATGCATAAGCATGCCGTTTATCGTTATGCACCGGCATCGACCGGGATTGCAAAACATCACCGCTGCCCTTCTCCTCCCCATCGTCCCCGCAGTTGTCGCGGCCGCATCGGGAGGCATTGTCGCCGAGGCACTCCCTAACCGAGCCCATGCCATGACTACAGTCATCACGTCTTACGTTCTTTGGGGATTGGCGAGTCCTTCTCCGCCTGTGTGCTGGCTCTGTACTTCCACCGGCTTACCATCCACTCCATTCCGCCTAAGGAGGTCATTGTCTCCGTGTTCCTGCCTATCGGTCCTCTGGGCCAGGGCGGATTTGGGATTCAGCAGCTAGGAAAGGTGGCTATGAAGTTACTCCCCGAGTCCACTGCGTTTGGATCCCTGGCCCTGCGTGGCGGTGAGATCCTGTATGTCTTGGGCGTGTTCCTAGCGATTATGATGTGGGGGTTTGCTCTGGTCTGGTTATCATTTGCACTCATCAGCATTGCTACCATGCAGAACTTCCCATTCAATATGGGCTGGTGGGGATTTACATTCCCGCTAGGCGTATTGGCAACATGCACAAGCGCCCTGGCAGAGAACCTTGATAGTGACTTCTTCAAGGTGTCTACAATGGTAAGACCCCTGTTCACATGCTTTTCTCGATTGTTTTTAGGCCCAATTCTAACGATTCATTAGATCCTTTCGCTTTCGGTTTTGCTGCTGTGGATTGTTGTCGCAACCAGGACCGTGAAGCTGGCCATCACAGGCGAGATGTTCCATGCGCCTTGCTTGAAGGATTTGAGAGACAAGTCTGAAGCGGCAGGGTCTGACAGAAGGGTCTAGGTGGCTCTCTGCCTACTTTTGAATGGCTGCATCTGTATCATTTTTAACAACTTCTTTTATATTTTATTCTCAACGTACATAGCGCTGCATCTCAACTTGGCAGCATCGCCCTCGTCTGATTTCGTGGGAGAATGGGTAAGGAGCATAGAAGCGAGGTATTTAATTCATAACATCGGTGTTGTTGGTACTACCGGACCGTCATTCCAACGAAACCTTCAATTTTATGAATCGTGTTGTCGAGTTGTGGTGTTGCAAGTCGCATCGGAGAATATTTGGAGACGGGTCGAATGAGAAGCCATGCGAGGACTTTCACAGCGTGTGGTTCGCTGATCAAATCGCTGCCATTCGATTGGCGATGCGCAATGACGAACGAGAGGACGACCCCACCAAAATTGTTAGTAGCGGGGCAAACCTTTTCCCCAGACGTGGGAAGCGAACACCACAGATTCAACGTCTCGTCCTGTGATCCTACCGCAGCAATCGCACGCCCAAGATGGACTGGACAAACCATTCGTCGCCTCTTCGGCTCAACTCCATTGTTGATGGTTGGTTTGTAGCACCCTGCTGTCGCCTACACACCTCTAACCTGGCCTGTAGACCTGGTCGAAGCTTGGCACATCCACCGTACCCCGATTATCCTCGCCATTCTCGCACTTCTCGGCGCCGCACGAGTCTACCTCCACCTCAATGTCGAAAAGACGGAGTTGGTTGTGTTGCCGAAAATATACCAGGAGCCTGAAAAGGTCGTCATCGAAGAGAAGACCGCAATCGTAGAGGCGGAGCCCGAACCACCCAAGAAGGATGTCAAATCGCAAGGACCCCGAAGGATTAAAGGAGGGTTGGCCAAGAAGCCTTCCAAAACCAGCCAGAATGAGATGGATATGACTCGCCCGGTTCTTATCCTGGTATTCTTCTCATCCGTTACCACCAAGACCGAGAAGCTCGCGAGGGAGTACATCAAGACGCTCGAGGGGACCATTGATGAATTGGCAAAACAGTCTGGTCGATCGTTCCTGAAGCCGGAACTGCTGGATTTGACAGAGATTGACTTTGACGATTATTTCATTTCGCCGTCCAAGGTTCATGGCGATGTCGACCAGGTTTACCTCTTCCTCATCCCAAGCTATAATATTGATTCCATCAACGACACTTTCCTTGAGCACCTACAGGAGACTCATCATGACTTCCGCATTGATACTGCCCCTCTTTCACCTCTATTGGGATACTCGGTATTTGGATATGGTGATAAAGAGAACTGGCCTACGGAACCTGAGGGCTTCTGCTTCCAGGCCAAGGATATTGACAAGTGGATGGCCAAGTTGACTGGACGAAAGAGGGCTTACCCAGTTGGAATGGGAGATATGGGCAGCGATCATGTCGAGAGACTTGAAGAGTGGGCAAAGGGTGTCCAGGAAGTGGTTGAGCACGTCGCTCGCACTGGAAACCTTGGCGAGGGGCTTCCTGGCAGTGGAGCCCCCGATGAGAGTGACGTCGAGGAGGAGGCGGAAGATGAGGACGATGGTGAAGTGCTGTTCGATGACGAGCCAAACGACAACAAGAAGAAAAACACAGAAAAAGCTCTAGACGACGTGGAGGACCTTGGTCGCATGATCCTAAAGGATGACGGCTCAACTGGTGCTCAGAAAGCCCCTCTCGCGATTGACTTCACCTCATACGGCTCATCTACCAAGAAGAAGACCCCTGTCCGAGGTCCCAAGGAGATGGTGGCCAAGAATTCGCCCACATACGCCGCTCTGACCAAGCAAGGATATGCCATCGTTGGCTCCCACTCCGGAGTCAAGACATGTCGATGGACCAAGTCGGCCCTGCGCGGCAGAGGCTCCTGCTACAAGTTCTCCTTCTATGGCATCAACTCTCACCAATGTATGGAGACGACGCCTTCTCTCTCTTGCTCCAACAAATGTGTCTTCTGCTGGCGCCACGGTACCAATCCAGTTGGAACAACCTGGCGATGGGTGGTGGACCCTCCCGACTTGATCTTTGACGGCGTCAAGATGAACCACTACAAGAAAATCAAGATGCTGCGTGGAATGCCGGGTGTTCGAGCCGAGCGTTTCGCGGAAGCCATGCAGATTCGCCACTGTGCATTGTCGCTTGTGGGAGAGCCCATCTTTTACCCCTACATCAACGAGTTTCTGGAGATGCTGCACAAGGAGCGAATCTCTTCCTTCTTGGTCTGCAATGCACAGCACCCCGACCAATTGGCGGCGTTGAAGGCTGTCACGCAATTGTATGTGTCCATCGATGCGGCTGACAAGGAGTCGTTGCGCAAGATCGACAGGCCCCTGCACCGAGACTTCTGGGAGAGATTCCAGCGGTGCCTTGATATCCTCCGCGAGAAGCGCTTCCACCACCGAACGGTATTCAGGTTGACGCTGGTCAAGGGCTTCAATGTGGACGAAGAAGCTGAGGGCTATGCCAGACTCGTTGAGAAGGGTCTCCCCTGCTTCGTCGAGGTCAAGGGTGTCACATACTGCGGCACGTCTACGTCCTCCAACGCCGGATTAAGCATGTCAAACGTCCCGTTCTACTGGGAAGTCTGCGACTTCGTCAAAGCCTTGGAGAAGAGACTGCAAGAGAAGGGCCTGAACTATGGCATTGCGGCTGAGCATGCCCACAGCTGCTGCATCCTGCTGGCAAGTGACCGATTCAAGGTGGACGGCAAGTGGCACACAACCATCGACTACAAGAAATTCTTTGAGCTCCTGGAAGAGCGGGGCGTCGATGGTGATTGGAAACCTGAGGACTACATGGGAGAGGCGACTCCGGAGTGGGCTACCTGGGGCAACGGGGGTTTTGACCCGCGTGACGACAGAGTGGACAGGAAGGGGCGAAAAATTGAGGCCTCATAGAGCCCACGGAAGAGTAGTAAAAGAAAGAATTAAACATCATGATGTGTTGCGGAAACGCTGCCAGCATTGCCGTTCCTAGGTCCATCCGGGATTCGTTCAACGTACACCTGTTTACACAAAGCTCTATGGAAGTTGGAAGAGCGAGACTATGGTACATCGAAGGCCGTCAGGTCTCCATATCAGATTTTAGGGCCCGGGGATTTCCGAGCTTCTAGTTCAGTTTTGGGGTTGGGTGTGTTTTTTTGTATCTGGTGTGCGAGGAGCGGGGAGAACCAGAATTTAAGAGACACTTGTTGTCTCCCTTTAATCGAGACCGACGTTGGGGATGTCGGCCAGGTTGATGCCAGGGGGGGCAGCGGGTGCGCGAATATCGAGGGATGAGTCGTAAGCGATCATCTCGGCGAGGATGTCTAATATAGGCTGCGGAATTGTTAGTCTCGTGGGAGTTGAGATATAAGTTGCTCGCGTGTCTGCTTACCTTGGGAACGGTGCTGTCGTAGATGCGGATAAGGTCACCGGGGGCAGGGTAGACCTTGAGGCCCTTGTAAAAAGGCCAGAGCAGACTCGAGAGCCTTGGTAGCTGTAGATGCAGAGTCAGTATACCGTTCATGATTGCGTTATCGATGGAGGGCTCTCGTACGATCTTGGCTCAGAACCTCGCCGGCCATGACCTGCTCGTTGAAGAAGGCCTCACGCTCCTCCACGCCGCTGGGGAAGCCCTCCTCCTTGGCCTCCTCAACCTTGGCCCGGATCGAGCCGCGTTGTCGCTGGGTCGAGGCCTCGGCCTCCTCCTTCTCAGCCCGGGCCTGCTTGCGCTCGTTCCTCCTCAGGTTGCGGCGGAATTCGGCCTGGTTGCGTCGCTGGTAGTCGAAGTAGACGACGTATCCTTCCAGGGGGGCTCAGAGTTAGCAATGGCTCGGCGGCGGCTTGGCCCGTAGCGGTGGCGGTGCGGGATGCCCTCATGGAAGCTTACCGACGACAACAGCGGCAACGGTTGCGACGGATGCCGTCACCATGGCGTTGTTCTGGACCATGTTGGCGGATTGATTGGTGTGTGTAGCAGCTAGAAGCAAGTGAGGTTGTGGTCGATTGCGATAGAGGCCCGGCACGCAAGGGGGGTGGTGACGGGGCGGAGAGAGGATTACGTCGTCAATGATGGCCAGCAGAATCAAGCGGGAGCTTTCAAGACGTCGCGATTGGGAAACCAATTTTTTAGGACCATGTCCAACCGCCGCACCGCACATGATGCGCTAGCCCCAGAGGGGACGGCGGGCTCGGAACATTGATTGGGCAGCCCATGATGCCCAAGCCGGATAAACCCCGGCCGAGCCGCCTCGGAGCTCGAGGACAATGAGGAGAGCTGTCCAGGTACGTACCGCTGCGTGCCTCGCTGCTGCATTGGGGATTCCACGTACTGTGTAAGTTAGACTGTGCTCCGTATGGAGAGAGGCTGAGGGAGCTCGACGACTGCGTACTCGCGCCATGGCCAGGCATGCTTGAGTGAAACATCAATCACCACCACCTCCTCCTTCGCGACTCGGCGCGACTGGGTTTTCTCGACGGCGGCCTTGACGGTCTCCTTATCCTCGACTCTAGTTCCGACTCGAGTTCCGCCTTGTTTCTTATTTCCACCGAATCCTCCAGTATCCTCCACGCCAGCTTGAACGCCCGCCCACCATGTCCGAGGAGCGTAGCAAGATATCGCTTCGTAGCGGCAAGCGGAAGAAGCGCCCTACCATCAGCGCTCCACGACAAATCTCCAGCCCCATCATCCAGGATGGCTCGCCCAAGGGACCGGTGCCTTCAGAACCAGCTTCGCGGCCTCGGCCCCGTCCGCCCCCGGTAGCTGGCGGCAAGGTGCGCTCTTCGTCCCGTAGCTCTTGAGGATCCCCCATGCTTACCGAACTACCCAGACATCCGATCTCGTGAAGCGACGTTACTCGACTCGGTTCAACAATGTGCCTGCCGGCTACGATGGAGCTCCGCCTATGCCTCCGGTGGCCTCGCTCGCCAACTTCGAACCTAGAGACCGCGGTAATGATCGGCCACCTCCCTCGCGAGGCGGAGGAGCTGCGCCGGTCATTGATGTCAAGGCATTGCGAGACCCCGCCCTTATCCCGGACCAATATGTCTCCAAAATCTTGAGCGATGCGACCGAAGACCAGATCCGCGAGTTCGAAGACTCGCTACGCATGCTCAAGGCCCGGGCCGCGAGCGACCTACAGCAGAGCGTCATGCAGAACAGGACCCAGTTTATCAAGATCAGCAAGGAGGCAGAGAAGCTCAAGAGCGAGATGAGGGCCCTCAAGAACCTCATGTCAGATCTCAAGGTCAATACGACTGCTCTACGGGCGGCATCGATGAAGGGCGAAGATGACCAAATGACAACCTTGTCGAAGCGGGACAAACGAAGCTCAGTTGCCGATAGAAGCGCGCTCTGGAACTCGCAAATGCAGGCTCTGTACAAGAACGTTGAAGGGTCGCAGAAGTTCCTGCCCAACGCAGCCGGGCGGCATGTGGCCCAGAACGCTGGTCCCTGGATTGAGTTGGACAATGCGACCTACAAGTCCCGTCGGGCTATGCAAATCTTCTTGCTCAACGACCACCTCCTCATCGCATCGCGTAAGAAGCGAAAGACGGACGGGGCAAATGCTGACGCTCGAGGGCCAATGATGAAGATGGTGGCTGATCGCTGCTGGCCATTGCTGGATGTAGAGGTTGTGGACATGTTGAGCACTGGAGAGTCGTCGAGCGGAAGTCGGAACAAGCTGGCCGATGCAATCATGGTTCGAGGAGTTGGTCAGGAATCTTTCATCTACCGGACGGAGAAACCAGAAGACCCCGAGAAGAAGACCCTGCTGCTGAATGTTCGCAAGGCTGTGGAGGAGCTCCGTAAGGGGCTTCGATCCGAGATGGAGGCCAACAACAAGGCCCGAGAGACCATCAACTACTTTGCGTCCCGAGACCCTGGTCTCCTTCAGAAAACGGAGCTACTGGCCACCCTGTCGGATATCAAGGACATGCTCATCGAGGTGGACGGCAATCAGCAGAGAACCTCCGCTGGGTAGAGAGTCAGATGGATGAGCTCGATATTGACATCGCCCTGCAGCGTTTTGAACCTGCAGTTGCTCGCGTCGAGAAACTGAAGGGACTGGCTCGAGGGCTGAAGAACAACGCCGTCGCTCAGGACTTTATCAACTTCAAGGTCGAGGAGCGATGTGCCAAGCTAGCAGGCATGATCGTTCGCGGCTTGGAGTTGACGCACAACGAGCAAAACAAGACACGACGCAACGTCAGCTGGTTGACAAGGCTGGGCTTTGAGGACAAGGCCAGGGAGTCGTACTTAGCCGCCAGGAGCGACAAGATCCACAAACGATCCAGGTCAGTAAAGTTATACAGACACCCAGAGATGATGCTAACACGGCAGTTACAGACAGTGCATTTTCCAGGGTGACTTGCACCTGTATATCTGGGAGGTGTCATTTGTCTACTTTATGGTCATTCACAACACGGTGCAATGCTTCCAGTCATGTTTCCCACCGCCCATGATGAGCGTGTGTGTGTCAAATGGGCCAAGGAGGAGGTAGAGGCATTTAATATGATTTTGGCGAGACAGCTAAGCAGCACAGAGCCTGGCGGTCCCGTGTGGACGCAATGTATGGAGAGGGCCAAGGAGCACGCCAAGAAGCTGTCCGAGGTTGGGCTGGACTTTATGAACCTGGTCGGACAGGACCTGGAGCATATACCTCAGGAACAGGAGACCCCTCCGGTCGGGCTGGGCCTGTCCTGAGGGAATGAGCAACCTGAGTTAAGCTATATATGAGTTGGGAGAGTGGCTGAATGAAGCAGAGGGAGTTGGAGTAATTGGACAGAGTTGATTTGACAGAGATTGTTCAGTGCGTCAATGTTGTGACTATGGCTGTGGTTGACCACTTTGCCGTAACATAGACAACGGCCCGCCCTGTCGCAGATTAATTGACGTTGATGAGGGGATGATTTGGTATGTGGAATGTTGGAGTGCAGCTGAGTCTACCAAGATGTTCAATTGAAGGCGAAATCCGTGGAGAAGAAGCTCAAGGCCGGATGCGCTTTGACAGATGCCACAGTTTCGAAGGAATAAAAAAATCCATGTTATTCTCTCGTATCTTTACTTCACCATCTCCAAATCAATCCAAGATTGCTTGTTAGGATGAGCAAGCATTTCAGTGGTGCCAACGCCACACCAAAAAGGCCGAGAGCGGGGGAGATTGTGCTCCCGCCACAGCCAGTGATGTCGCCACTTGTGCCACTGTGCTCCCGCCACACTACCACAGTGAGATTAAGCGAAGGCGTGGAGGAGCAATCCTGAGCCCAAGGCTGAACCTGGAGCCCCCCAACTATCGACATCCCTCCCCTCCTCCCTCATCTCTGCCCACCACCGAATCCATCCGCCAACAAACAGGTCGTGTGCGTCCCACGACCCAACAGCAAATCCCTCCCAGCGCCCGACAGCGTCCAGCGCTTGCCTCCTCCACGCCCTTTTTTGCTTCCCGCCCGCATTCTCCGCCCCCTGAGACGCCGCCTTTGTGCCCCGTGCCCCACCGCTCGCGATTCAGGCGTGACCGCAACGTCAACGTCAACGCCAACGTCAACGCCAACGCAACGTCATTCTCCTCCAGCTCTTCCCTCCGCCTACCGCCTCCTAACCGCGCCCGAGAACCATGGACACCAATATGGAGGACGTCGGGCGAGCACCCGCCGAAGCTTCGCCCGTCCTCAACCTCGAGCCCACCACCATCCCCACCCTCGATGGCTGGATTGAGAGCTTGATGTCCTGCAAGCAGCTGGCCGAGTCCGATGTCCAGAGACTTTGCGACAAGGTGAGACGGGAACCGGAACGGGCGCGCCGTGCTGCAGCTGCCCGAGGGCCGCGTCGATGTTGTTGGGCTGTCATGCACGATGGCCTCGTCGCGTCGTCGGGTGGCTTGCTGTCACGGCGCTCTCGCGTGATCCATGAGGGCGCCCTGCTAACTCTTCGATACAGGCGCGAGAAGTCTTGCAGGAGGAGTCAAATGTGCAGCCAGTGGTATGTTGATCATGCGCCCCCGCCAGCAAGGTGCTGGATCTGACCTCACTCGCCAGAAATGCCCCGTCACCGTCTGCGGTGATATCCACGGCCAGTTCCACGACCTGATGGAGCTGTTCAAGATTGGTGGTCCCAACCCCCGACACCAACTACCTCTTCATGGGTACGCCACTCCGAGGTGACATATTGCGACCCTAGAGATTGACCCAGCTTCCAGGTGATTACGTCGACAGAGGTTACTATTCGGTTGAGACCGTCACTCTCCTCGTCGCCCTCAAGATCCGATACCCCCAGCGCATTACCATCCTCCGTGGAAACCACGAGTCCCGTCAGATCACTCAAGTCTACGGCTTCTACGACGAGTGCCTCCGAAAGTACGGCAACGCCAACGTGTGGAAGTACTTCACCGACCTGTTCGACTACCTCCCCCTCACCGCCCTCATCGACAACCAGATCTTCTGTCTCCACGGCGGCCTGTCCCCAGTATTGACACGCTCGATAACATCCGAGCCCTGGACCGGATCCAGGAGGTTCCCCACGAGGGTCCCATGTGTGACCTTCTGTGGTCAGATCCCGATGACCGATGCGGTTGGGGAATCTCTCCGCGCGGTGCGGGTATATACCTTCGGACAAGATATTTCGGAGGCGTTCAATCACAACAACGGCTTGACGTTGATTGCACGAGCCCATCAGCTCGTCATGGAGGGTTATAACTGGTCCCAAGACCGAAATGTCGTGACCATCTTCTCAGGTACGCTACCCTGCTTGTGCAACCACCCTTCTCCTCGGGCTTGGACTAACATATACCAACAGCGCCCAACTACTGCTACCGATGTGGTAACCAGGCCGCTATCATGGAGATTGATGAGCATCTGAAGTACACCTTGTATGTCTCAACCTCCTTCATATTGTCCTGCAGAAGACTGACCAAAGCACAGCTTGCAATTCGACCCTTGCCCCAGAGCAGGAGAGCCGATGGTCTCAAGGCGTAAGTCGCACACGAGGAGCAATTCTCGTAGATTCAATTTGCTAATTCCTCGCAGGGACTCCCGACTACTTCCTCTAATCTTGCCCGTATACCCATGTCCAACCAAGCTCAAACTCCCGACCCCCGTTCGCGACCAGCAGCGCAGCGACGCCGAGAGCTGTGCTTGTTCTTGTACAATTTTACGCAAAAATCCCTCCCAGACTAGAAAGTCCCTGGTGCAGGATGTACGGACCTGCATCATCGCTTGTGGCGAGTCATTAAACATTGTGGGAATAAAAAATAGGCAAAAATCCGGGGAGGCTTTCTCAGACGCACATGACCATCCCTGGTTGGAGGAGAGGGTTCTTTCTTTTTCCCAATGCATACATGGCCCTTTCCCCTATGAATGTAGATATGCCTTATCAAGTTCACGCTACAAGAGAAAGAAAGAAGAATGTCGTATGAATGAAGCTGTGTATACCAGAGACCTGTCTGTGTTTTGTTTGTTGTCCGTGCTCGTGAATAGTTCCCTTTTGAAGCACCGAGGCTATTTTAGTCGCTGATCTCGCATGACTTGGCCTTGGAATAAACTTCATCCTTAGCTTAGTATTGAAAGAAACCCATCATTTGCCACGACGTCCCTTTCATTGTTGTTCTTTGCATCACTGTGTGGTTTCGCATCGTGGGGGCCATGTATTTGAAGTTGTGATGATATATAGTTACAGTCTATCTGACTACGACAACCGCGAGGTCGTCCAATTAGGTCATTTCATAAGTCATCCGTCTATCTTGGTGGCATCCCATAGGCCATCTTCTATAAATGAATTGATACAGTTTGAGTAGAGAGATGGCCATCTCCGATACAGGTTGCTGATGGTTAAATCTCCATAGCTGAAGTTCGATTACCCTTTGCTGGGTGGTATAAACAGACAATAAACACCGCTGTACTAGCTGCACGAATGCGGCAAGCGGTGAAATTATACGGACTCGTTCTGGGGCTCCTCTTTCTGCTGCGCCCGGTGAGGTCGAGGTCGCTCGTCGTCGCCAAAGACCTCAGACTCGGTGTTGACACGGTAGATACGGTCGTTGGAAGAGTCGCCGCTGGAGTAGGCGCCGGGGCCACTGCTGCCATCGGGGATGTGGAAGCGCCGGTCGAAACGTGACAGAGCATAGGAGTAGACGACGGTGAGCTCAATGACATAGTTGAAAACATAGAAACAGGCCTTGTGGTGGAACCAGGCTGGATTGGTGATGGGGCGGATCTGATAAGCGACGCCAGCACGGAAGGCTGCGCCAAGGGTGAGAAGGCTCGCAGTGAAGACGAGGAGGAAGACTTTGGTGCGCATGCGGCCCTGGCCAAACTTGTCCATTGGGGCTTTGCGTGGGAGCAGGATGCTAATGGCAGTGACGAGCAGGGGCAGGAAGGCCAGGACTGCAAGGTAGGTAACAGCAGTAAGCTGAATCTTGCGGAGTTGAGAGCGGATAGTTGTGTCGAGAGTGTAAAAGCTGTACACAACGGCAGTGATGACCATGATGAGGTTGGCGATAATGCTGAAGAACAGGAAGCGGAAAACGAGCGTGACGGGCTTGCTCCAGCCGATGTGCGGGTGATAGGCGCGGAGGATGCGCTGCGCGAAGATGAGGTTGACGATGAATAGAAGAACGACGCCGGCATTGACGAAGACCTGGGCGGCGATGGCGACACGGGCGTTGCTCGGGTACGAGGCCCAGACGATGCGCAGGACGTTGGCAGAGATTCGGGCCATGCAGAAGCCGAAAAGGAGGCCGGACAAGATGAACTTGTGAGAGCGACGTTTGTTAAGCTGGAAGATGGTCATGTTGAGGACGGCGCCGCCAACGAAGAACGCCAGCAGCACGCCGGAGATGGGATCATCGACGGAGACGGTTGGGCGGCCACCGAGGCCGGCGGTTGTGGGAAGATAGGGAGGGCCCTGTGGAGAGATGATTGATTAGTTGACTGCGTGTTGTGGTGTTATTAGATGAAGAGAAAACTCACTGCCTGTGCTTGACCCGATTGCGACGACATGACGATGGTGCACGAGTCGGAAACTCGAGATATTGGTGTTGTACTTCGTAGTGCGCCGGCGGGAATGAGCCTAGTGTTGTTGTGCTTGAGACGTCGAGGGTGAACCTATTGGCGACGATGAAGCTCCCGATGCAAGAGCTTTCAGTGACTTGTTGTAGGGCTGAGCGAATCTACACAACAAGGAGAACGTCGTCATTGATCTCGCAGCGCAAGCCACCTAATATAATACAAAAGTCATGCCGCTCATTTGCTCCCCGTTAACAACGGGCAAAAGCGTAGGCATCGGCGGTCGGCCTCGCGCCAAGGGCCCAGCGAGCGAGGGAGCTCCCCAAACCCACAAGCGTTTGCCGTTTTAGGAAATAGGCTGTTAGCGCAATGTCGGAGGTCGGAGCTTCGCGTCGGCGCGAGGCGCGGGAGGATCGCCAACAGGGTCTAGATCACTGCGACACCGCGCTTCGGACGACGCCAACGTGCGGACTTATGGGTTGTGTGATTAAAACCGCCGCCTGTAATTGGGCTGTTTGCCAACAAGTTGGGGCTCCTTTGGACCCTGACGCCCGTTGTCAGATAAATCATGCTGAATGACTACACAAATTACCACCGCTCCGCTCAGAAGTCCGCGCTGCCATTAAGCTGTTGCTCGGAGCGGGGAGAATGATTGCACCACCTTTCATCCAGGGTCAATCTGGGGACCAAACCCCCTGTCATCTCGGCCTCGGGCACTTGTATCTGGCCACGATGGGATGCAGATGAGGTAAGCTCGGGGGTAAGGTGGTCGGCTTCTTTATAATTCCGCATCAAGATGACTGGTGTCGCGTTCATCGTATTCGTCCTGGTTGTGACCTGACTGTGTTGGTTCTGTTCCCGACGGCGGCTGTAGCTCAGGGGACTGTTGTACCTGGAGCTGCTCCTAGTTCTGTCTTGGATCCCGACTTTGGTCTTGATCTAGTTCATAAATGGGCCCATAATACACTGGGCCAACAATCCCCGACGGCAGATACAAAACAACCTGTTCCGCCATGGCCGTCTTCGAGACCAAAAGCCGCCGCCGGAGTCCTCTGCCAGTCCCGTCAGTTCAGCCCAAGTCAGCATCAATCCACCGGGTAATTGACTCATACCTTGTTTCCTTTGGGTTGTGGTTGGGCCCTTCAGCTTGAAAGTCCCAATCCATATGCACAAGGTCATTGGACGCCGAGTTCCTGGCATGCTTAACCATTCCTGCAGCTTTATCCGCCACGATGTTGCCCTCAACTCGGTTTCTCGGCACCCAGTGCAACTCCAACTGGACGCGAGCCTTTTCCAACAGTTGAGCCCTCTGCGTCATTACTTGCAGCAAGTCGGCCATTGCCGGTTGTCCTCTTCGCAGTTTGCGGCGACGCGACTTGCGACGCACCTTGCGTGACGCCTGTAACCAGGCAATTTCTCGGAGCGACTGCTGTGAGTCGGTGAATATTTTTACCACATGCGGTTTCTCCGTTTTAACGTTGGGTTGGATCAACTGCACAGCGAAATCCAGTGCGAGCTCGATGCCCCGAAGTTCTGCAGCTAAAATTGACTGATCCGGTGCCACGTAGCGTCTTGAGATCCGAACCCAGCTCCCGGCTCGTTTGAACACGACGGCATGTCCAGTAAGAGTGAAGCACCCTCGAGACCCTGTCGAAGCATCCGTCCAAAGGATGAGCTGCGATGTTTCGCCCGGCATGTTGCATGCCAAGGACGCTTGAGCGAATGCCTTATCCTGGTCCTGGAGGAATATTTCGGCCGGAAATCCTCTTGATACTGGTATATTGGTCTTGAGGGCTGCCTTGTTTGCACGTCTTTTCGTAGCCGTCTTGCTCCAAGGGGCCTCTCTTTGGAGCTTTTCCCAACCATCGACCACCAGTGCGACTTGATTTGCCTTCCAAGCTTCGTTTGCAGCGAAGAAGGCGGCCTCGTCTTGGTCAAACGCGACTTGGGCTGCACTGAATAGATTCAGAAAAGTCTTGCGGAAGAAGTCCATCTTGATCTTGAGGCAACGTGAGATTGGGCGGCAGACGAGTTAGGTGGTTGTGAAGGTGGTTGGGGAGAGAGGTTGGAGGAGTTTTGACCTTTGTTGAAGCGTGGTGTCACCCTCGTGGTTTGGGGTGAATGGCCAAAAGTCTGCCTTGTTAACAGAGTTCGCTTCCGCCTCAAGTTTGCACAAAATGGTAGGTGCGCAGTCAACAAGGTCCTCGGGCCTGCTCTATTGGAATGACCCCAGCACAGCCTAAGGCGTTGAACCTTAGGGAAGCTGCCACACATAGAAGGAGCTTGGAAGACCGCCAGCTCATGGCCCGAAACTTCTCTAAAACCTCGCCAACCTGACTCAAAGACCAGTCGTCATTCCTCTATTTCACTTAGGTCCTCGTGATCAATAAAAAGCTGGTCTATTTTGCGGAACACTGAGTCTATGTACCCTCAAACCTTCATATCTCAAAGTCTCGCGTTGTAAGCAGAGAGGCTGTAACCTGGTCAGCATGCAATGTACCAACAAAATTGCACTCGTCATCACGTACTCGGTGTATCCTTCTGTAGTTTGAGTGTAAAATGTTGATCGGTCGTACTTCCGAAGAGGCCATCCGTTCTTGATCCTGGCCGGAAGGTCGGGGTTCGCTATTGCAAGTTAGCCCATCAGCCACAACGACGACCACCATGCATGGCGCGCCTACAGATAAAATATCTCCCAAATGCAACAAGGTCATCGGTTTCAATTGCGTGCTGCATCGCCGTATCGGGAAGAAAGCCCCCGGCGGTGATGAGCTTTACTCCAGCCTTGCTGACCACTTCCCGGATCACGTCAAGACAATCATCGGACTTTTGCAAGTGCTTTGGTGTGTCCATCGACCCCAGGGCTCTGGCCCGACGGCGTGTACAAATGCGAGAGATGGTTGAGTCTTGGTAATAGTCTCCGCCCAGGGAACGAACAGAGAAAGGGGGTTCTCTTCTCCCATACCCTGGAAAAAGGAGAAGGGTGACATCCGGATGCCGACGCGGTCGGGGCCAATGGCATCGCAGACGGCCGTCAGAACTCTAAGGGGGAAGCGTAAGCGGTTCTCAATGCTACCTCCATATGAATCCGTACGGTCATTGGACGAACTATGGAGCTGTGAGATAGTTAGCCTGGCCGTATTACGTATACAACATTGATATAAAACAACTCACAAACTGGTCAATGAGCTGTAGATTATGTCGCGTCAGCCAATATGCCACAAGAGAGTTTCGGTGGCATAAACACTCACGTAGCCATTGGCCCCGTGAATTTCTACTCCATCAAAACCTGCTTCGATCGCGTTCAATGCTGCTTGTCGATAATGGCCAACAAACCGGTCGATATCGGCCGTTTCCATGACTGTCAACTTGACGAGCGAAGAGTCATCGCTACGCATCGGGTGAGGACCCTTTGTCACAAAGGGCTTCGATCCGGCGCTCCATACAACAGGAACCATATTCGAGTCAGCAACTCGGCTGGGTAGTTACCGTTAGAAGCGGCATGCGAAGTTACAGAAGACGGCTGAGGGATTCAGAGACGAGGCGGTGGTTGACTTACCCTAGAGCCCAGAGCTGGCAAAAGATGTACCCGCCTTTGGCGTGGACAGCATCCGTAATGTGCTTCCAGGCCTTGATTTGACTGGGAGAGTAGATTCCTAGGAAGTTGAAGAGGAACTGAGTGAGCCATCGTTGTCTTCCGAGTCGGTTGCTCAACTACGCACCTGGAACGTGTTTGTAGCCACCAGCCTCCTCGGCAATGAAGGTTCCTTCAGAGATAAGCAAGCCCCCCGCTAAATACCCGTATAGTCAGTACCCCGGATGGTCTTAGCGATGACAGCTTCTGCTATGCATTGCTACAGCGGCACGACTTACGTGAGGCACGTTGGGCATAGTAGTCGGCTGCAAAGTCGGCCGGGATGGCCGTCCCCGCCTCGGCACGGTTCCGAGTCAACGGCGCCATCACGACCCGGTGCTGGAGATCCAGCGCACCGACCTTTGTCGAAGTGAAGAGCTTGGTTGATTGCGAACTACTCATTGCGTATGATTTTTGTGTATGTTGGTATGTGAAAGATGTCGTGTTACCGCTAGCTGGGGAACTCTATGGAAGGACTTGGCTGGTGTACAAACCCCCCGACCGGGGAGGGGCCGAACCTCGGCCCACCACAACTAACATGCATGTACTAAACCCACCCGGCTATTCTGGTTGTTCCCCAGATCAGCGACTATTATATATGGGATGGGGGCATATAGCATTATTGAAAGCGCTTTTCTAATTTCACAGTACCTAACCAGGCATGACAATTTAAACGAGTAGTCACGCAACGTTAGCCCGCCCAAGCAACCTGGAGGCCGCATGGTAACCGCCGACACCAAAATGGCCAACACAATTGGCCTGTTGGTTGTGAACCCCGATGGGCGAATGAGCTGGCTGCCCAAACAGCCCAACTTTATTACAGTGTTTCAGAGTTAATCTGCCTACAAGTACTGTGTCAGCCTCGAATATTGATCATCCTTGTCCTTTCTCCCTCTCATCTCAACGTTCCAAATTCCCCTCCCAGTGTCTACCCAACTCCGCGAACGATGGCACTAGTACCAATAGGAGTGGCACAAGCCCGCAGACTCGTGGAATCCATCGCCGACGAAAATGGTTATGTCCCAGACGAGATTTGGCAGGGGGTCTCCAGCCAATATTCGAAGGAGAGACTTCAACGTGTGATCAAGGAGCTGAATGGGGGCGCTCTTCCGGAAGTCGCTGCGTAAGTCAACTCCCCACACTCGTGGAGCACACAACTGATATCCCCATAGTCTTGCGAAAAGTCTCTACACAAGCAACACGCGGTTCATTTTCGAACTTCTTCAGAATGCTGAAGACAGCCACTTTACCAAGGCACGGGATCGAGGCGAACGTCCATCAATCGCCTTTGAAGTCTACGAGGACCGAATAATCATTGAATGCAACGAAGATGGCTTTACGCCAGAGAATCTCAAAGCGATTTGTGATATCAACGGTAATTCTAAGACGGGGTTCACCCGGTATTTCGGTGAGAAGGGCATTGGCTTCAGGTCCGTGTTCATGGCAGCATGGAAAGTCCACATACAGTCCGGCGACTATTCCTTCCACTTCAAGCACCAACCAGGGGACTCCGGACTCGGAATGATCTCTCCTACTTGGCAAGAGCCAGAAATTCAACTACCGCACCCTCTGACTAGGATGACTTTGCTGCTGCACGACCCTGCTAAAGGAGAACCTTTCGTGATGAAGCAAGACGCAATTCATCAGCAGTTCAGCGAAATTCCGGAAAGTGCCCTGTTGTTTATGCGAAATTTACGTGAGATTCGAATCTCTATCTTCGACAGTCAAGAAAAAGTCCAGAAGTCAACAGTCTTGTCTGCAACAGCGACCGATTCAGATCGGGTCACTTTGTCTAAAAGTGTTAGTGAAGGCGGAGACATCATGACGACTTCCAAAATTTACCACATTACTAGACACATTGTGAATACCAACATGGCTGAAAGCGAAACTCGACCCTCCCCCGAGCTCGAGAGATCCGAAGAACATACGGCAATCGAAGTCGTTCTAGGTTTCCCCCTCTCCACAACCTCTGAGCCTATAGTCGAGCCGCAGGATGTTTTTACATCTCTTCCTATTGGACATATGGGATTTTCAGTAAGACGCTGAGGCAGAGTCACGGAGTCCGGCGCTAATACTCTCAAGTTCCTCATACAGAGCAACTTCATCACAGAAGGCAACCCACACGATATCGCGAAGACATCGGTGCGGAATCTAAAAATCCTCGACGTTATTGCCGATGCATTCGGCAGAGCCGTCCGGCAATTCTGCTATCATTCAGGTCTCCCTTATACCTGGATGAGATATCTCCCCAACAAAGAGAAATTTGCGTACGATGGATTCTGGTCAAAGTTGGTTACAGCCATTGAAAACAAGATCGCCGCCCTGGCAGTATTGCGGCCCCATAGTGGAGGTCTTTGGCGACAGGTCAACGAACTTCGACCAGTCCCCTCTATATTTCTTGACTGCAATGGAGGCCCTCTATTCAGAGACCTTACCCCGGATATTTATCTGTCCACACGCTATACGTCTGCAGACGTCGATATACTCGTGAAATTTGGGATGGAAAGACTCCGCTGGACAGAGGTCCTTGACACGGTACAAAAAGATCTCAATGCCGTGGGATCAAGGATGCGGGGTAACAAGACAAGTGAAAATTGGCACACCAAAGCGGCAGAGCTCCTTTTAATACTATTCGAAAAGCCGGAATACAAGTCCTTACGCGAGAGGGTGCAGAAGATGCGTCTACTTCCACTGGAAACTGGCCTGTGGCGAGCGCAGAACGACAAAGGCGAGGTATACTTCTCCGAAGTTGAAGGGGTCCGGATTCCTTCCAGCCTTCCCCTTAATTTGATCAAAGACAGCGCAATGGCGAATAGTCGGCGCTCAGAATTATTCAAGCACCTCGGTGTCTGTACCGCAGATATCAACACTGTGCGCCAGTTGATTCTCCAGAAGCAAGGAGCCATGCTGTCAAAAGCCACGCCCTTTTTTTTGGGTTTCGCCAAGGAGCTGCAGTTTCTCTACAAGACCCATCACCTTTCCTCAAGCACAATGGATAGCAACACTTCGCCTGTGTTGGCTAATCAAGAATCTCAACTCTTCTCTGCACACGTGCGGGATATGTACATCCCCGATGACTGCCCACTGGGGCCGCAGGAATTATTGAAGAAAACGGATGCTGGGAATGAGTATGGCCAAAATGCACCAGGAATGACGGTGGACTTTGTCCACTCCTCCTACTTTTCAAATATCCCCAACAAACCGCATCCAACCTCTCTAAGTTGGCAAGCATGGTTGTGCCGTTACGCAGGGGCACGGCGCTATCTGAGACTGGCCACACGTTCGGGTCCTTGCGATCTTTCCGAAGCATGCTACTACATCGCGAAGCACACGCCCGGAAAAGTTCCTTGGTTTTCTACGCAGCCATTGGCCCTCCGGAGGGCTACCCATTGAACTCTCCCCTGAGCTGCAGGGCAAGCTGGGAGGCATCAGGGTTCTGTGCCAGGGCGATGACATAGTGCCGCTCTCAGCCACGTATCTTCCATTTCCCGATCTTGAGGAGCAACGCGCCAGGTTTCTGAAAGAGGAAGAGCCATTTCCATTTCTGAAGCTTGATGGCCTCGTGGAACGTGGAACATATGTCAATGAGTGGGGGTTTCTTGAACGATGCCTTGGAGTAGGTGTCAACCCGGATATGGTCTTCTACCTGACAATTTTATGTCAAATCTGTAACGGGGATGTTGTAAAAGAAACAGACGGAAGTCGAATCATTGACTTGTACACAGTTTTGCTCAGAAAACTTGACCAATCGGCGTCCAGGACGGCCGAGCAGGAGTACCTCCAGTCAGTTCAACCTCCCACAGCCATGTTCTTAACTAACCCTTTACCCCTTTAGGAATGTGTTCGCCAACAACTCAAGGGTATATGTGCCCCGCAAGACAATCAAGAGCCCCAGTGGGGTGACCCTCGCCAGTGTTTGTGGGATGCACCGCCTACCATGGAGAGCAAATACCCCCTGAAACGGAGGTACGAGGAGATGCTTGCCGACAGGCCAAATGATTTGCAAGCTATCATGACCCTTTTTACCGAAGTGCTCGGCATCCCAAATTGCACTTGGTCCAACATAGTCGATGAGCTCAAGCACCTGAAGGAACAGAGATGTGAGGACTTGGGAAGAATTCGTGACACATACGTGCATCTCCACGGCATGACCACCAATCTCAGCGATTCTGATAAGACCCTTCTCAGGTAGGTCACCGAACACACTCAGGAAGTCCTATGCGACTGAAATGATGCTAATATGCGTTGAATAACAGAAATACTTTTGCAACCGATGCCCTGATTTACGTTGAACAGAACGAGTACAAGGGCTGGCACCGCGTGTCAGACTGCGTATGGTCAAGTGAAACTGAGATCCAAGGGAAAAAGATCTCAGGAAGCCATTACGCAAATCTACAGGAATTCTTTGTCGATATTCTTGGGACTGAAACTCTGAGTCTTGAGCTGGTGTACGACGAGCTGGTACGGCTGGGATCGTCAACACCCTCAGTCGAGCAAGTGAAGCAGCAGATCTGGGCTTTAAACTCCTTTCTGGCGAACTCCAACCGCTATCTTGCCAAAGAGCGATTGATCAGGTCACGGATATTTCCCGTAAGGCATCCGGATGGTCGAATTGAGCTCACTACAATGAAGACGAACTTTGTCATCATCGACAGAACGCACTTGGAAGATTTCTTCGCAACCCGAGTTAAATCACTCGACTTCACTTTGGATGAGACACACAGACTCCATCCATTTTTACAGTGGCTTGGACTGGAAGGAAGGTTCTTATCAAACCTGGTTAAGGAACTCTCTAGTTTCAAAGGATCAGCGAAGTGGCACGTCTTTTCCCCGGAATACGCCATTCCGCCAAGGGCGCATGCATTATACCGGTATTATTGCATTCATCTCCACTAATTTCCTTCAATTTCGCTGACCAAGATGCATAGTGTTGCTGTCCATTTCAACAGTCCCCGGTTGGAACATGATGGCAACCTCTACGATGTCCTGAGACATATCCAAGTCTACGAAGTTGACGGAATTACCTCTGAATTTTATCTGTCACAGGATGGAGAAACATATACCCACGAACGAATCAGAAGTGACCTCCATTTCGATGACGGGACAGTACCGCCGGACATATTCATCCCGTGCAACAAGGAGGACAAGGCGTTTTGCTTCACAAGCAAACTCCCTCGTCGCCTCTTCGAATGGATGATGACAGACCCCGTTACTGGGAATCGCACAATTGATGAAAAAGGGATTCGAATCACCACCAATATCCTAAACTCCAGCCGACACGTGAGTTCGAAGATTCTCGATGAAGAAGGGATTGTTTCAGTCGAGGCTGAGGATGAGTATTCGGAAGACCAGGAGATCTCGGAGGTCGAATCGCAAGATGAACCAATATTTGGAGCTGCTGATAGGATTGATCAGAGTCATTCAGAGCCTATGACGCCCAGTACAAGCGGTCCTAGACGAAATCCTGATTTGTCAGAAAGCACTGTGGTTGCATATGTGGAAACTGTCGAGTACCAAGCCCTGATGGGCCAAGTCCTCGAAGCTGCTCGAGGAGCCGGATTCCCAAGCCCGAGTATATATGATATGCTTGGCATGCAAGATGCTTTACCCTCTGTCGACGACAGAGAGTCCAGCTACGACGGGCTCGAGGGACCAGCTCGGTATCGTGACACCTCGCAACTGGAACGGAGCAAGGTGATTGGAGCTGCTGGAGAACTTTATGTTAGTTGATGTAGACTTTCAAGTATCGAACACGCTAACGGACAGTCGCAGGTTTTTGAACTTCTGAAATCTCTCGAACCCACTTTGCCAGCCCTTTCGACGGCAAACTGGCAAAGCACGATCCGCAGCTACGCAGCGGTCCTTCCAGACTATGCTGATATACAACCGACACAGGGCAGAGAGGCTTCTGATATCACATATCATGACACAGATGGAGCATTTACCCGTTTGCTCATCGAACGCGGCTACCTGGGTTCTAGATGGGAGGCTAGGACCCCGACCTATTTTGTTCAAGTGAAAACTACAACAGGACCATGCAACACGCCGTTCTACATGAGCAAAAGCCAGTACAAACGAGTAATTACTCCATATTCCTAACTTTAACATAGCGAACCCGCTGAAGCTAACTCGCAATGACAGATGCATGATCATCATCGCAGTGGTGGAAAGGAGATATATGTGATATTTCGAGTCTTTAATGTGGACAAGCAGTCTGTTGGGTTGAAGATATACATGGGATCCTGCGTTGTTAGAGAGCATTGCTCTGTTGTTTACCCCGGAGACATGGTCTGTTGTTCCTGGTTCATAGTTGGGCTCGATCAAGGAGGATGCTGGGGTGTTTGACTTTGACTCAGGCGTTCGTGTCAATCCTCGATTTTGAACAATTGTACTGAGTAGCATCCCAAGGAATTGCATACACTCAACGATACGAAGTAAGCGCTGGCCATTGCATGAAGCCAGACTCCATTTCCAAACACAACTTTATTAAGGTTAAGATTTGACGCTCGCAACTTCAGAGTGCACTTCGTAGTTGTGGCACGAGGCTGCTTTGGGCCTGCGGAGCTCAACCTGAGAGCGGCCCCACCTAATTGAAGCTCCGGCTGAGGCCCGACCCGATCGCCGCTGTTTACGCACGCACCCGAGCGAACTCGGCAACTGGGTGCGGCGCCAGGCCATGAAGGCAGCACTGCCTCTCCTTTTCTGGCGATAACGGATAGTCTGGCTCTATTTACATCGTATGGCCCGTGTTTCCCGTCGCCCTGATTGCTAGGGACCTGCGCGGTGTAAGTCCCTCAACTATCGTCCCCACAATGGTTCGCCATTGACTTTGCGAATGCTGCGAGGACAGCCCGGTTCGACCACCGAGGACTCTGTTGATATGAGCTCACTGCAAGCCTGCATAGAGTCTGGGAACGGAGAAACCCTGCTCAGTCTCTTTCCCTGGCTCAAAGTGAAACGAGCACCTGGTCGAGCAGGGGACCCATGATGGATGGGAAATTACACCTGTGGGAACTGAATAACCTTGTTCTGCTGTTTGTGCAACAGGGAGCATGCCGTTGTTATCGTGATCGTGTATAAATTCGGGTGCGATGAGGGATTTCGTCCTTCATTACAATTGTGATCACCATTCTAATCTTTCGGGCTCACAAGTCCGTCGTCTTGTGGTTGGCGGGTTTTTCTTTTGGCTCCGCGTAGACCAGTCGCGAACTCGCGATCACAACGACGTAGTATTGAGGCCACAAGACCGCACCTAAATTAAGGGCAGACATCCTCTAGCGGTTCGTACTCGCGGCGATGAGGTAACAGAAGTTTCTTTGTTTGCTGGGTAGCGAGGGAAAGATGATGGTGGTATTATCATCGGCAACAGTGTCTTGCTGTCACGAGTTGTTGATCGCGTCGTGTTCTGCGGGTGAATCGTCATCTCCCAGCTGCACCAACGAAATCGGAGACGGGCCAATGGGATGGCGAGGCCGCGTTTCCCGCAAAGCCCCCGCTAGAACGAAGAGCACCCTGATCTGTTCCTGAAGAAACATGTGAGTGTTCGTGGATATGCTAGGGTCGCGATGTTACACTGCGCAGCGGTGGCATGGTACATGGTATCCACGGTCAGTTTCAGCCAGCGGTTTAGCTAACGGTGTAGCTACATAGCTACCTACCGCTTTGGGTCAGAGGGAGCGGCGGGACGGAGAGATGCTATCGCCGCCAGTCAGCGACAAGCCGCGGACGAACACTAGAAGCGCAAGAGGTGCTGGTGAATTCTGGTGGTGAGGAGAAAAGCCATCTCAACGGAGGCGTCCTAGAGATGCGGCTAGTAGAACAAGGGAGCTCAGCTGGAGCTTAAACAATGTCTCAGTCGGTTGCCTCGTCCAATGTGGTCATTAGTCGTGGAAGCTGGTGCTCGCTGGGCGACGAAGCAGCCAAGCTAAAAAGTGGTGGGTGCACAGCGAGTAATTGCAGCAATTTTGCATGCAAACCAACACAACCGCCCATTGCATAGCATCGTATCCGCGGGTCACTGCACCCGGGCCGCATATTTGGATAGTCGGCTTGCACAGACTTGTTTGGGGGCTGCTTGTGCATTTCGAGGCCGTGTTTGGTGGGATCATCGGTGGATCGATCGGGGACTGACAAACACAGGTTGGCGTTTCTTGGGTTGTGGGCTGTGGCAGATGGTCCGTCTTGCTCCCTCATCAATCGAGCGTCCGCGCGAAAGAGAAACAGCCGAGATGACCGGCGCAGACGCTAAACAGGCCGAGAAGCAAGCGTTTAGCGGCCTGTTTTTCTTTTTCGGGCTGATGCGCAGCCAGAAACTAGAAGGATAGCCACTCGGCAGGGCGTTGACTCGCGGGTCGTGCGGGCAAAGGCGCCGGCTTCTGATCCGGATTGCAAGCCATTGATGGATTCTGGGACATGACTGGGACATGACTGGGACATGACTGGGACCGAGTCTCAGCGACAATGGTTCTAGTGGTCTAGTCCACGTGGGCATAAGATGGTGTCGTGGAAACGGAACTGATTGCGCGTGAAGGAACCTTAGAACGGAGTCGAGACCTGGCGGGAGGAGTCAGGCAATGCGAGGAGGGCGTCAAGAGGCCGTCTCGGAGGTAGGGGGAGGTCATGACCTGCAGGAACAGATTCCGTCCGGTGCGACATGATTGGGGCAGTGAGGCAATTGAGGGTGTCACTGACAGGTCGGATGCATCCAGGTCACCTGTACGAAGCGGTGCGCGGCAAGGGACAGGCGAAAGGTGGAGGGAAACGTGGTTGTTTGGATGGCACCCTACCGCTGGATGGATACAGCTCCAACTCGGCTCTTCGCAGCTCCTCCGCAGCCGTTGCAGTCGCGGGCTCGGTGGTGGTGTTTTGGCTCCGTAGGTACCTCCCGCTGCCCCGTGGCGGCTGCATTTATGCGATAGATGCTCCGTTAGTGATGACGGCACCTCCCTAGGCGCTAGTCCCTGGCTTCGGGGCGCCAAGTACGCCCCCAGTCCGCATCCGCACCACCCCTGTTACCCAAAATTAAAACGCCCCAGAGGGACCCGCAGTGAGACCAGGTATCGCCTTGTGCTAAAATGGGTGTAAAACCGGCGTCGAGATACTTGTCGCAGAGCAGCACCGTTGTCTTGTCGTCGCAAACGGGACTTGCTCATCCTCTTCCGAGACTAATGCGGGCAGGCACCCCCCCCCGGCAATCGCCATTTCCTTCTCAGTGCGGTCGTGGTGGTGCATGAGCATGAGCATTGGGCCCAAACACCAGACGCCAACACCACTATCGCCCACTTTCTGCATTTCATGCCCTCGCACAATCCTGGACTCTTCTCTTACCTCTCTGCAACTCTCCTACGACGCTTCACGCACAGCCTCCCCGCTGGGCCCTGTTGCTCTCTTTAGCACACTCGACGCCTGGTCTTTTACGCGCCTCTCGCCGTCTCGCTCGCAACGGAGTTTCAAAGCCTCGTTCCCACATTCGCGCGCTACCTGGCTGCGTCGTCCACCCCCGTCCATACTAGGCGCTACCACCCCCTAATATCCTGGTCCCAAGCTGGTCCGAACTCCTGGGCTCGGTGCCCCTTCTCTTCACCCTGTCTGGGCTTCGTCTCGTCTCTTTCTTTTTCCCTCTCCCATCCGTGCCTGGCCAGCGTTGTGTGCTGGCTCCTCTCAACTGCACGTCCAGCCCGACGACAATCGCCAGGAACGAGCCAGCAAGCTCCTCCTCAAGGGCCGGTGTCCAGTGCCACCTTCCTTTACATAATCGCTTCCCGACGCTCTCTTCGCCCATCTAATTCTAAACTTAATTAACGCCAACTGCAATCGTTCGTTCTTTCGACGCATTCGAATCGAGACCTTCGCGTCCATAGTCTGCTTCAACTCCGCATCACCCGGTCTGATCTCTCGTTCAACGGACCGTCTTTCAGTTGCGGCTATTACTCGACGACCTTACCTGCCGGCATCTCGTTCACCGTCAGTTGCTTCGAAATCCGCGCATCTACGACTTCCGTACCGACGACAGCCCATGGTGAAGGCCCTCGACCAGAGATCCTCCTCCCCCGACGACAATGAACGTGGACATTCCTCAGTAAACAACATCCATTGTGTTCTGCTTCCGTTTGCGGACCGAGATATCGCCATGTCTTTACCCGTGCCCCAGTTCAAGGCGCACAGCCGCCGCCCATCAGCCAAGGACCAGTCCCGATCAACGAAACGCACCGCGCTCAGCGCGAAGAATGCTATCTTGATTCTCCTCTCCGCTTCACCAGCACTCGTGGAGGCTGATACGTGCATTTCACTTAAAGGCTCCACCACCTGCCCTGCCTTTGAATCCGCCTCCATTTCGATCAACTCCTCGTCCACTGATTTGTGAGTTCAGTAGTTCTTTCTGAGGAGCATAGGCTAACAAAAGATCAGTCCATTCCTGCTGTACGTTTCTGACAGAGAAAACTTTGACTCTCAGCTCGCTACCTACGTCAAGACAACCTACGTTGAAAAGAAGTGAGTCAATAATGCAACAATGCTACTTGACCGGTTACTTACATACGTTCAGATACGAGGATGTCTTTGGATGTGGAGGTGTTGACCTGACAAATTCAAGCGACATGTACGCCCGATTCACAACAACGGTGTTATGCAATGCCATTGTTCAGAATTCGATAAGCGTCTGTGGCCTGTCTGACGACCAGTCTCGTCCCCTATGCGCCGAAACCTGCGCCGAATACGCCCAAAGCGAAGTTTACGTTACCTCTGACGATAGTCTCTGCTCCAACCCACGAGCCGACCTGGTTGGCTTGATCAGATCCGACTTCACCATCTGTGCTCTTCCCGAGCGTGCCCTCGATAGTTCTACCTGTATCTCGGGCATAGAAAATGAGTCGAACAACTGTGGCTATGGAAATAGCACCATTGGACTTTGCTCGTACTGCGCTCAAGGAGGTATTAACTCGACCGACACCTGCTGCTACGGCGCAGGCGCAGAGGATCGTTGCAAGGACGTCGTCTTGCCCTCGCTCACTGCAACAATGACTTTCACAGCGCCAACGGCCTCGTCGACGTCGGGCTCCGGAGGCTCCGGTTCTTCTAACGACACCAACAGCGACAGCGACAAGGACGACGACAGCAGCAGTGACAATGGATTGGGAGGCGGTGCGATTGCTGGCATTGTGATTGGCGCTCTCGCTGGAATTGCCTTGCTTGCCGTTGCTCTGTTCTTCTGTGTGAAGAGGAGGCAGAGAAGGCCAGTTAGTCCCAAGGGCAGCATTTTCAACCAGCCATCCCCAGCAAGGAAGGGCCCAGCGATGGCCCAAGCAGCCCCAGCAGTTCCGAGTGCACCCAAAGGATACGAGGTGCTTCCAGGAGGGCGTATCGCTCGCATGTCGGCCTTGGAGGGCCACTCTGGGAACTCTCCTTCTCATCATCGGGATGATTCATCAAATGCTGGGGGAGTTGGATACATCCCTGCTCGACGAAGAGGGCCCGACAACTCTTCATCTTCTGAGTTTGGTGAGAGCCCGATGTCAGACACTCGTACCGGTATCCTTCGAGCGCCACCACCGAATCCTAGGAGAAACGGCTCCCTCTCTAGTGGTTCCGTCCTAGGAAGCTCCGTCCCGCAGTCCCCCACCAGCGCCGGAGGATTCTCATCTCCACCAGGGATGACTAGCCAGCAGTCTGAACAGCTTCCTTTCTTCAAGGACTACTACTCCTCAGAGGACATTCACCCTGGCGACCGGGTTGCTGTTCTGTGGGCATACCAACCCCGTGCTACCGACGAGTTCACCTTGGAGCGTGGAGATATGCTCAAGGTTGTGGGTATCTGGGACGATGGATGGGCAACCGGTATCATTCTGAATGAGCGGGCCGAAGAATGGGAGGTACGACGAGCATCTCAACGAGACAGCGGGGTATCCAATACCTCTGGTCGTCGTGATAGCTCCCCCATTGGCGATGGCGAGATCAAGGCCTTCCCATTGGTGTGCGTCTGCCTCCCTGAGCATTGGAGAAAGACCATCGAGGGAGACGGATCTACCGAATCCGGCTCCAACGGCTTCAACGCTCACTCGACTCTCTCATGAACTTAACTCACAGTCACGACGTCTATATTCTTGAATATGGCCCCATGAAGGCATTCGTTGTTGGCGCATTGGCTATGGCGTTTTGGTCTTGGGCGTTTCTGGTTGGCATACAAAGCACTGCCTCATACACATTTCGCGTCACACGCATCGCGACAATCACCCGTCAATCCTCGGCGTTCCAAAGGGGTATTCTGACTCCCTCGTCTGCAAGGATATGACAGCAAGAATTGCATCCGCACGATACGCTTAACGCCCTCCTATTTTTTATCTTCGACGACCGACATAATATTCGACAGACATCGCGTCACGACAATAACAACGAGGTGGTCTCCCAGCTCCACGGGGCCAGCCCGCGCTGCATCAACTGCGTGAGCAGTTCATGTGCGGCGAAGGGGACGCGATTCAGATAATATCACGACCAGTGGAAGGACCCTCCTCGATTAATTTCACGTGTTTATTTTATATACCCGGAGATCCAAGGAGTTTCAATATCGTGGAGGCCGAGGAGGGTTGCCGACCAGGTAATTTTGCGATTTTAGTAGAGGGAACGGTGTTGAAAGGGGGAGGTTTATGTGTAGATCTAGACGGTCTTGGGCGGGGGAGTGGTTGGGCGAAGGGTATGTTAGCAGGAGGTTTGGAAAGCATATTGATGGCCTAGGTGAGGCATCATATTATTCCTGATGCTTCTCCAGATGGCATTGATACAGATAGAGAGCCCTCGACCGTCATGGGAAACCACTCCACCGATTACTTAGTTGAAATGCAAATGAGCTGTCCTTGGATTACCTGTGCCCTTGACATGTGCTGTCTCCATTTCTTATAAGGCTGATGACTCTTGCGTATTGAAACTGGCTGTGTGGGTACGGAGGACCCGTGTTGTCGATCAACGGTTGAAGCGGGCATGGCTAGCCCTACTGCGGGGTGCTGCATGTCGTCGGAGGGGCAAAGGAATCTAGCATGGCCACTCTCTTGTCTCTGGAAACATTCCAGGACGCCACGAGTTCGGATTGTTCCTCTACCTTGTGTCTGAATCTTCGTACCGCACACCCGTTTCTGAATCCACACCCGGTCAGTGCGCAATGGCCGACGTCAAGGCGAACGCGGAGGCGCTGGTCCCCAAATTCAAGCTTGACCGCATCCTCAACCAAGGTAGCGTATCTTACCCTCATTCCGTCTTCCTTCACCAGCTCTCCCATGTCTATTGTGGAAGGTCAAAGTGTTGATGCGTTTATTCTTCGCAGACCAGGCCGGCCGCCGTACCTCGCTCTACGGACATATCGACGAGCAGCCCGCGCTGCTCATCCTCGAGCGAGCCCCGTTCCCCGCCAAACCCGACTACCTCGTCGACGTGCCGGCTACTCTGGCCCGGCTGCAGAACCTGGGCGCGAATGACATTTATCACTGGTACATGGCGCGTAGCGGCGTGGAGGAGGGCACGGTGGCAGGCGAGGACTTTGTCGCCGACCTCAAGATCAATCTCATCTACCCGTGCACAGAAAAACACATCAAGAAGTACAGCAGGCAGGGAGTGCGATTCGTGACGGAGACAGCGGAGATTTACAAGGACAAGATCCGGCCGTACATGCTCAGCCAGCGGGAGCAGGGGCGGCTCAACTGGGTATTCAACATTATCGAAGGCAAGAAGGAAGTGGAAGACGTTATATACAGGACCAAGTTGGGAGAAATGGGCGACGAGGGCTTCCTCCTCCTGTTCGACTTGAATTGGGATCGTAAGACGCTCGACGTCTTGCACTTACTGGCGCTCGTAGAGCGACGGGACATCTGGTCGCTGCGGGACCTTCGAAAGAAGCACATCCCCTGGCTGGAGCACATGAAGGCCAAAATCATCGCGGCCACGGTCGAGACGTACCCTTCCATCGAGCCCGACCAGCTCAAGCTGTACGTGCATTACCAGCCGACGTACTACCACCTCCACATCCATATCGTACACGTTGCTCTCGAGGCCGGGGGGACGCAGGCGACGGGCAAGGCGGTGGGACTAGAGAGCATCATCGAGACACTTAGGGCGATGGCCGGAGGCGACGAGGCGGGCATGGACGGCATCTCAATGAGCTATACGCTAGGAGAGGCAAGCGAAATTTGGACAGAGGTCTTCGAGCCGCTCAAGCACGGCGGAGCTTCTCAATAGCGATGATAAGGTCGTTGACGCCGGGGCCGTTGGGGCAGTCGATCCACTGTTCGTCATCGCGGATGCAGTAGATCTCGTTGTTGAGACGGATGGTGCAGCTCTTGGTAACTCCGGCCTGGATTGGTACGGTTAGCACACATGATTCTTCACCGCTTGCATAATATACCCTTTCCCGTATACTGCCTCAGCAACGTACCTCAGTAGTTCTCTGGATGCTGCTGCGAAGGAGACCAAGGCCGTATGCTCCATCGTCCTTGGTCGCGCATTCGTTCAGGGCCTGGAAGTCGATGGCGTGCTCAAGGGCGCAATCTTCAATGAGAGAGCGGTCGGGAATTTCCTCGTACTCGCGCGTCAGGCACATGACGAAACCGAGGCTAATCTTGGGGTCGGGGTAGAGCTCGCGGGCGCAAAGTTCGATGATGTTGCCCATGCACTCCTCGGGGCCGTGCATGCATTCGACACCATCGTTGGCGGTCGGGCTGGATAGCAGGGCGATGTTAGCATTGTAAAAGGGCAGTCGATTGAAGAGTGACGGTATCATTGATATTGTACGTACCGGCCGATGTAGGAGAGTGTGAAGTTGACCCGGTCATGCACACGCTGCATGACGGGCAGGATCAGTTGTCGCATAGCATCCTGCAGGCGCACAAGGTCAGCGAGGGCGGAGGGAGAGAGTAGATGGCTTGGCGCGTACTCTGGTGTCAGGGCATTTGCTGATGATGTGCGCTTCGAGGGGGACGAGGCCGGCGGTGATGGTCTCGTCGAGAGGGTCGCCGAGAACGGCGGCGACATCCAAGGGATGTGTTGCGAAGGGCTGGAACAGCCAGAAGGTGTAGAGGACGACGAGGCAGAAGAGGACGGTTGCGACGGGTCGGTTGCGACGGAGAGCTCGCGGAGGGGACATGGCTCGCTTCTCGTTCATGGCGACGGGGATGGCGATGACGAGTGGGTGAGTAGCGGAGGCGGTTGCAGGGAGTGAGGGTGATGCTGGAGGATGGGCCGACGCAGCACAGGGCGGTTGTGGAGGTGGACTATTCAGTAGTGTTTCGGCTGGGTTCCGAGTCATGCTGCAGCGGGAGCGATGACGATTACAGCGAGAGCCGGCTAGGAACCGACGGCGAGATGATTAGATGGAGGCTCTTGCGGATGGCGTTGCGGCGGTAGTACCAGGGGCGAGAACGGTAAAATGACTGGCTGGATGGCTGAATGGCTGATTCGCTGATGACGGATCATGGATGGAAGCGCGGAGTGTGTGGCTATTTAGGTAGCTGGCTGGGGCAGACCTGGGCCAGTGGAGGGAATGGCACGTTCCCTCTAGTTGGGTCGGGCAGCCTCGAAGCCCTAAAGTTCCAGGGGACTGTTCGGCCCGTGCAGCGGCGGCAAGGACCGGGCCTGGGCCGCAGCCTATGCGGCTGCGTGTAGAGACTCACAGCCGGCCCGACCGCTGTGCCGCAGAGGTTTATGTGGTGGAGTGCAGCACCGAGTCCCCCATAACCGCCTGTCACTGTCGGGGCTTCTCAAGGGGCCGGGGGAGCATTTGGTTGGGTGTTGGTGCTGGATGGCATCCCCGCGCCCCTCTGTAGCGACCAACGGCTGTAGCGCATCCATGGAATGCAACGGTGCATGGCGGAGCTGGGGAGCGCGTATCCCAGCGCAGCAGTTGATCAGTGCAGCAGTGCATCAGTGCAGCGGTGCATCAGTGTACGTACATCCATGGATCCCAGGTCACTCGCTGGCATCGTAGAAAAGTCCCCGACTGACCGACTGAACGGACTGAAGAGGCGTGAGCTTGCGCCTCCTCCTCCACTCGGTTGCAGCTTTAATTATTACTGGACCTGGGGCGACTTCGAAATGGATACTTATACCGGCCGCGGTGCCCCGAGACCAGCTTAGCTCCTGATATCGGATCCCCCAGATTCTAGGTTGATTTCCCCCAACCTGCCGTTGAATTGAGGACAGCTTCCTCGTTGATTGACGCCAGGACCGGTTGCAGCTTGCCATTGGCCCTGACCGTAGCTACATGATCATTGGTTGGTCACCAACTCAACCTCTTTCCTCCCTTCGCTCGTTTGTCCCTTCTCACTCTCGAACTCGCACAGGATACACTGCACCCACTATCACTGACGGGCCGCCTCGTTGCCTGATACAAAAACGGACCACTCCGCCACGTTTCTGGTTCCAACAAACCGCTGGCCCATTTCTCATCGCTCATCGCTCCTGCCCCTGCTCCTGCTACTCTGGCCCGCTAGAACCTGCCGCTTGCTACAAGAGCCCTCCTTCCTCAGCCCTGCCGGTGACAATGCTCTAGCATTCCGAGACGGCCAACACCACTCTTCCTTCAGCTGAAATACCATCCCAACACAAACTCCGTTCGATATGGCTTCCCCAACATCTGCCATCCAGGACTTCTTGGAGCCGCTCCACATCGACCTCGCCAAGGTCCACCTGCTGTCTCAGTCGTTCCTGCGGACTTTTGAAAAGCTCGCCCTCGAGTCGCAGAACCAATTCCTGCCTACCCCCATCACCGAGTCCATTCTGCGGCCCGCGCATCATGGTAGCCAAGGATGGTGAGTTCCCGTTCTCCTGGTGGACCTCACGGGATCGAGTGCCGCATCCCTGTTTCTGGTATCCAATGACTGATGACGATTTCCAGCCACCTGGCCATAGACATGTAAGTCGCTTGCGCACCTGCATCATCGCTTTGTACCGAGACTGGCTCTTTATGTTGTATTTGGTATTAATGGCTTTATAGTGGGGGTACGAACCTCAGGGTTGGGTTCGTTGAGCTCCGGCCCAAGCTCCCAGCAGCCTCTCAGCTTGACGGCAAGGCTGAGAACGGTCACATCCCAGGGACTACTGAACGCATGCGACGGCGTATGGAAAAGTCCTGGCCTATTGACGATCACCTGAAGAACGAGAACTCTGACAGCCTCTTCTTGTGGATTGGAAAATGCATCGCTGAGGTCATCTTGGACGGATGCACCGAGTTGCGTCTTCCGGCCGACCAGGAAATCCCACTTGGTGTGACCTTCAGTTTCCCGATGGTACAACATTCGTTATCAGAGGCGACACTCATGACGATGGGCAAGGGCTTCGCTATATCCTCCAATCTTGACCTCGGCGCTCGTCTATTGGATGGATACAACCGCGCCAAGTCACCCGATCTTCCACCTATTCGAGTCGAGGCCATCGCAAACGATTCCGTGTCGACCCTAGTGTCGTTCGTCTTCACGTATGACGAATCCACAACCAAGCGAGGCACCATGGGCTTAATTCTCGGCACTGGCTGCAATGCCACAATACCTCTGAGGTTGAGCCAGCTACATCCTAGCAAGCGCCCGCAGCAGGTTCCCGTTGGTGTTGGGGAACATATCGACGACATCAAGATCACGATAAACACTGAATGGAGCATTAATGGAACGGCTCCTCCGTTACGGGAACTGGGTTTAATGAGCCGGTGGGACAAGGTGCTGGACTCACAAAACGAGTCGCCTGGCTTCCAACCTCTGGAGTACATGACTGCCGGGAGATACCTGGGCGAGCTCGGACGCATCATGCTGGTCGGCTACATGACGAGTAACCTAGGAATTGCCGCAGAAACGTTGCCAGCGAAACTTCTGCAGAGGCACGGTCTCACGACGACCTTCTTGAGTCACTTTAGGCCTCTTCAGTCGCCGGATCTCCTATCTCGCTTGAAGACAGAGTTTCCGGAATCATCAGGGTCGCCAAATTTTAATTGGACTGAGGACCTTGCTGCCGCACTCTACCATATCGCCAAAGCTATCGAGGTTCGTGCTGCTGGTATCGTGGCTGCGGCGACGCTGGCTCTTCTTACTCTGGCTGGGGATGTTCCTCCGGAGGGGTCGCCTGTCGTGGATCGGGCTTGCAAGTTGGGCGTTGGTTACACGGGCGGTTGCATTGTCCACTTCCAGGACTATTTATCGGATTGCCAGCAATTTTTGGACCAATTGCTGGAGAAACGGTTTGGTAATGAGCGTTTGTTAGAGGTGGATTTGAGTCCATGTCATGACGGAGGTATCACGGGCGCGGGCATCCTCGTGGCGGCTGCGGCCTTGTCAACCCAAAACGGCGCGAAATAGATAGAGGTTGAGGAACTTGGACGCATGGGCAGTCGGACCGCCCTCGGCAATTGTCACGGCAAATACGGCGCTTTGAAGCGGTTTACGGCGACGTGGTTGGGAAGGCTGTGAGACAGTGGGAGCCGGGTTAGGACTGCTGGAGCATAGGACTCGAGGCATGGTTGCCAGTCATTCATAGAAGCAAGTGTTCAGTCCTGACGTACCCCGCCAGGCGGATGTCTCGAGCGCTTACACTGTTCAATTCGCCCCGGACACTGTTTGTAAGGCCACACCGCTTACGTTGACTCACTGGCCGCTGCACAACATCTGAAGACTCATATAAGACGGCCGACCTTTGCACCGATAGGATTCATTGCGGGGCGGGCAGCCAAGACTACTGCAAGTGCAAGCTCCCCGAAAAGTCTGCGATCACGACAACCCCCCGGAGGATCCACTGGTTCCTCGCCTATTATTAACCCGCTAAGCCTCGCCTTGTTATCCTTTTGAACCTGCCTCCTCACGAACTTGTAAGCACCGGGTTGTTGTGTCGAAATGAGCTCCTCTTCGACAAATGGACGCCCCGGGCGCTCAGGCAACTCCGCCGCGAGCACAGGAGCTTCGCTTGCCGAGCCGAGCAACTTCTCCGGTCCGGTGCCGGTAGCGGTCCCGACGAGTCGCCGGAGGGCCCGCGGGAACGACGACGACGACGACGATGTTGAAATCGACGCTGCCGAGTTCGAGGCCCTTTCAAAGTCGCTGACGACGGGCGGCAACTTTTTGCAGCCCGAGTCGTTTGAGAACTCGATGCTGCGGCCGCCCGCGCTTAACCCTAACCCTCGAAGAGACGACGAAGAGGCCGTTGACGGGAGCTCGCTCGACGATGACTGCGATCCCGATGAGGAATCTCCGCTGCTGCGTCGCTCGCGGGCACCGTCCAAGGCGCGGTCAGAGGCCTCGGCGGCGACGGTGGTGGTGACGCCGTACCTCAACGACATATCGGTGACGCGGTTTTGGTTCATCTTCTCGCAGATCCTCACGTTGTACTTCATCGGCGCCTTCGACGGCACCATCATGGCGTCGTCACACCCCGTCATCACGTCCTACTTCCACGCCTCCAACTCGGCCTCGTGGCTGTCCACGGCCTTCCTGCTCACCTCGTCGGCCTTCCAGCCGCTGCTGGGCCGCCTGTCCGACGCCATCGGCCGCAAGCCGCTCTTCGTCGGCTCCCTGGGCGTCTTCGCGCTCGCCACGACCTGGTGCGCGCTGGCCGGCAGCATCAAGAGCTTCATCCTCGCCCGGGCCGCGTGCGGTATCGGGGCCGGCGGTGTCATGACTCTGGGTAGCATCATCATCAGCGATCTCGTCCCGATTGAGTGAGTCACCTGCCCCCCCCCCTCCCCAACTCACCCTTGCCTCTGTTGCGCATGCCTGCGGCCGCTGCATACTATTACCCACTCTTCTGGGGTGAGACAACGGTAAATGAGACACGCCGCGAGCTGGCTTGGCTAACATGGGCGGCTATCTAGGGACCGTGGCACATACCAATCCATCATGAACGCCAACTATGGCGTCGCCTCGGCGCTCGGTGCCGCGACGGGAGGCGCCATGGCCGACTACTTTGGCTGGCGCTGGGAGTTTGGCGTCCAGGTGCCGCCGCTGCTGCTGTGCATGGCCATTTCCACCGTGGCCATCCCGGACGACCTGGGCATCCAGGGCGAGCGCAAGAGCGTGTGGCAGGCGCTCAGGGAGTTTGACGCAAAGGGCTCGTTGTTGTTGACGACGGCCATCACGTTTGGGATTCTGGGTTTGGTGAGTCCAGTTGCGAAGGCGAGATTGTATAAGTCGCACGTCGGTGCTAACCATGTCGTGTAGAACTTCGGAGGCAACGTCTTGCCATGTAAGTCACCACAGCCACGAACCGTGATCCTTTGACCTTTAGCAACTGACACTTTCCAGGGTCGCATCCGTTCGTCATTGCCTCGCTCGTCATCTTTGCCGTCGTGTTTCCGCTCTTCATCTGGGTTGAGTCGTGGGTGCACAAGCCCATCATGCCGCTGCATCTGATCCGCCACAGTCCCCGCGCCAACCTCATCTTCAGCAACTTCATCGCGTCTGTGCTGGCCAATTCGATTCTTTTCAACATGTGAGCAAATCTATCAATGCGCCGAGTTTCTTCGTCGTTCCGCAGTGGCTAACAACCAACAGCCCGCTGTACTTCCAGGCCGTCCTCCTCACGTCCGCCACCTCGTCCGGCCTCCGGCTCGTCATCCCAACCGTCGCCGGCTCCATGACGGGCACGTTGGTTGGTTTCGCAGTGACTTACACGCGCCACCTCAAGTGGCCCGTCCTGACCGGCTCCATCTTCCTCCTCTTCGGCACCATCACCCTCTCCTGTCTCCGCCGTGACCTCCCGAAGCAAGTCTACCTGCTCATCCTGCTCCCCTCGTCCATCGGCCAGGGCTTCCAGTTCCCGGGCACCTTCCTGGCCATCCTCGCCGCGTCCCCGCAGAGCGAGCAGGCCGTCGTCACCAGCACCCTCATGCTGTGGCGTAGTCTGGGCCAGGTCCTCGGCATCGCCAGCAGTAGTCTTGTCCTACAGAATGCCCTGTTGCACTACCTGAACAAGTTCGTCCAGGGCGACCAGCGCGACGAGGTCATCCGCCTCGTGCGCAGCTCCGTCGAGGAGATCCTCAACCTGGAGCCCCATTACCAAGAGCAGGTTGTCCTGAGCTATGAGTCCGCACTTCGTTTGACATTTCTCACTTGTGTCGTGTTTGCCATCGTCTCGGTGCTCTTGACCCTGCCGATAAAGCTGCCCCGTCTCGGTGTTCGCAAGAGATAGATCAGCAACTTCCTTCTCAGATACCAAAACTGCTATAATGAAGAGTATGAATAGAAAAGTAATGCTTAGGGAACAAAATACAGAACAGCATAAGTTAGCCTCGGTAGTCTGGATAGTTAGGATCAATTGATATCAAGTAACCCCCCACCCTTTGTTGGCGCCAAATTAATCGTACATCCATTTTGTCCCTCTAATGAAACCCATTCACGCTGCCTGCCATCAGAGCATCCAGCTCCTCCTTGGCCTTTCTGTATTCCTCCTGCGCCTCTCTCTCGCGTCGGTTGACGAAGCCCACCTCCTCTCGCAAAGCGGCCAGGCGTCGTCCGATGGCAACGTCTTCCGAAATGGCCAGCGTCTTGAATCCGCTAAGTGCCACACGGGCCTTCTCGAGGGCCTCAGAGGCGCCGCCGATCTTGTCCTTGAGCATCTTCTGTCGCTTCTGGTAGCCGCCGAGGTGCAGAGACAACTTCTTCTCTAGCTTGGCTCCTTGTTCGGCAGAGGCCATGATGGAATCTTGAACAGACTACTCAATAGTTAGTATTTTGGCGGTCGGGACTTTGGAGCGTGTTTCAAAATGAACTTACACCGAAAGCAGCCTTCATGGCTACACCCTCCTCTTCCTCGTCGTCATTATAGCAGCCGAGGCCGAGGAGCAATGAGCTGCTCGCCCGAGCCTCGAAGGCAGATTGGATATCCTCTAGCCTGGGCAGAGGCTTCGTTTCCGACAGGATCAAAAGGCGAGCTTCTGCAAGGGAATCGTCGTCGAGCTGGGGTAGAACCTTAGGTGCACCCTTGACTTGCGCACCGGGGAGAGGGTACTTCATGGCGTCGTTGGCCATTAGTGCCGCCGACTCCTTGGCAATAAGGGCTTCGGCGGCGTCGGTCAACTTGCTCGCCTTCTTTAATAAATCAGCCAGGTCCACAACAACTGGTCGCGGCAGATTGCGCTGCATCACTTGAGTTCGCCTTCGAAATTCTAGGGCCTCTTGAGCCTCTCGTATCTCGCGATCCCGACGATCACGCTCCTCCGCATCCTCCTCAACCACATCCTCGAGTTGCATCGCATCCTTCTGCTCGTCGGGAATATCAAACTCCCATTCCGTATCTTTGGGCTTGGGGAGCGACGAGAGACCAGACCGCAGCTGATTCCGCACCGCAAGATCTCGCATTCTCATATCTCGGGGGGTAGCCGAAACCATTGACATGCCGTCATCCTGGTTGAGCGCAAAGGTATCTCGGGGAGTTCGCATCGGGGTCTGTCCGGGCTGACGGGGCGTTGCGCCAACGCCGTTGGCTCCTCGAAAGGGGGTGGCCATGGGGTTGGGTGTTGCCATGGTCTGCTTCCGGGGAGCAATGCCATCGAAGCCTGTCGAGGCACTCCCCTGGTGAAGAGGAGTATTTTCACCTCCCAGCAAGGCCGACTGAGTATCGTTAAGGGCTCGAATGTTTCGAATCTCGTTGGCGATGTGGTCGTCTTGTTCAGGGGCTTTCGGTGTTCGGATAGGAGCATTCGAGTTGAGGGTCGAGTATGTGCTGACGAGTCCGCGAGTGGCATCGTTCTCGCTTTCTCGAGCTCGAATGTTGGCGGCCTCGCCCATCTTACCCATCTTGACGATGTCCTCTAGCTCTCCCTCGCTGACCTGCGGCGCCGGTAGAACCAAGCCGCGTCGTTTGCTGCTCTGTTCAGCCTCTCGGATCTTTTGCAACTGACCAGCCTTCAGCGCTGCCTTGTGCGATTCTGACGCGCCGCCGTCCTTTTCGTTCTTTCTTCGCTTTCGGTTGTTCTCCTCGTCCTCGTCGCCCTTGCGCTTGTTGGCGGCGAGCTGCTGCTTACGGGGATCGAAAGCCTCGCGCTGACGCTCGTTCAACACTAGCTCTTCAGAGGTGTCGTAGAAGCCAGTCAATGCCTTTCTCTCGAAGGGAATATCTGCGTTGTAGTCCATCTCGCCCTTCTTCCTTGACGTGACCTTGACGTTGATGCCAGCAGTCTTGAGCTCTCTCCGCTTCTGCAGAGCGGCCAGACGGCGCGACTCCTCCTGCTGGCGCTCTCGTGCCTTTCGCTTCGCCTTTTTCCCCTGCGTATTCGCCAAACGGGCACGAGCCTCGCTCAACATCTCCTTTTCGTCCTCATCGAGATCGATCGTGTCGGGTCGCGCGGGCTTGGTCTCGGGGTCTGGATCGAGTTCGCCGGGGCGTAGCCTCCTCACATCGTCAGCGCTGGGCGCCTGGGTCTCTCCGCCCTCAGGGCCGGTGAGGCCAAGACCAGAGGATTCTCGCGCCTCAGCCTCGTCGAGGAGCTTCTGGTATCGCTCGAGGCACTGGTTCGCGGTTCGGCCGACAATAGGAGCGATGGTGCGCCACTGCGTGGGCATAATCTTGGCGAGGTGCAGAAGCTTCTCATCCTCGTCCTTGCTCCATTCGATCTTCTTGATGCTGGGGTCGAGCCATTCGTTCCATCGGGCCTTGCACTGCTTGGGGGTCTTGCGAGCAAGCAGCGACGAGACGCGCGCCCATTGGTTGAGGCCATACTTAGAGACGGAGGCCTTGAGGATTTCATCCTCGATGTTGGTCCAGACTCCTCCCTTGACGACGGGCATCGTGACGGTGGTTTTGCGATCGCGCTGTCAGGGCGTTGGATGCGATCGTGCCAGTCCTAGGCTTCACGACACGCCTTCCTGAAAATATGCAAGGGCGGCCTGCAGGCGTCACGAAGAGCTTGAGACGAATGTGCTGAGTCATTTTTTTGTGGCGTTTAATTGGTTAAGTGGTGTGATGGCGCGCGACTACGGTGCTTTGCCAAATAAGGAAATCAGTTGAGATCCACCTCTAATCTCGGGCTCTAAACTCGGGCTCTAAACTCATACCTAACTATGTTGCGTGCAGTACACCAGCATGGAGAGGGGCAATCATCGAGGGTTAAATTCCTCCCTGATTACAAGCCGAAGAAAGGTCATAAGAGTTGGGAGCTTCTTTTTCTCGTTTCAGATCATCTTGTCATATTTCGGCGCCTTACTCACCTGTACTGTTCATGTCAGCATGCGCATCGTGGCTTGTCTGAGCGCCTTTCATCATGCTCGCATCACATCACATACATCCCAGCCAAGTGGTAAGTCAAAGTCAATATCCGAGTCCGATATCATTGGGTTGTGGAAGCTTCATCATATCTGGCTATCTATCGCAAACACGGGGAAATGTAACATTATGACGAATCTCAAACGACTGATGGCGGGCAATTAGCAGCATCGGCGTCATGGCTCGGTAGTTGCACGGCGAAATGACGGCTACGGCATGACCAAGCTTCCGAACACCGACTGCTCGCAGTAGCCGGAAGCATCCAACCTTGATGTTCTCGGATTATCTCGTCATGTCAACTGGCCTTATCAGTGATTCCTTTTGCGGTGCAGTAGCGGCATAGCAGCATGACAATCGCCGACTTGGTGCGGGCGGAGCAGTTGAGCGCGTCATCCATTTATTCGCTGGCAATGGCCTCACAGCCTGGTTGGCTGGGGCCCTGGCGCAACTGCTTATTCGGGGTGCGGGATGCTTGGATCCCGGGCGCGAAGGAGAGCAGTCACTGGCTGACCCATATTGACGGATCCCTGTATCGTGGGCGTCCTCATCGTGGGCAGCGCTGATACAGCCAACACAGCAAGTGTTGACTATCTTGTTGGCCTTCGGTTCGGGCCCACCCGCCCCGGAGTCCGAGTCGTGAACTCCGCCGTGCCAGTTGGCTTGGCTCAGTCTGGGTAGCTCGACTCCACCACCATGCCAGAACTCCGACGTATCTTGGGGTCGGCGTCCGCTCGCTTGGTTCCATTATTAATCCAGATCCTCCCTTCTCGCCCGTGCTGTGTTTCGTATCTCCCTTTCCGAGCTGACATCCCGCGCTTCCTGAGATATGGCTGCGCAGTTCCCCCGTCGTTGATGCTCTCTCGATTCTGGTCGCAACTTGTCAAAGCTATCCAAGCTGTCCAAACTATTCCGAATGCCATGCGATAGCTTCCACCCGAGCCGATATCGCCCACCGACGGCCGAACCGCTTTGCGATTGCATCACCTGCACGCCTCAACCCCTCGATTGATCCGAAAGACTGTTCCTTCCGCCTCACTTGCGCGCGTGAACACGTTGCGCGCGCATTCGCTTCAACATGGCGAGAGCGAGACGATCTGACGGCATTGCGACATCGACGGCGATTGCGACATCGAACCCCACCATGGACGATTCCGAGACGACTGGCCTGTTGAGCAATGGCGCCCAGGGCGCTCAAGCCGAGGATGCCTCCGATGACGTTTGGGATGGTTATAAAGACTTTGAGGGCATGCCGTGGTGGCGCCGACCTTCGGTGCGATCGCCCGTTGTGGAAACACTATTCGCATCTCAGTTCTGACCGCATATAGGTCTACTGGCTGCTCGGCCCCTTTGCCATCTTCACACTTGCCTTTGGAGGCGTGATGGTGCCGAGACTAAATCTGTGAGGACTCCCAATCAGCGTTCCTCCCGAAGCACCATGTTTTTGCGTTGCTGACCCAGGCTGAAAATAGCATCCTCGATCTCGTCTGTAAACAATACTTTGCCGACAAGAAACTCCAGAATCCGGATATCGACTTCAACCCCGTGCTGCTGGGAAGCGATAATCCTCAATGCAAAATCCCTGAGGTCCAGAGGAATGTGGCAACCTTTATGCTCGTCATGAACCTTGTCACCGGGATCTTGAGTGCTGTTGTGGCACCGCGCATCGGTCACTTGTCTGACAGGTACGGCCGAACCCGCCTTATGGCGCTGTCATCGGTTGGTGGAGTGCTTGCCGAGATCATCACGGTCTTGGCTGTCCAATTTCCGAATTCCATCAACTATCGCTGGTTGCTCCTCGGCAGCGTTTTCGACGGCATGACTGGTTCATTCACAGCCGGAAGCATTATGAGTCAATCGTACACTAGTGACTGTACGCCGCCCTCAAAGCGAGCAGTGTATATGGGCTACATGCACGCATGCTTATTCTCTGGACTGGCATTTGGTCCTATCCTAGCTGGATACTTCGCCAAGTGGACGGGCAACCTCGTTTCCATCTTCTACGCCGTGATAGTATTCCATGTTTGTTTCATTTTGGTTGTCGGCTTTGTCATCCCCGAATCGCTCTCCAAGCAGAGGCAGCTGGCAGCCCGAGAGAAGTGGGAAAAGGAGCAGGATATGCGAGTCCAGGTGACGAGCACTTCTTGGCTGACTACCATCCGGACCATCAACCCATTCGAGCCCCTGAAGATCCTCTGGCCAAAGGGCCCAGGAACGTCTCCCGCCCTCCGCCGCAACTTGGTGGCGCTAGCTATCAACGACACCATCATCTTGGGATCCTCCATGGCTGCGGGCGCCGTCATCGTCCTGTACAGCGGATACATTTTTGATTGGGGCAATTTCGAGGCCTCACAATTCGTGTCTGCGTTGTCGTTTGTCCGGGTGGTGGTGCTTTTGGTCATTTTTCCCCATCATCAACTACTATGGACGCACACGTCCGGCCGCACGCCGGAGGGAGGCCGGTGAGATAGTATCAGAAAAGCACACAGGAGCAGACAGCCTCGACGTATGGATTCTCCGAGTTGCTCTGATATCCGACGTCTTGGGATCTACTGGATACGCAATGGCAAAGTCGGACCGTGTCTTTTTTGCATGTGGTATGGTGACGGCCTTGGGCGGGCTCGGCGGTGCTACCAGCCAGGCCATGGTAACCAAGCATGTGCCAGCCCAACGAGTTGGCCAACTCCTTGGCGCCGTTGGCATGCTTCAGCCTTGGCCAGGGTGCTTGGGCCCGTCTTATTCAACGGACTGTATGCTGCAACGGTCGGATTCTTCCCCCAGGCCATCTTTGTGCTGTTGACAATCATATTTTGCGTCGCCTTGATGTCTAGCTTCGTCTTGAAACCCCATGGTAAGTTGCTCATCTCTGTACAGCTATTTGTGGACATGCTAACCAACTTTGTAGTTCATTGGGAAGAGGAGCCCGAGGAGGAGCGGGAGCCACTGAATCCCAGCTCGACTCTCGCCGACGACGAAGACCAGATCCGCTTTTTGTAATGGTTGCGGTTTTAGACATATCTATGGAAGAGGGCCTGTGTTGCGGGGATAACTATCGGAGTTCACGGCGGACAGAGGCAAGCGTTAGGCGTATGATTGGATGAACATACGGGAGGGCTGGTACACAACATTTTCTATGTAAACTTCAAGGTTCTCAGCCACACGGAAGATTTTTATTATTATAAATCCTATATACACTAGACGTTATCAGTAAAGCCAATCAGTCCCAGAGCAAATGCGCCAACCATGCCACATGCGCAATCAGATCATGCTGTTGTGACGGAAGCCCACCATCTCGTTCGGGTGGGGCCGTAGTTTGATTCGGGTGGACGCGACACGCAAATGACATCAGCGTCACCCAGAACCACGCTGCTCCATCATATCCGCTCAAGCTGCATCAACCTCAGGAACTCTCGTCTCATTGAACCTACGAATCCGCCACAAGAGACTCGAAGGTTTGAGGAGTCGCTGGTGTCGCCATTGGAGTATGTAAATGTGGAGGGTGTGGACAGCGACAACATCTTTCGCAGCGGGTCGCAGCGTGAGAGGCATCATGACGTCCACCGGCGCGAGCGGTAGGATCATCAAGTTTGGGCCGTTTGAGGTGACGAAACAGGTAAGCAGCTGGGTTTGCGTTGGTGGATCCAATAAAGTCCACTCAAGAGAAGTGAAGCGGCATGGAGACTGTCCCATGACGCGTCCTTCTGTCATCACTCATCTGCATCTTGAACTCATCATCACCTCCTTTGTAGCTATATCGCTTACACAACCACAGGTATTCCTCTCAACCCCCCATTCATTTGCTCTCGTCAACCTCAAACCCCTCATCCCCGGCCACATCCTCGTCTGCCCACACGCGCCGCACCGCCGCCTCACCGACATGAGCGCGGAGGAGATGGCGGACCTCTTCACGACGGTGCAGCTCATGCAGCGGCTCCTAGCCCGGGCGTACTTCCCCACCCCGGACCCGGACGCCGGCAGCTTCTCCGTGGCCGTGCAGGACGGCGCCGCGGCGGGCCAGACGGTACCCCATGTGCACGTGCACGTCATCCCGCGGCAGGCCGGCGACCTGGGAACGCCCGACGTCGTGTACGTCAAGATGGCGGGCGAGGACGGCAACGTGGGCGGCGCGCTGTGGGATCAGGAGGTGCGGCGGCGGCCTGTGCCGGGAGGCAGCATGCCGAGGGTGGATGACGAGGATCGACGCCCGAGGACTGAGAAGGAGATGGTGGATGAGACGGAGAGGTACAAGGCGCTGCTGAGGGAGATGGGGGTTGAGTGAGGGTCTGATATAGACGGGGTGTGCTGACATGGCGTTGTACCTCGAATATTGCGTAATGAGCTTAAGAATTTCAGGGCCAGGTACCAGCATCATCATCATTAGGCCCAGTAGAAAAGGGTTCTCGTTACAATTGACTCGATACTCTCAAGTTAAGCACGTTTCAGATCAGTGTATAACTTGCAGCCTGACCCATTGATTACACGTCATCTACGGCCCTAGATGAATAATAAGGAATCAGATATATTGATTTGATAAGGGTCCGAGGCACATGTCAAAGTCAAACCCCGACTACGCGTCACCAAGGAACAAATTGAGAACTGAAACGCCATCCCCAAGATTGTCTAGGGTTGGAGATGCACTTTGGGTGGCTTATGTAAAAGGGTCCAGCAATCGGATCTATTGATTGTGGGTTGATTTCGCAAACGCATATGCAGACTGGCCCATGTTGGGTTATAATTGGTCCACAACCAAGTAAGATTTGTTACATAGGTATCAATGCATCCACCCCCTTAACCCTACCTACGGTGGAGGAGTCAGGCAACGTATCAATGTTTTCGTTGAATTTCTTGACCTTTGTCAGTTGTATGACAAGGTCTATTGAGAGACATTCCTGCCTAGATCCGGTTCCAGTCGGACAGGTGCACCAGTATACCTCGTTTGACAACTGACCAACTTTACCCTTTACCGAGGATATTAATCCGGGATGGCCAGGCCATGCCCGTTTCCAAATTACCGAAGACATTCAGTCGGGTCGAATTGGACACCGCGATAAAGCTGTGCTGTCTGCTGGTCACACAAGAAACAGCAAGTCCAATAGATAAAAGCGGTAAGATATCAGAAAAATGATAGCAGGTAATATGCCAGAGAGCTCGGTGAGCTTTTAAGGCCCAGAACTTGTCCAGCATCACTAGGAAACTGTGGAATTATTGATGACATAGCAGTCAGCGTCCCATCGGAAGGAAGCAGTTTTTGAAAGTGGTGAATTCGCAAATTAAGGAAAGAGATGGACGGTGCGGGCTGGCTAGAGCGCCATGTAAGCCTTCAAAAATATGTGGGTTCCGAAGCACTGAGATTGGCAATGAGCCACGGCTGGTACCCCGCGAATCACGAGGGATTTGTCGCGGTGTTCAAGGCAAAGCATCCCGTGTGTTATTTGGCGAGCGTGGTAGCGTATGCGCCATCGTTGGAGGTATGTAGGTAAGGGGGGATACCGGGGCTGTTGCGGTGAGCGGAGTTGGTGTCCGGACCATAAATGGAACTGTCGTTCCGAGCGCGAGTCAAGTGCTGTTCAGCGGAGCAGCATCGGTCGTCTGCTGTAAAGGTGATGTTGGAAGGCAAATGTGGACAGCAACCCCGAATAGTATCGGGAATTCAGGTGTTTATATCGCACCTTGGCTTGTTCACCATATTTCGCGAGCCAAGTTTCGAAATCGGCTGAAGCCGACTAACCATGAAAAGAGGAGGCCCAGCCGCGCTGATGGTGTGTCGTTGAATGACCCCACAACCTGTGGCTGATCCCGGTCTACTCCAATGCCTCCAATGCGGGAACTAGTGCAAGCCCCGCTAGCGGACTTCGGTAGATACATGACGACGGGGCCAGATGAGCGGATGGCGGGCCAGACATGGTCATTCTGGAGGCACGAGGACAACCAGGCTCAAAGGAGGACGACATGCTCACAGGTGCCCGGTGGTGTCGCTGGAGATTTGCGTGCCGGCGGTGTCTACTCAGAGCTAGGACTAGAGGAGCAGAGAAAACGAGCCTTGCTTAGCGTCGAACTCTCGGCTTTGACGAAGTTCCATGAAACTACGAGTACAGCATGGAAGTCGAGGGCCAGGTGGGTCACACCCAAGCCGAGGCGAACTGCGAGATAAGCGGGCGATAGGAATTGCTTTGGTCTAGCGTCGACGTTTCCATCCAATCCACCTATCCGGGAGCGGAGGGGCAGTAATATGCCGCTGGTGCGAATTTTCCGGTACAAAGCGATCGGCAGTTGATCAGGAACCGACTCTCAATGATGTCTTGATGGGCGGGAGGGGAGAGCAGAGTGGCACGAGGAGGGATGGAGGGAGGGGAGCAAAGGAGGGGGAGCAAAGGAGGGATCCGGAAGGTTGATGGAGCAGGCCATAATGCAAGGCAGCAAACTATGCATATGCGCGGGCGCAGACAACCGCCAGCTAAGCCTGGCGGCCAGCTAATGTTGCAACGGCGGCCTCAACCCCAACCAGGTCTAGTTCATGTCATTGGGTTCCGGTCTTCGGGCAGTAGCGTTAGCGAGAGAGAGTGCAGCAATTAGGTGTTGCGACTTGTGAGTGGTAGCATTGGAGGGGGGGTGCCTGCTGGGTAACCATCCGCGACTCCAAGACATGGGCGTGCCTAGCATGCATGCATATGAGACAGAGCCAATGATTGTCTATGACTCTGCCGAGCCGCATTCATAATTAGAAGCTAGTAACGGCGATTTGATGTCTCAGCGGAGCGGGTTTTCGGTCAAATTGACGGGACTGCAGCAGTGACGTGATTTCATCCTCAGTGCTTGTTGCATCTGCAGAAGCGATGGGATGGCCATGGGCCGATCTGAGCAGGCCTGGACTACAGATTCCATGAGTCGCTGTGGTGCGCCGCACAAGGGTATTGGGCAGGGAGATAGCGAACCCATATGGCACCGCCACCAAGCTTCGGTCGCGGTCAGCTTTCCAAGGTGGGTAAGGCGGACACTGTCGAGGTTGATGTTACGAGATGAATGCTGAAGAGAGGATGGATAAGGCGGGCAGCCCGTTGTCGGCTCCGATTGCTAGCGCGTACAGTCGAATTTTCATCCAGGGTGGCGATTGTTAGCCGGCCACATCTGGCCAATCACACCCCGTCGCTTCATGTTGATATTGGATACAAGCATATTCTAGCGCAGAGCCCCACCTCGAATCGACAACCAGCTGCGCACAGGCCACTTGAAAACGAGCATTATCGTCCGTTGCCAACCAATCTCATTTCAACGTTTTCAACAGAGCAGCTGCATGCAGAATCCAGACTAAGCCCATGCAGGTTTGGCGAGCCATCTCTCGAAAAGCCGGGGGCCGGGAGCCGCTTGGATTGTCAAGGGTGGTTTTGCGGAGCTGTGGTAAGGAGAAGAACCTGGTTGACCTACTAGTCGGAGGGCCTCGCCCGACTGTCCGACCGACCCGCGACCACCCGTGCTAGCGATGGTATATAGAAAAAAAATCACATCACGAGGCCTCTTGCAGCATGCGATCAAGTCAGCTTCCAAAAGTTTGGCTTCTTCAGTTCGCACGGAGTTTGAGGTGAGTCAAGACGTGGAGGAAGGTATGCTCCTAAGCGGTCTCTCTCCCTTGTGATCTATGAAGACGGAAAATGTTGCGACAACCCCTCCTCCTCCCACCCCTCTTCCCGCCCAATAGGAATTCGGCTTATCGATGAATGCAGTGAATGCGTCCGCCCGGCTCATCCGATCCCTTCTCTACCAACACTCCCAGCTTTCGTCCAGCCACTATCTCGGTTGAGCTGTGTCGCGTGTCTGGCTGCGCCCAGTCCAGGTCCCAGCATGTTAGTTCTCCATGGGCCACACTATGTACATAGGTAGAATACCGCCGTGCTATCGCCGCCACCCCTCCTTCCGCAAACAATGCATACTTCTTACCTCAATAGCCCGGAGGCTCCACTCCAGAACCGCTGCTGCACTTACACGGTTCCAACTGCCGCGGTTCAAATATGGCCTCCCACCCTCCGTCTCGATCCTCCCCAAACCTTCCCGTCTTCTCTTATCTCTGGCTTCAGTCACGCTCTATATTTTTGTCCTTTCTGGGGCATTCTTGACGCCTTTTACCGCCACTTATCTTTTGCCTTGTCGTACTTGAGAGCTTCCGCCCCCTCCTCGAAAGACCAGCACCAGTACCTTTGAACGCCATCCTCGGCCCGTAATCCCATCACCACACAGCTGCCACCCTCCACCATAAGACGGCAACACTCTTACCCACCGTCTCATCCCACTGTCCTAATTTCTTGGCCTCTCGAAGCATTGCATTTGTCGCGGTTAGCCTTTGTCAGACGAAGACACAATGGCTCTTCTTAACCGGTCACGCGCCCGGGACCCAGATAGTTTTCCGGCAATGCAGCTCTTCCTCCTCGGTAAGTCTTTCTCCCAGATTCCTTCAGCGGCGACTTGGCGACATTGACTAACCTCATGCTTTTGAAGCTATTGTTCGATTGGCGGAGCCCGTTGCCCTAACGTCAATCTTTCCCTACGCGTGGGCATTGGTTAAGGACTTCCACATTGGAGATGAAAACAATGCCTCCTTCTACTCCGGCCTCCTCATCTCGGCTTTCTCGCTTGCCGAGGCTGCCATGGGCATGTACTGGGGTGGCTTGTCTGATCGAATCGGTCGCAAACCAGTCTTGATGCTGGGGTGCGTCGGTACCATGCTCAGCATGATCATGGTGGGAATCGCTCCCAACTTCTGGGTTGCCTTGTTCGGCAGGGCGCTAGGTGGTATGCTCAACGGAAATATTGGTGTAATTCAGACCATGGTTGGCGAAATAGTCACCCGGCCAGAGCACGAACGTACGTTTGCTCCGAAAACGCGGATCTCGCCCTCTTCCCGTGAACCAGCTGACATGACATAGCACGAGCATTCTCCATCATGCCTTTTGTTTGGAGTGTTGGCACAATTATTGGCCCTTCGATAGGTGGTATGTTTGCTAATCCGCATGAGTCTTGGCCTCGGACATTCCCTGTCGGCAGCTTGTTCGAGCGTTTCCCCTACCTGCTCCCCAATCTTATCTGCGCTGCCATGTTGCTCATGAGCATTGTCCTGGGCTTCATTCTCCTCGAGGAGACCCACCCAGATCTACGACCACTGATGGATCAACCGACTGAATGCTGTGCCTCGGAAGAAACTCCGTTGATTCTATCCTCGGACCCACGAAAATGCACTTCAACAACCGACTCCCAAGTCGAGACGTACGGGGCTATTAAAGGTGTGAGAGAGGACTGGGATATGTGTCTGACAGAAAAGGACACACTTCCCCCGCTCGTCAAGATCTGGAACAAGCGGCTTGTAGGACTCATTGTATCCCTGTGCATCTTCACATACCACTCCATGACCTATGATCATCTGTTGCCCATCTTTTTCGAAGACGATCGTGTTTCGGCTTTCCAGGCGGCAAAGGCACATACGGTGTTCCCGTTCTACTCCCCGGCGGACTAGGCCTATCTCTCCGCAACGTGGGGGTGATCATGGCGGTCGACGGTGGCATCGCCTTGATCGTGCAGGGTTTCATCTTTCCATGGGCCGCAAACAAGCTCGGCACATATCGGCTCTTCCTCGTCGTTGCAGTGATGCATCCTGCTGCCTACATCATCATGCCCATGCTTCTTCTCGTACCCCAGTCTCTCCTCTACCCTGCCATTTACCTCTGTCTCGCCGTTCGCAACCTTCTCACCATCGTCCTCTACCCTCTCCTCATGATTCTCATCAAGGAAGCAACTCCCTACCCAAGCGCCTTGGGGAAGGTCAATGGCCTGGCTGCCAGCGCGGCCGCTGCATGCCGCATGATTTCGCCTCCCATTGCAGGCTTCCTGTACACTCTTGGCACCAGGGCTGATTGTTCCGCATTGTCATGGTATGGCAGTGGTGGCGTCGCTGTTGTCGGTGCCGTCCAGTGCTTTTGGGTACCGCGAGCGTGGAACGACGAGCACTCCGAGGAGCACGGAACTGTACGCCGCAAACAGGATGTCACAGTCACTGTTGCTGAGGTACCGTTCTACGACTCTGATTAACGTGGTCTTGACAAGGTAGGTCAAAGGGTATGATTTGGGAAACCTGTCCAGGGAGATCCGGTGACTGGATACTTTCATTTTGAGAGATGAACCTTTGACCGAGAAATCGGTCATCAGAGTACGATTTACATGTGTTTTTTTTGATTAAATCAGCGGCTTGGAGTTTGGGTTTGTTTTCCAGCCTTGGCACAAAAAGCGTTGTTTGTTTTTTGCACCCTTCGGAATTGTCTTGTTTTGAGCGGTTGGCTTTTTTCTGCTTACAGTTTTTTGGGTCAGCGGAGGAGAGCGTCGAAATCGGAGTATGGGAGTTTATTGTTGTTCATTAATGCTCAAATATTTTCCTCATTTATTTCATAGATCAGCGTCAATATTAATGGATAGAAGGCAATAGAGCTGGATCGACCCAGACCTACGTCAGATTGTGCTGTCTCCCACAAGTTGCGGGATACGAGGGAATCAGTAATAGTGAATAGACGTCGTAACAATTCGTAGTGTAAATTAATTAATTCCAAGTAAAATGGAGGCTATTGTTTTCGGGTTCTCGACGTCATATTGAAGATTTGTAGTTGAGAGTCGTCGCCCAATAGGATTTTGGCCACCCACCGAAAGTTGGAGAAACAATGTCAAATTTTAGTCGGCGAGTTAGTCACTCATTGACGACGGGGAACGACAGAGTCCACCCAACCAAGTCGCTCCCATTTCTCAACATCAAAGGAGCTGCCCTCATACGAGGTTCTAAAACACAAGAAAAATGGATATGGAAGCGCTCGTCGATCAAGTGGGCCAGGCCATGAAGGTGTCCAAGCCGGATGCCTCAACGTCACAGCCGCAGAGCGAGGCGACGATGCCTGAGCTGCCGCTGGCTCATGCTATCGCCAAGACGAGCCAGGGAATGACGGTTGACGAAGTCGTGGCGGAAATCAAGAGGACGCCGCTCTTCATGACGGATCTAGACGACGCGGATCCCGACAACGACGACATCGCGGCGCTGCAGGCCCTCGCCTACGAGGGAACGCCGCTGGAGAACGGCAGCGACTTCAAGGATCGCGGAAACGAGTCTTTCAAGACCAAGGGCTACGGGGACGCCAAAGAGTTCTACACAAGGGCATCAACATCCTCTTCCTCGAGGAGCGCAAGCGCACGCGCGGCGAGGTGACGACCAACCTCGAGGGCGAGCCCGACTCGGACGACGAGATCGCCAAGCAGCGCGAGATGCTCGAGGCCCTCTACGTCAACCGCGCCGCCTGCCATCTCGCCCTCAGCAACTATCGCAGCTGCTGGACCGACTGCGCCGCCGCCATCCGCCTCAACCCTCGCAACGTCAAGGCGCACTACCGCAGCGCCCGCGCGCTGCTGGCCGTGGACCGCATCGCGGAGGCCGACGACGTGTGCGTGCGGGGCCTGGCCCTGGACGAGACCAACGCGGGCCTGAAGGCCGTGGCCGAGAACCTCGTCAAGCGCGCCAAGCAGCTCGACTCGCAGCGCAAGATTGTCGCCGAGCGCGAGGCCCGCGTGAAGCGCCGCGCGCTGCTCCTCAAGGCCGCGCTGCGTGCGCGCGGCATCCCAACCCGCACGACGGCCCAGCCGCCGGAGATGGAGGACGCCAAGCTGGAGCTGGTTCCGGATCAGGACGACCCGCGCAGCACGCTGTCGTTCCCCGCGGTGCTGCTGTACCCGCTGCACCTCGAGTCGGACTTCATCAAGGCCTTCAACGAGACGCAGTCGCTCGACGACCACCTGTCGTATGTATTCCCGCTGCCCTGGGACCGCGAGCGTGAGTACACGCCCGCCCGAGTCGAATGCTACGTCGAGACTCGCGAAGGCGGCCTGCTCAAGATGGGCAAGCGCGTGTCGCTCCTCAAGGTGCTAGGCACGGGCAAGGTCGAGGTTGTAGACGAGGTGGTGCGCATCTTTGTGGTGCCGCGGGCAAAAGCCGAGGCGTGGGTAAAGGAGCACAAGGCCAAGAGGGCGAGAGAGAAGGGCGAAGAGGAGCAGGCGAACTAAGTGGGAACGGGACGGCAAAGGCTATAACGGAAAAGTGATTTGATGATTTGATGATTGACCCGGCTGATAGACTACCCGTGGTGCTGTGATTTGCTAGTGGTATAACGTGCAACATCTGGTCCAAACAAATTTTGAAAGCAAACAAAAAGAGATTCCCCAAAGAAATCACCTGTCAGAGATGAATCGTCTACCCAATACTAGCTGCCTTGGACCAAGGGCTTTTCCAAATGCTCCCAACTCCTCCCAGCCCAGATATCCTCCTGGCCAAGTCAACGCCGCTACGGGCTGCAGCGCGGCCTCGAAGCTAAAACGAGTTTGTCCGCTGCCTCTTTCTCGGATGCTCATCGTCGAGCCATGGCCCAGACGATATCAATCCTGTTGAGGCGACGGGAGGGAGCCCGACCGCGGTATAAGACCCGCGGCTTTGTTCCCTACCGCCCAGGAGCAATAGCACCGCAGCGGCATCCTCAGCCTTTTCATCCACTGGTCTTGTTCTCTCTCGTGCTGGAGTCGGCTCGGGGGATCCAGTCGCCAGAATAGAGCTGAGTCTCATATTGTTCGTATTGGCCATGTTGCTCGTGACGTTTAGATTGCTTGTGTTGGCCATGTTGCTCATGATCGGGCTCGCGCTGGCTCTGTAGCCGTGGTCTGAATCCTCGTAGTCCAGTCGTCGTTTGGGACTCCATCCAGGTGGCGAGGATGTGTTGCGAGGCTGGAGCGACGGGATACTTGGCACAGCACTGAGATAGGGGCTGGGATCAGGGTACAAGTCGTACTGTGGGCTGGGATGGTTGGCAGGAGTCCAGCTCGAGCTGGGGCGGGATGGTAGCGTGTACCCCTGAAGCCCAGATCCTATGCTCGACGCAGAGTTAGGTACCGAATGGTAGTGGCTCTCAGTATCTTCCGGCATCCATGAAGAGTCACAGGTAAGGCGAGGTCTGAGTTGGAACCTGCGCTCGTCCTGATCAAAAGGACTGAGGGTGGCTGGGCGGACGGTTCGAGGGAAGCTAGTAGCACCACTGAAGCCTGAAGCGATATTGTTCATGTGCTGACGTCGAGAAAACTCGGCCTCGTAAGTAGCCTCAATGACTAGTTGCGGGTCGATAGTCATACGGCCAAACTCTGGCGAGTCGGGGTGGAAGCACTCAGAAGGAAAGGATGCCCCAAAAAGGGGGGTCAGCGCCCCAGCAATGTGATAGCAGAACGTCGCGCAGACTGCTTTGGCACAGGAATATGGCATCCAATAACCTAGCAAGCGAGTTAGTAAGGACTTCGCATATCTATGGGGAGAGACCAAGTCACCTTGAGCGGCGATCGAGCCTCCAGTAATGCTGTGCGAGATTTCTTTGAGGCCCGGGTTGAGACCCAACATCTTGGCCGGAACGGTCTTTTCCACTATTAGCGCCACACCGTCTCGACAAAATGCGACAACTGATTGCTTACTTTTCCATATCGACAGCACTTGAAGAAGGGGGTCATGCGGACAAGCCCAACATTGTAGTCCCACATGACGGTGTATTCAATAGTTTGTCCAGGGACCGTGAACTCGTATCGAAACACTGCGTCGTTGTTAGTGCCACATGGTCGGGGGCAATACCGAGTCACGTACCTTCGAAGCTCTCTCGCCCGGTCTTCTCAAAGAAGCCCTTCTTGCCGCTGTTGTATGGGATGTGCGAGCAAGATTGTTGGATGGACCCAAAGGTTTGGATCCCAAACCTCCTGATCTCCATGACAGACCCCTCATCGAGGTTCTCGAATGGGGGGTAGTTGATGGGGCACGGATCTTCGACTTGGCCAAGTTGGTTCGCCCCGTGCTGTTCCGGTTAGGAGGCATAATCGGTCGGTCCATCGCTAAGGCGGAGGCATTCGTGTTGGCAGAGAAGATGAGAGAGGAAGATGCAGGAATGGGATGAAAGGAGGGGGCAGTCTCTCGCCGGGGAGAGGCTGGGTTAAGAAGGGTCTTGAGAGACAGCATGGCGAACGGCGGCGTACGCCAGGGGCCAAAAGCAGAATTTCTTTCAGGCAGGGTCCTCAACGTGATCTGGGAGGGATAAAGAAGCCTCGTCGCTGTTGGGGGGATGAACCAGATGGTTTGGATGGGGCGGCGGGCGGCGCCCGTGATATAGCCCAACCCCGAGACTGCAGGGAAGGACAGACAGCGTAACAGCGAGTGGAAACTCTTCCCACTCAAGTCACTCTCAAGCTTGACAAACAACTCGGGGCAGGACAGTCTTCCAGGCGGTGTCCTCTTGCCCCGACGCGTCAAGGACAAGGAACCCTGGGTCGCTTTCGCCCGGAGGCTTGAGTCACTTGCGGACGGAGGCTGCAACTCCGGCAGCTAGAAGCGACGTCTGTTGGCTTGACCGATATTCTCGGTGTCTTTTTCTTTGTCTCCGTCCTCTGGCAGGATGCCTAAAATGAGACGGCCTCGTTTGCAAACTCCCACCGCTCTGCGTTGGCGAAGCCTAGCATAAGCCACCAAGTGATAGATGACCAAACGACGTGGTTGGGCGGGTGCGAAACTTCTAAATGAAGGAAGTCGACTCAGCCTGTAACCTTTGGACCGGAAGCCAGGACGAGGGGGCCAAGGTAGTTTGATGAGTAGAGACGCGGCGTGTCCCACAGCCTCGACGGTACATGTCGCCTCGGAGCCTCCGCACACCGGAATGGCCACACCTACAATTTTGGAGTCCCAGTGTATCAAACAACTTCGCCATGTGCTTTCATGCTGTCTTCTCCGCATCAAGACCGAAAGGCAGAGAACCGCAACAGGGGCGTGCAGGCCGAAGCCGCTGGGGGTGGAGAGCGCGGCCCTCATCCGTCGCCCCTTGCTGCTCTGCTCTCCGTTTTCCGTCACACTCCCGTGGTGTGTATCCCCCAAACCAGGCCCAATAACAACTTAGCCGTTTCCGACTGCAGGTGCTTCCAACATCGGAAACCCGCCGGCCAGAACGGGAGTTGCTCGTTAACAATATCCTGCAGCTGGATGGGACGTCCCGCAAGTCGCGGGGGCGACACCTGAATCTGCCGATCGCAAATGCAAGCCCTTTGGGGTTTAATCCTTGATGTCTCACTATTTGAAGCCACCTCAGGAAGCTTTGGGCGAACTGAAGCGCCAACGGGTACTTGCATCGCCCATCGCCAGGGGCCTCCCACCCCGGTCCGCTCGGTGAAGACAGGACAACAAAAGCCTTCAGTTGTCTGCCAGATCGTGAAAGCAATTCATGCTTTGATATTGTCCAAACCTCGCTCGAGTCGCTCCACGTGCCCCTATGGCAGATGAGAAGTGACACCGACTTGGGTAGAGCCGGCTAGACGGTGTGGTGTTTGATGTGAGTGAAGACACCTTCCAGGATCCTTGACCCCAGCAAACAGAACTTGGAGAATGTTTTAGTGTTCCTTTTGACCATGCCGTAAAAAGAAGTCCAAGTTTTATATTGGTCCGCACGAGCCAAAGTGTGCATGTCTGCTACCCCCTCCTCCACTCATCCTCTGCTGCCCAAGAACGTTCGACGAATATTTCTCGAAACAAGGATAGCTGACTCTCTCTTCCTCTCTTCTATTTCGAAGGCGCTGGAGATCACAGCTGTCATGCTGCCGGCTCTTGTTACTCACGCGGGCTTGCTGGCGCACAGGTACAAGAAAAATGTCCGAGGGGGTACAAGCCTACGCCCGATAGGGACACCTGCTCAAACTCTTGAGAAGCCTTCTGAATTGCCGTACAGTGCCGGCCAGGGCATAAGTTCCCCCTAATGCCGGGATTCGCCAACTCGCATGGTGCTTGGGCAATCACTCGAGTGGCCCCTGGCCGTCGCTAGGTAGATCGGTACAACTGTCTCTGTATCCCACGAAGCGCGTCCAATTGAACAACTTTTCGGTACCCATGCAATCTCCCAGAAAGCACTGTGTTTGTAGAGTGCCATCCCTTGGCCTTCGAGTCAATATCCTCTGGCGGATATGTAGACAGAAGCTTTGATGAGGTTGATCACATTTGCTGCAACCAACCGACGGGTCGGGCACCAACACATCCAAGCGTCCAACGTTCACGCTAGAGATAAAATGATTCTCAGCGAATGATGTCGCGACTTCTTTTCAGGCTCTGTGTTAAATTCGGAGGCGTTAATTGAGTGCGAATGTCAGACACTTGGAGAGCCAAGACACCCTACTAGACCACTGTTACGGCTTGTAACTTGGGCACACGCTAGATTCAGGCTTAGACTGCTTAGCCTTGGTCGTCTGTCATAAATGAGAACTCCACCACCCATCCGTCCAAGGCAGGCGTCTTGTTTAGTTCTCTTCATGAGCCCGTCGGGCCGAGCTGTGAACGTATTCAGAGTGCCTACTTCCACGCTTAGAGCCAGACAGAGAATGGAGATAAAATCTCTGATACTCAAGGGATAGTTTCAGATGATTGTACAATATCTAGTGTGGGACGGCGGGAGGACCAAGGCGAGGAGCTGTCACTGCCTCACGCGGAGTGCAACCTTGGTCATCCAGACGGCTCCCTGCATCGACTTCGGAGCAGCCTGCCTTTTTTCCTAATTTTCTGAAGTTGTGGAGCTCAAGGCGCACGCCGCATGGGCTGGTGTCGCCCGGCATGCCGCGTTGGACAGGCCCCTGAAGAGACGTGTAGGTATGGCTACCCGTTTTGCGAGTGGCCGCGAGGAGTGAGCGAGGAGATGGTCATTCCCCCAACCCAGTGGGCGCTGAGGCTGCATAAACCATCACCAGCGACTTTCCCAAGCGAAGCATGGCTGGGCCTAAGTATTCCGGGATAGCTTGAGATTGAGATTGGATGACAGGAGCTATCACAAGTCGACTTCGACCTCGATAGCCTCAACAGGATTCAGCGCGATACGGGGGCAATAAGACTGAACAGATATGATTCATAGCTCCCGTGTCAGTGGAATCAGCCAATCGTGACGGAATAGCCTGGGAGCGTAACGAGGAAAAGTTCGTGAGTTTCACGCAAGTGATACGGCCAACATCAGCCACGCTGGTCTCGAAGACGGTGGAACGGAGAGTATAGACCAGGCCTTGCGTCCGGGCTTGGGGCGACACAGACCTGGGTGAGAGAGGGTGCCTCTTCACAGACTGTTGTACTCCAGACTCGGCCCACCGGTCAAAACTGGAGCCGTGCATGTCTGACTTCGAGGGTCGACAGGGTTGGCCAGAAGGCAGACGGCAAGAGTGGATTCTCGACAACCAGACAGCTGTCAGTCCTCGCGTAGCGGTCGGCTGCCCGGATTGGGGAGTGCCCGGTTCTGTCAAACTTGTGCGACAAGTGCGTATCTAGGAAGCGAATGGACCGGGCTCCAGCATGAAGCCGACATTCTGGACCTCTGGGGGTGTTGTAGAGGCATGTGATACCTCTGGGTGTGTTGTAGAAGTCTGCGATACCTCTTTGCGGCGGATGTTCAGATCATTTGTGATGCCTGACTCCAACGCATTGCGCTCGCTGGTGACGACTTGTAAGTGGCTGCTGCATCCAGGAACTTTTTGTGGAACAGGAAGGCCTCGAATTCCAGGCTGTTGAGTATCTCGATTCAATATCGGCCGATTCCAAGTGAGCGCCACAGCATATACAGCTGCCCTGGAAAGACGGGTCGATCTTGGGGCGTACAAACACCGTCTGAATTGACAAGATGAGTTGAAGATGCATGCCTGGCACGAAGCGTTGCTCGGACCAAGCTTGAAGCTAGGTTGCTGAGTCAGGAGCCATCGCGCCCAAGTGGGTCATCCGTCGTGGGCAGTCACGATGGCCTGAGGCGTCGAAACGCGGTCTCCACAATCGGCATCCGGGATGTCGCAGGGCCGCAGGGGTCGCGTCCGGGATTTGTTTACGCGCGGGACACTGATTGCCACAACAACATTCGCTCGTTTGAGGAGGTTGATGGTAAAAGTCGTCAGGCTGGCCCATCTCGTCCCCTCTCTTTTGTTGTCGCGAATCTGCGCGCGAGCTTCACCTTTTGCTTGCCTGAGCTGCTCTGCCCCATTGACTGTTCTCCCTTGTCGGCCACTGTTGCCTCTACTCTCTCTGTCGACAACATCCACTTTGGCCACCAAAGCCAGGGCAGTGCCCAAATCTACCACGAAAATGGATTCCGACGCCTCTGATGCCTCGGTTTACAGTCTCGAAGAGTCTGATGGCTTTGTCATTGAACCTGTGAGTGTTTGCCTTTGCTTCTTTGTTCAACCAACGGTGAATTGCGCAGTGGCTGCAACGGGCGCACAGCCGCCTCACAGCTGGCACCTTTTCTGCTACTTTTTCTGCTTCCACCAGTGCCTCGGTCTTTGCCTTCTTTCACATCTCAACACCTCCTCACCAGCGCATGCACTTGCAAGAAACACCCGCCGCAATGGAGCCCTCGCGAACAACAACCCCTTCGAACCCGCTGCTAACGTCGCCGTCGCAGAAACCTAAGCTCAAGGCAGCCCCAAAGAAAGCCGCCGCGAAAACCCGCCGTGAAGAAGACGGTCCAAACCACTCTGAAGACCAAGCCCGCCGCCACCAAGAAGCGCCCCAAGCCCGAGAGCGACGATGACGATGCTATGAGCGACGGTTCTGGCTTCTCAAACACCCCTCCCAACTCCAAGAAACTAAAGAAGGACCCGCCACCCAAGAAGTCTTCTGGAGTTCCCTTGGCGGAGCTCGAAAATGACAGCATGATCATCGACAGCCCTCCCAAGGCCAAGACAAAGAAGACCGCCACCGAAACATACCAAAAGTTAACTCAGCTCGAGCACATCATCAAGCGTCCCGATACCTACATCGGATCAGTAGAGAAGACGGAACAGCATATGTGGGTTTTCAACAAGGAAACCTCCCTCATGGAATACCGAGCCGTGACCTTCGTGCCTGGTCTTTACAAGATCTTTGACGAAATCCTCGTCAACGCCGCCGACAACAAGCAGCGTGACGGCACCATGACCTACATGAAGATCAACATCGATCGTGCGAATGGTACCATCAGCGTGGAAAACAACGGTAAAGGTATTCCTGTTGTGATCCACGAGAAGGAGAAGATCTACATCCCCGAGCTCATTTTCGGCCATCTCTTGGCTGGTTCCAACTTCGACGATGACGAGAAGAAGACGGTTGGTGGTCGAAACGGTTATGGAGCCAAGCTCTGTAACGTCTTCAGCACTGAATTCAATCTTGAATGTCAGGATAGCGAGCATGGAAAGCGGTACAAGCAAACGTGGACGGACAACATGCAGAAGATGCAAAAGGCCAAAATCACATCCAGCAAGTCATCTGACTTCACTCGCATCACATTCAAGCCGGACTACGAACGGTTTGGTATGTCAGAAGGCATCGACGATGACCTGGAATGCCTGCTGTTCCGGCGAGTCTACGATATGGTTGGAACGGTCCGAGGCATCAAAGTCCACCTCAATGGTGAACAGATCAAGATCAAGGACTTCAAGGCCTACTGCGATCTGTACGCCAAGTCGATTGCCAAGGATAGAACCGTCGAGGAGGGTGGCACTCCAACGTGCACCGTCGAGATGGACAAGGACAAGGGCCATCCTCGCTGGGAGGTTGGCTTCGCTGTTTCCGACGGTACCTTCCAGCAAGTTTCATTCGTCAACTCCATTGCTACAACATCTGGTGGCACCCACGTCAACTACGTCGCTGATCAGGTCACGGCTTACCTGCTCAAGACTCTTAACAAGAGGAAGAAGGGCCATACCTTGAAACAAAGCCATCTCCGTAATCACATTTTCATCTTTGTCAACTGTCTTGTCAACAACCCGGCATTCACATCCAGACCAAGGAACAAATGACGACCAAGACGAGCCAGTTTGGTAGCAAGTGTGTTCTTGGGGAAGACTTTCTCAAGAAGATCGCGAAATCAGATGCTATCCAAAACATCATGGAATTCGCGGAGCGGAAAGCCGACAAGCTGATGGCCAAGAGTGACGGAAGCAAACGTTCCCGTGTCAGTAACGCCAAGCTGGTCGAGGCCAACTTGGCTGGCACACGACGTGGCCACGAATGCACTCTGATCTTGACAGAAGGTGACTCCGCCAAGGGTTTTAGCCGTGTCTGGCCGAGCCATCCTTGATCCCGACCGTATCGGTGTTTTCCCACTTCGCGGAAAGATGCTCAATGTACGCGATGCATCCATTGATCAAATAACAAAGAATCAGGAAATCCAGAACATCAAGCAATTCCTGGGTCTCAAACACAAGCAGGTTTACACCGATACCAAGAGTCTCAGATATGGCCACCTGATGATCATGGCCGATCAGGATCATGACGGAAGTCATATCAAGGGTCTTCTCATCAACTTCCTTCAAGTGCAGTTCCCATCGCTCCTACAAGTTCCCGACTTCTTCCGTGAGTTTATCACGCCCATTGTCAAGGTCTGGCAAGGACCCGATCCGAAGAAGCCCAAGAAGTTGAAGACCTTCTTTACACAACCCCAGTACACAGAATGGAAAGAGACCCATGCCAGCGAGCAGTCCAGATGGCAGGCCAAGTACCTCAAGGGTCTAGGATCCAGTACCAACGAGGATGCCCAAGTCTACTTCACCAACCTCGACGAGCATCTGAAGGAGTTCCAAGTCATGAAACCAGACGAGGCGGAACTCTTCGAACTTGCTTTTTCCAAGAAGAAGGCAGACGCGCGAAAGGAGTGGCTCGGCAATTTTGTTCCGGGTACTTTCTTAGACCACTCAACCAAGTCGATCACTTACGGCGACTTCGTTAACAGAGAACTGATCCTGTTCAGCATGGCTGACAATATGCGCTCAATTCCTTCCGTACTCGATGGCCTGAAACCTGGTCAACGCAAGGTCATCTATGCCTGCTTCAAGAGAAACATTGTAAAGGATAAGAAGGTGGTCGAATTGGCTGGTTACGTTTCCGAGCAAACGGCATACCACCACGGTGAAGCGTCTCTTCAGCAGACGATCATTGGCTTGGCTCAGAACTTTGTCGGCTCAAACAACATCAACTGTCTAGAGCCAAGTGGAAACTTCGGTTCTCGACTTGCCGGTGGTTCAGATGCTGCTAGCCCTCGTTACACCTTCACTCGCCTTTCACCATTTGCCCGAAAGATCTTTTCCCCTCTGGATGAGCCTAACCTGGAGGCTCAATTTGACGACGGAAAATCGATCGAGCCCTTGGTCTATTCGCCGATCATTCCCATGGTCCTTGTCAACGGCGCTGACGGTATTGGTACCGGTTGGAGCACGTCGATTCCCAACTACCATCCTGCGGAAATCGTCAAGAACCTGAAGCGCCGAATGGGTCGCCTTGACGACAATGACGACGAAGAAAAGCCTTTCGAGACCATGACACCTTGGTTCCGTGGCTGGAAGGGTGAACCCGAGGTGGCTGGACCTGATCGCTACAAGTTCAATGGCATTGCCACCCGAGACGATCAAAACCCGAACGAGGTTATCATCACTGAACTGCCCATCCGAGTGTGGACAGACGACTTCAAGGCCAAACTTGAGAAAATTATCAGTGGCGGTGACGGTCCAACCTGGATCAAGGATTACAAGGAGTTCAACGATCACAACACTGTCCGTTTTGAGATTATGGTTGACGAGAAGTTCATGCCCAAGGTTCTCGAGGAGGGCTTACTCGAGCGTTTCAAGCTATTGAAGCAAGTAGCAACATCCAACCTAGTAGCCTTTGACTCTCGGGGCCGAATCCGCAAGTATGAGAAGGTTGAGGAAATTCTAGAAGAGTACTATTGCCATCGAATGGACATGTACCTGCAGCGAAAGGTTTGCGCACTGCTCTAGATGTCCAAATATGTTGCTAACTTATCCCCAGAAATATTGGCTCGGTGTGTACCATGCCGACTACCGCAAGTTGAAGAACCAGGCCCGCTTCATCAAGGAGATCATTGATGGCGAGCTTGTCGTTGGTAGAAAGAAGAAGAGCTTGCTTGTGGAGGAGCTTCGAGAACGCAAATATGAGGCATTCCCACCAGGAAAAGAAAAGAAGTCGAACGACGACGAAGAAGAAGCAGAAGAGGAAGTTGACACTGCAGATGGCGGCGCTCGTGATTACGACTACCTACTTTCGGTAAGAACAATGATGGGTGTAGCTGATTCAATTACTGACGGGGACTAGATGCCCATTTGGTCTCTCACGGCCGAGCGCCTCGAGAAGCTCATGGATGCCATTGCCAAGAAGAAGACTGAGCACGACGACCTTCTCGCCTTGAATGAGAAGGACCTGTGGTGTAGAGACCTTGACGAGTTCATGGCCGAGTGGGACAACCAGCTCGCACTTGCTGCCGAGATCAAAACGAACATTCGCCGCCTGGGCCGCCGAGTGTCGAAGAAGATTGGTGCTGGCCGTGGCCGCAAGGTCAAGGATGAAGACGATTATGAGCCTGAGAAGAAGGCCCGCGGCAGACCCAAGGCTGCAGCAGCCAAGGCCCGCGCCCAAGGCCGCGCCTGCCAAGGAGACGAAGAGTGCCCAGAGGTTTGCGGAGATGTTCGGTTCCAAGCCCAAGGTCAAGGAGGAGAAGGAGTCTGATGTTGTAGATCTATCTGACAACTTCTCCGATGATGACTTTGCGGCACTCGGCAAGGGCAAATCAGCAGCCAAGGCTTCGCAGTCGCAGTCGCAGTCAGAAGTTGAAGCTGTTCCTGTTCGCACCAAGCGGGCTGCTGCATCCAAGGCGAGGACCATTTTCGATGACGAAGACTCGGAGAGTGACGACGACCAGATGCTCGGCGACGTCGGCGCGCTTGTCAAGGGCATCGACAAGCCGGCGGGCGAGTCATCCGGCGGCAGACTTAGTTTGTATGCCATGAATCGCCCCGATTCAAGCCACGGCAATGGCAGCTCCGGTGGCCTTCCAAAGCCAAAGACTAAGTCGGCCAAGTCATTTGACTTTGACAGCCCTGACGACACCAACTACGAGATGTTGGCCAAGTCTTCCCCCCACAAGACTGCGACAAAGGGAGACCACATCGACAGCTTCCTGTCTGATGATGACCCGGTTCCTTCTCCAGCCAAGCCGGCAGTTTCCAAGGCCACATCACTCAGCTCTACGGTAGCAGGCCTTGCCAGTGTCAAGAAACCCCGAGGTCGTCCTGCTGGAGCGAAGACCAAGGCCAAGGACGATGCCAAGCCTGAGCCAAAGGCCAAGGCCGCACCCAAGGCGGCGCCGAAGAGCAGAGCCAAGGCAGTGTCAAAGGCCAGCACTCTCTCCCCAGCGGCAAAGGCATACGCGGCCCGAAAGGCCGTAAAGAAGACTGTCCTGGATGATGATTCGGACGAGGAATTGGAAGAACTTTCATCGCCTCCTCCCCGACCGGCTGCAAGGGCGCGGCCAGGTCGAGCAGCGGCTGCGAGACGGCCAGTTGTGATTGACGACGAGGACTCGTCGATGATGGAGGACCAGCAGAATGACGACGAGAGCGAAGATCCATTTGGGGTGGATGATGATGAGGACTAGATTCGTCAAGTCTATGGACAAGAGTATTGTCTGCGGCACTTCCCGTGATGTTGTCAGTTACATTGCTTTGCCTTGCTAGTTTATTTTTCCTTTGCGCTTTCCTGTAAGAGCCCCTTGCAGCCACAGGCTCGGGCATGATATGAGATACATCTGGGGGTTATGTGTTGAGGCGTCAGGGACGTGGTCACTTGCTTCCGGAACCGAGCTTTATTATCGCAATTGATATCCAACTCTGAAATATGAATGTTCTGTTGCTGTGTGCAGTTGATGGCCTTGATCTTGTTTGTTTGTCTGCGTTGTCTTGTGTCCTAGCTCGAGAGGAGTCAGGATAGCCCCCCACTTGGATGTGGTGGCGGCTTATCGATAAGGTAGCTTGATGATGGCTAGCGCGGGGTTGTCTCTGGAAGTCGTGGGATTTACAAACCACCATCCAGCATCTTCTCTACCTACACCTTTGCCATATCTGTCGACCTTCCTCTTCCTCCTCTTCTCCTCCCCGCTCATCGTCCCCAACAACCGCAATGGCCTCCTCCGACGAGCCTCAGTCTCTCAAGTCCATCTTCCAGGCCGCCGAGGACCAGCGCCGCGTGCTAGAGATCACCACCCTCCCCGCCACCTCGCCCGCCTACCGCAGCGAGCTCGACGACGCCCTCGCGCTCTACGCCCGCGCCCGCGACCAGCTCTCCCGCGTCGCCATCTTCTCGCCCAACGAGGCCGCCGAGGACATCGCCACCGCCGACCTGCCCTACCTGCTACTCGACTTCCACTACGCCGAGCTCATCCAGCGCACGCCCGGCCTCAAGCTCGACGAGCGCGCCGACGTCCTCGCCTCCTCCCGCGCCGCCTACGAGCGCTTCCTAGCCCTCGTCGACGGGTACTCCCTCGTCAGTGCGCCCTATGATCGCCTGGTCGGGCGCTACCGCGACGACCCGAATGCCTTCGCCGTTGTCGCCGGCAGCGACATGGCCGCCCGCCGCGAAGGGAAGATTGCAAACTACAAGGCCGAGAAGCAGCTCAAGGAGAAGCTCGAGGTGCTGCGCCGCAACCCGCGCTACCTCGACCACGGCGACGAGGAGATTGTCCGCGAGCTGCACCTTACCCACGTCACATTTGCCGTCCACACAACCATGCAGGCCCTCGACTCGCTCAACCGCGAGTTCGACATGATCGCCCAGGCGCCGCGACCCGACCCCGAGTCCGCTGGCGACGCAGCCAAGCCCGACAACAACGACACGCGCCTCGACCAGCCGCTGGGTAGCCTCACGAACCGCGGCGGGCCCCTGCTGTCCACGCAGGGCAAGCCGCTGCAGCCCTTCACGCTCGTCGGCTCCCGGACCGACCGGACGCGCGGCGTGTTCCGCTCCGGCCACAACCTGCCGACCATGTCCATCGACGAGTACCTCGACGAGGAGAAGCGCCGCGGGAACATCCTGCAGGGCGGCGTGGAGGAGAAGCCCGTGGTGGACGAGGACGACATGGAGGCCGCGGACCAGGCCACGTACAAGGCGCGCGCGTGGGATGAGTTTACCGACCACAACCCCAAGGGCGCGGGCAACACGCTCAACCGGGGATAAGGTTGAATGTTCAGGATGCCCTTGTTACGGTTTTCTGTTTGTTTGTTTCATGAGGATGATATGAAGGATGGGAATAGATCTTGTTGGGTATGGCATGCATGGTGAACATTATTGGCGTTTAATCGGGACGGAAGAACGACAACATGAGAAATCCAAAACAAGACAGCTTGTAGAGCAGGAAATGGAAAATCGATTGATACCCCCAACTTTTTTGTTTTCGTTACGGTCATAACTATTCGTATGTCTTCATGTATATCTTGAGTAGGTACTCGTATCCAACCTTCTTAGTTCAAACTGCATTCTCACATTACGTAGGGAGCATGTTGACTCCCCCCTTCTTTCTTTCGTGTACATTACCCCAGACATAAGAAACCATTACTCACTCAACATTTGGTCTGTTCATTTTCGATCAAGACAACACTGTCGTCGCTGTCACTTTCGTCGTTCCAAAAATCCATGTCATCGTCACCTGTGGGCGTCAACTCTCGATCAGCAGCCGTGGACTGGGCCTCCGAGTCGGTATCCTCAACGACCATGTCCACGAGCATGTCCACCACCGATCCCATGCTCTGGTGGTCAGCTGGAACTTCGAACTTGGCAGCTTCATACTCAGCCACGCCTGCGGTGAAAGCCTCTGACTCCATGGAGACGTCGTCCGCAATGACTCGGTCTGGGCGGTAGACTGTTGAGATGCTGTCATGGACATCGACGGACCCGTCTGTTGTGCTGCCGCGCAGCCTCATCTCGGCCAAGTCTTCGATCATTGATCCTTCACTTGATGGCTGAGATGGGATTGTGATACCAGTATGGTACGAAGGTCCCGGACCGTTGGGACCCATGACAGCCGGGGGAATCTGAGTCTCGAAGACACCCCCCGTTCCATCATCACAACCTCCTGCCCAGAGGGGTAAGAACTTCATCTCATTGTTAGTGAGCGTAAGCAGCAGATGGCGGGTTATGTTGAGCGACGGTTCGATGTCGTGACGGAGCCATGACAAGGTGATTGGTCGCAGCTGGTCCTTGATACTGATTTCAAGGTCCATCAAATTCACCAGTGGCCTACGAACTGGGCGTGGTTTGCCCCCGACGGTTCGATCAAAGTATGGCTGCCATGCCTCTGAGTAGGACAGCATCGGGTTCGCATCGACAACTGCCTGGATCGCAAAACCCGCGTCTTCGACTGTTTTGAAAAAGGACATTCTGGATTGGCCTTGCAGTTTGACCTTCTTTCCGATGTACAGTTTCGAATCCAGGGCTGTTCCGAATTCGTTGTAGGTGAGGGAACAGAGAATCATCTGGATGGTATTCAATTTCTTCATGATTGGGACTACCGTCTCGTAGTCTTTTGGCTCCACGTAGGTAGCTCGGTCTTGATCTATGCTGTGGTAGGCGGGAACGCTGGGGGAAAGGGCCTTCGAAGTTGCCATGCGATACGCTTCGGTGATTTCGTAAACAAGGGCTTTCATGAGATCTTGGATCTTAAAAAAGGCCTTGGCAGCGGTCGAGCCTTCCTCCTGAGCAAGAAGCTGCTCAAGCACTCGCAGTCGTTTCCATTCCTCGATGTTCCAATAGTCGAACATGTCTGGGTTTCTGAGGTTGGCATCCATATTCGTCAAGCGTTCGATAAATGCCCGCGCAGCATGTTGGACGAGGTTCCTCAGCTCATCTGGTAAATCCCCCAGCTTTCTTCCAAACACGGTAGTCTGTGCTGGCTTCTTATTGGCAGTATTGCCGCCTGCCTCTTCAAGGGCGAGTTCGTTGACAAGAATCCGAAAAGCGGACTGAGCCACTCCCGGAAGCTCCAAAGTAAAGGCAATCTGGAGAGCTTCTTCGGGCAACACCTCAATGAAGCGAGTGTTGGGACCGTGCATGATCCATTGTGCCACTAGGTCTCTAATAACCGAACCACAGTCAAACATCTTGCTGAGCTTCACCAAAGTCCATACTCGGGAAGCTGAATCCAAGACGACACGCTTTCCCTCAATTATCATGAGCAGTCGGATGATACCGTTGCGGTGACGAACAGGGCAATAGTCTGGAAGGCGTCGAAACTCGGGTGTTTCAAAGAGGTCATTTTCTTGCCTCGCCTTCATCTGGAGGAGCGTGTCGGGGTCCAGGGGGAGCTGCGTCGACAAAACATCTGCTCTGAACCTTATCTGAGGCCTCGTCGCGCGCGTTGGCGACCCGGGTTCTGAGGAGTTCTCCCCCATGGATGTCTCGTCTGTGGGGGATCGAAGGGGTTTTCGGTCACACGTGCAGATGTCGTCGTGACCGCAGACAAGCCAAGAATCCACATCTTGGAGCATCCAGGAGCTCCACCACTTAATGATTCCCGGTGTCAAAGACAGTTCGGTCATTTGGAAGACGAGTTCGTCGCCTTCGGACGGCGGTGTCAGGTCCAACACATACTTGACGTCTGCCGGCAGTTTGTTAACCAGCTTGCGACGCCTCAGGGTCCTAAACTGGTGCGTAGGCGCGAGCATCTCGGCAAACTTGGCGGAATTGGTATCGAGCAGGTTTTGAGAATGGACGCGGAACTGCTGGGACCTGTATGCGATTCCATTGCAGTCGGCTTGATTCTGAGTGGCCGTCGAGCGGTTTGGAAAGTCGATGATGACAAGAGTGTCTCCTGTGCTCATCTCAAAGCCGACGGAGTGAAGGTGGAAGAGCTCAAATCTGCGAGCTGATTCAATGTTATGAGGTCCCATTAGCCTTGGCGGCTTCTTGTCATGCATGCCGGCGGGTTTGTTGAAATGAGGACCAATCCATCTTGACATGCTGGCGGCTTCGACGCCTATGGCGTCAGTCTGGGAGACTGCAGTCGCTGGAGTCGCTACATTGCCTAGTACTACAGGCCTGATCGTCTCGGTAAAGTCAGAGATGCCTCTCGCCCTTGCAGAGGTAATCTCAACCATCTCGTCCAGGGTAGCGGTGTCGAGGACATTGTCGGCCTCGGCATCAGCCTCGGCCACGTCAACATATTCCATGGAGTCGGACCAGACGTCGAGCACAGTGTGCCCGTTGTCGCTATTCCAGATGTGACCCAAATCCATGTCGTGCACAGCCTATGGATAGATGCGCAAGATGATATCAGGATCCGGACCCGAAAACGTATATGTCACGATGTGCCGAGAGTGTTTAATGGCGGTTGATGTGATGCGATGTTGGCTTACTGTAGCGGCAGCGGAGGAGATGGCGGCAAGAGGGAGACGAAGATGGAAGGAAGAGAACCCAGAAGCCTAGAAGCTTTCGGGTGGTAAGTCGCAGCCTGATGATCATAAACTATGCGACAATACCACCACGATCAAGGGCTGCTGACCCTGGCGCAGGCAACCAAGCTCGAGGGCTGGGTGGGAGCATGCAAATGCCGGTCGTGGCGGTGCAGTGGGCAGTGAGTGGATGGTAGCGGCCACTATAGGCCGGAGCAAGGTGTGAAGTAGAACGGAATGCGGACGAAAGCGAAATAATGTGGATAGAGGAGTCACTATTGGCGAGGCGCAAAGAGTGAGTAAAGCGGTAGCAAATCAGCCAAGTTGATGCCTGAGCGGTGGCTGCCTTGAGGGGCTGCCTTGAGGGTTCCTTGTTCTGGTCAGCCTGCAGGAGAGCCGCATTTCCAGGTTTGGTTGACTGTGGTACCTCTGGTTGCAGCAGGTACGTTTGCGTCTGCCTGGCCATGTCATGTCCATATGACGTACCAAATGGAGATAAAATATCGTCAACTAGGTTAGCCACTTGGTAAATAGACCCGGTGTGTAGCTCTAGTTGATTGCGATTGAGTCCACAGGTCGCAAATGCTTGTTGCCGCATCCTCAAGGTATGTAGCCATCGTCTGTTAGGATCTGCGGGGGTTGGATGACTCCCCTCCGAGGCGACAGAGTCACATCCAATCAGCTTCCTTAATCCACCATGTGATTGTTGGAAGTGGCCGAATGGCCAAAGCGAGGGCTGTGAACTCATGAGTGCCGTCCCTATTCGGTATCTGGTAAGAGAAAGTAGAGAAGGAGAGACTGTGGAGTATTGGGATAGTGTCAAACGAGCACCACACCAAAAGTCCTGCCTCTAGGGTAGATCTGCCGGCCTGAGACAGGCACTGGCGGTTTGTACCTCGGAGCACGCATGCTGTGCACCTCAAACTTTCCATGCCCAGTTTCGTCATCGCGTCAGGTACATTAAAGACATGTAAATGATTTATGACAATTATTGCTGCAGGGCGAGGAAAAACACACCCCGTTTACCCCATATCCGGGAGCGACCAAGCCAACCTAGCTGCCGAGCCAGGATTGTTAGGCGTGATACAAGCTCCCACTAGGGCTACTGTACCTGTCGCCCCCCATCTCAGTTCTAGACCGATACGCCGGAACCAGCACCAACCAAGTCCCGGGCTAGCATCCGCAGACCGAGGCATGTACGCAGTACCCAATCCCATCCGTTTGAACTCCTTACCTTGTCATGTCCCGTCTCCCCGCACTCCCCGCCGAGCGCCTAGTGTCGCGTGCCCCTCCTCCTCCGCCATCTAGGTTGCATGCAGTCGGTATGAATAGGAACTACTACACGCGACACCACGCCACTCACCACCTCCTCACCTGTCACCGCAACGCGTCGGTGTGTGTGTGTGTGTTCCCAACAAAACCGCGTCCGCCCGTTTGCCACCCAAACTGGCCTGGGCGTCCTGGGGAGCATCTCGGGAGTGTCCCGGCATGGCATACTCGGGCAGAAGGGAAAGGTATCGTGGGTAGCTGCTGACTAGGTAGGTAAGGCAGGTAGGTACGTAATGGGCTATAGTCTACCGCCTCCCGTCACCAAGAAGCTACCCACCCAGCTACCTATGTAAGGAGGTAATCCCCAACCTAGCTCCTTCCTCCTCCCTCCTCTCGCCGCCTCGGCTTTAGACTTTCTGCCCTTATCTTTCCCCCATCCGTCCAACACAAATCAATTGCCTTCTCTCCTCCACCTGTGTAGCTTCATCCACGCATCCAGCTTCATCTTCCCAGCTTGACACATACCAAGGGACAGCTCGTGAATCCACCCTCTCTTGTCTCACATTCTCGTCTCACGCCACAATGGAAACCACCAAGCCCTCCATCTCCTCCATCTCCACCCGTCTCTTCCTGTAAGTCTACCAGCAAGCGCATTCCCGCACCCGCGTCGTAGAACCAAGCTTAATCTTCCTCGTCTCCAGCCGACACAAGGCCGTGTTCGTCTTCGCTGCCGCCGCAACCGCCACTGCCGTTGCCTTCAAATACCAGGCCGCTTCAATGAGCCACAACGACGTCGAGCAGCGCACGCGAAAGGCACCGCATGGATACGTGTCTGTCGACCGCAGCGGCGGCGGAATCTGATCGATTGATCATCTGGAAAGCCAATCTTGGCAAATAAGCAGCGAACGGGGTAGTCAGGGACAATCATCAACGGCTAGGGTCGGTTTGACACAAGGGGCGTTTCCAGGAATCCAAGGAAAGGATGGTGATGGCGGCGGACGGGACGAATAATACCAGGGATGAACATACAAGACTCGGACGAATGCATGAATGAAGTCTTCCAATGAAGATCATTTTCAGAGTAACTGGATATACATACAGACAGAAACTAGGGTTACAGGTTGCGGTCACGTCAGGTTCGATTCTATTCACACAATTACAACCACCATTACTCCGGTCTCTCCCTACATGCCGAAACATGCTTCAGTCCCGATCGTCCGTCCTCAATCCAAAAAGCATCCACCAACGCCTGGCCAATGCACACAGAAAACGCATAAGCACACACACATAGGCGTAATGCCGACACCGTCAACTCCCACCAAGTGCCTTTTTACAATGAGCCGCCCTTCTGAAACAAGTCGTCGTCCGTTTCGGCCTCGTCATCCGACGAGTATGCCACCTCCTTGCCCTTGCCTTTGACGTCCCACATTGCCTTTGGCTCCTTTAGGCTCCTCCGGCTGACGGGTCTCTTCGAAGGAGGCGGCACCTTCTTCGACGCGGCCTCGAGCTTGGCCTTGCGGAGCCGATCTCGCCCAGCAACTTCGATCATGGGTGATGTTCTGGCCTCATCGCCTGACGAGTTCCTTCGAGTCGTGGGGGCTGTCGACGAATGCTTTAGATCCCGTAGATCCCGGATCACGTCTGCGAAGCTCTCCTCTAGTGTCTTCATCCTGGCCAGCACCAATCTTCCAATCCTGTCCCGATCTCCGGCATCCATACTACCAGCTGCCCGCAGCCGGTTGTCCTTCATCATCGCCATGGCCATCTGCGTCTGGAAGCTTCCAGGCATGACTGCATGGGGATCATCACCTCCGAATGGCATCTGGTCCGACATGACGCTTAGATCCAACGACGACAGCCTCCTGACTTCTCGGGGTCTGTTTCGAGGTTCGATGCTGAGAAGTGCGGACCGGCTGACGGCACCCGTTTCTGCCCGTGGAGCCATCACAGGTCGGGCCTTAGATCCGGCCACATATAACGACCGTCGTGGTGAGCTACGGCGCCCGGCGTGAGTTGGGGTCTTCTCTCCTCCAGTTGTGCGTCCGCTAGTTCGCGGCCGCGGCTGTCCGGCGTGAGGGGGCGAGACCGGCGAAGCACCCTGGGGTTGCTTCATTTCCTGAGGGTTGAAGAGAATGGTGTTGGTCGATAATGTCCGTGTGTGTGTCCCCCGTCTCGGTCGCGGAGTTGGAGGCACATCCTTGCCAGATGAACTCACCGAGGATGCCAATTTGCCGAAGCCCGAAGCCATGCGTGAAGAAAAGTAGCTATCCTCTGGTTCCTCGGAAATGCGCTTATTAATACCAGCCCGACTCATCTCAGCGTTTGTGCCGTTATCATCCTCATCTTCGTCGTTGGTGACGAGCTCGTCATCACCATCCGCGTCGGTTTGATCTTTGTACTCCGGTGCCTCGGGAGTCACACGAGTTCTCAGGAAATGCTCGTGCCGTAACGGGTGTCCGTTATTAGACAACAGATCAGCGGGATCGCTAGCAGCTGATCTTACATCTGAAACACGTCTGAGGTTGGGGGTGCGTTCCCATCCCACACTCAACCTCCTCTGCCAGTTGGGAACAGCGCCGCTTTCCAGCGTAGGCCAATTACCTGGTGACTCGCCTGTTTCGTCATGCTGGTCCATCCAGTTGCGAATGGCGGTTTGAGTCTTCCTCCTCTCATGGCGTCTCTGCGTCCTCAGGGTGAGAGGATCTGGCACACGTCGAAAGACTTCTTCGAGAGCCCGATCTTTCTGGTATCCTGCAACGGACTCCTCACGAACTCGGACACTCGGGCTGAAGATTGCTCTGGACACGGGGTCTGCAAATGAAATGGCCCTCCCACGTTCTGGGTGTTCCACCAGGTCCGTTGGCTCATACATAGACGGAGCCAGCCAAAACTTCTCATACAGATAGATGCAGAACAGTACGGGGAAGTGTGTCACCTTGATGATGGTCCGGTTAAGCCACACGAAATGCCTTAACGGCATGAAGTATCGAAGCGGCATGAGTAACCAAGCGAAGATGTTGCTGGGGGCAATATAGGAGAACAAGGCATCGTTCTTTACCATAGTGATGGTGTTGATGGCGAACAAAAACCTGGAATACGATCAGATTAGCGCTCAAGTGTGCAACACTCTTGGACTTACTGGTGTTCCTCATTGGCATTAGATGCAATTGTCATGAACGAGTTGGTCAGGACAGTGATGAGGATTGTGCTTGAGCCCAGGTTAGCAAGTGAGTTTGAGTAGTCTGAAGTGTAACTTACACGACCAAAAAGTGACAAATAATGAGGAAGAAGACGAGCAAAGCTCTCCCCAGCCAATTGTACGTAGGCCACCTAATTTTGATTAGCCTTTCATCCTTGCGACAGTTTGGCGTTGACTTACACATCCCAAGCCGCGGGTGTAAATCCCATGAGTAGCTGGAATATCTTGTAGGCGACCTCAGATGCCTCGAACGAGTTCTTCGACAGAGTGAAGAAGACAAAGAATCCACTGCACATGATCCCAATAAGTATGAGCACCGCAAACAAATCAGCAGCCATCATCCGGAAGGCGATGAGAAGCTGAGAAAAGTACTGATAGTGGTCAAGAATACTAAAGATGCGTGGCAAGAGCAGAATGGCATTCGCCGCAAGCACATCGTACGCCATGTCGTTCCAGTGATGAGGATCCACCAAGAAGACGCCATAGGCACGCATGCCGTAGTAGACGATGAGGAGCATGAGAATGCCGAGATCGAAGATGTTCCAAAAACTCATAATGTAAAGCGCAAAGCCTTGTTCGTTGAAACCCACAAGCTCGTCCAACATAAAACCTGCACTCCAGAACCAGAATATTAGTTCAAGGCCTGTGATCTGGACGGATCGTTGGGCGAGAACAGCGAGGAAGAGGCCAATCAATACTGCAAGGGACAGAGTGGAGAGGAATGATCTATATCGAGGCACTCGGAGACGGGAGAGCTTGAGGAGGGACGCCTGTCGAGGATCGTAGAGCGTCACGGTCCGTCTGCCCATTGGGTGATTGGAGAAGGATTCCTTGACAGGAAGGGTTCCAAGCAACGGGGTTCTGACATCGGGCTTGCCAATTTGGCCGTTGCCATTGCGTTCATGGGCTTCACGGTGCAAGCTATCTGCAGACGAGTGAAATGTGATGGCACCGCTCCAGATGGCATCCAGCTGTTGCACAACAACGGGGTGGGCAAGGAAGTGTTTGGCTGAGGCTCGGATTGCAACCTCGAGGGTGGACGTGCGGGAAGCAGTCAACGGCATCTTGGAGCCGGGAGGGGTTCTGCGGACGGCATTGGGAGACTGCGAGCCAGGAAGCCCCTGCAGGGGGTAAAAGTCATAGGCGAGGGCATCAATGAGCTCACGGGTATTGTACTCCTTAAGCAGCTTAAGAGTGAGCAGCTCGCAGACCTTGGCCCGGGTGCTGCTGATCCCCGCGTTGCTTGGATATCGCTGACCCTCCTTGCAGAACTGGAGGCAGTTCGCCATCAAGGCATATAGCGTCGCGCGAGAGAAGTGCTGGGTGCGGATCTGCTGTTGCATAGGCTTGACGAGAAATTGTGAGACTTGTGGAGACCGGAGCTGATCCCAGGTGAGTGTCGTCTCGGTTCGGGCGGATACGATGATTCGGATGGCATGAGTTAGACTGTAGATGGGCAAGGAGTCTGTGGGTCGATGGTCAGAACTGTTATTCTTGGTTTCAATATTTCAATTGGATGATCGGGGCAACGCACCCAAGTGGCTGGCAGAAAAGAGAGGGAGGACAGGCAGAGCTCCATGTCGGCCGTCTTCATCGATAACCCCGTTGTCGTTGTCGTCCCCGTCGTCGTCCTCGCCCTCGTCGTCAACATGGCGGTCGTTGGGGAACCGGGGGGCCGGGCCCCCTCCTGGTGGGAATCGTCAGCCTCGTCATCGTCGGCCTCTGTGAAGTCGGCCGTGGCGTGTCTCCGGAGAGTGTATTCGCGGCGTGTCGGATGCGGCGACAGCGAGCCGGTCGAGTCGGGACGGCGGTTGACGCGACGGGAGCCAGCCCCGGGACGAAGCGTCGAGGAGAACATGGTGTTGGGGGAGGTCTCCTGTGGGAGCAAGCGTGCCGCCTCGCCAATGCGTCTCAACGCGCCATGGGGGTGAAGCGGGGAGAAAGGAGCGAACGAGAGAGAGGCGCCCTCGAAGAAGAAAACACAAACGGGTTGCGAATAGAGAAGAACAAGGAAAAGGGAAGGGGACGCAAGAAGGAGAGGCAAGGGAAGGGAACGTCGTGGGCGTCGAGGCTTCGAGGCTCGAGTGGGATCCAACCGACTTCCAAGGAGAGCCACAGCACCTGGCTAAAGGAGCCAAGTGAGAGAGGCTAAGGCCAGCGGCCGTGGACGATGCACAGAGCACCTAGAGCGCTAACATGCTAGTGGCCGACACGGTGTAACGCCAGTGGACAAGGATGGTCAGTGGCTGCCCCCACCCAACGAACTGTCGACTGACGCAGCGCGCACTACGGCTACGCACTATGCCAGGGAAATCAGACCTGGAAGACCAAGATGGGACTAACAAAACAGGCCTGGAGACGTGAGCATGGGGGGGCTGCCGTAGCGCGTCTAACGCCATCGCATCGGAGACACTGCTTTTTCCAGCGCTGCCTGCTCATCTCACGTAAACTCCTCGCCTGCACTGTCGACATGGAAGCGAACCTCCAGGGATTGGTAAATGGTTTGCATACATACCTAGTAGTACAGATCCCAAAGTACTTTGTGGCACAAGCCTGTTTGTTGTAGACGGGAGGGGTAGCAGCATTGTCTGTTAGGTTCTCTCCTCTCATGCCTGCCCCCGCCCACCTCAGGAGAAAACAGCACAGGCGAGGATCAGAGTGGTGTGGAGCAGCAGGCAAATTAGCCATAGCCATGCCATGAAAAAAGGTGGTCGATCAAGACATTGCGAGAATCGGAATCAAGAACAATCGGTGAAGGGAGTCTCTTTGGGTGGGATGGGTGCATGGAAATACAATGTTAGTGGTGGTAGTGGTGGTGGTACTGATGGTGTGTACTGGATGTCCTCTTGCAGGTTGCTTCAGGAAGTTGACATGGAATCCCTAAACACCATGACTCGGTCGGTGTTGGTGGTTGAAAATTGCCCGTGTCGTGCTACCATGGCTGACAAGGGAAGTTGAGTGACATCAGCTCAACCGCCTAGGCTGACCTGCAGTGCATAAAGAAGGCATCATGAGCAGCGCGGCCTGCGATGACGGACATGAACCGGTCTGGATCGAATCGCAGACGTACGATGCAGGATTTCTTGTCCTGCTTCCGCATCCGTGGTGGCTAGCAAACCGCTACTCCAGACTCGTACGTAGTAGACGCCCACCCATCAGTCTGGCCCATGCAACCCAAACCCTGGCCCGCCCCGACCCAGGCCGGCCTTGGTGTCGAAAACTAGAGGCGACCCCATGATCAACAACACCAAAAGATAAGGCCAGGCCTGCATCGTGGGTGAGAATGGGGGGGTCCATCGCGGTGTCCGATCCCCCCCTTTGCGAATATATACACACATGTACGCAGGATTTACACATCCAGTCCGTCGTTCACGGGCCATCGTTCAAGCGGCGAGCACGAGCCAATTCGGCATCGACTTGCAATTTTATCTCGGCATCATGAGAGCTATTTGGTCTTGGCTCCAATTGCCGATCCATCAGAGAGCACAGACGATCGCATCTTTAGGGGACAGTAGTCGCGGAGGGAGTGCGAGAACGGACAACGGACACCGGGGGGCATCCTTTTGGATCACGATACCACCAATGGCACGCTGCTCCACACACGCACCTCGCACGCACTTGCGCACACATTACCTGCACCTGGACAGCTCCAGATCGCAGCCACCCCGCCATGTCGCGATAACAAACACCAAAACACCGGCGGTCTGTCATGCCGGTGCATCCCTCCCCGGCCTCAACAAGGTCTAAGTACCTGAGAACCAACGGTTCGCAACAGCCTGGCCGTGTCTCGCCGCCGCCATTGCCCCAATCACGATGGCCTCTCCGGCTTCCGTGCGGCGCCCTGCTAACACCGGCTTGCGCTTGCGCATCGCCCGCGCATGGCTACGCACCTCCAGATGGCCGCCGCTCCAATGAGCTGGCCCAGGCCGGCATGTGGTCGCCCACCCCGTCGCCGCCCCCGTGCAGCCAGCGACTCCATCAGCGAGTGTCATGCGTCCATCCGGCATGCTGTGAGGGCCGGACGGGGCTCTGTCAAGCGTCCCATGTGTGTACGCACTATGTACGATGGCTCGGTAGTGACTCTGGAGGCGATGTGAGGCGATGGCAGCCCACGCTAAGTATTATCATCCATGTCCGCAAAACGCGCTGCATCCATTTCCTCGCCTCACCTCGACTCACCTCATCCAATGCCGTGGGCGCACCTCTCACCGCATCGTGCAACTGGAATTCTTCATCATGCCCTGGAAACGCTCCGCAGCTACTCCCCAAGTCCCCTTTCCGGGGAACGGACGCCAATGTGTCTTGTTTCCTTCTGCCTCTGCTCGACCCCGGACTGGAAGAGTGAATCGCCCCGCTGGTAATTTGGCTCGCCTCCAGGCGGCATCCCAAACGGGCCCAAGACTCTCGGGTGTACCAGGGAGCAGATTAGACATGGCTTTCCGCCCAGACGCCACAGCGGAGCACATTCTTTCCCGTAGACGACGGTGGTGATCCTTTTGGGCGCCGAAAGTCGCCGTCGCCGCCGCCGCCGCCGCCGCGTCAGACTGTCAGTCCACTGGCTGCAGTTCGGCTTGCAGGTGAGACATCGGAGCTGAGCGCAACCGCATGTGGAGGTGCGCCTTTCTAAAAGTGATGGCTGTGAACCCAGTCTGACGTCGCCACCATGCTTGTCTTAGGCATCGGATGCTTGGGGTAGCAGTAACACTATGGTAAGTCTCCGTAAAGTATCCTCATCGCTAGTATCAAAATCATCCCCGCCACAATATCATCCCGCAAAAGAGCGCCTCCACGTAGACATTCGACTTAATAAGCCAAGCGACGATCACTTACTCTCACGCCGAATCTGTCTCAGGGGTCACCAGGTGGACAACCTGCGTATTTAGCTTCAGCTCGTCAATAGCGGCGCCATACGAGATGACCAGACTCCGATCTATCATATCACCTGGTTCCGCGCACAACCTTCCGCCGCCGCGACTAGCTGCCGCCATCTGTCAAGCCACCACGAACAGGGGCCGAACTCTATCGTCCATGTTCCTCGCCACGAGATCTTGGTTGAGGTCGTTGTGTCGTAACGAAACACAGAAACACTGTGCGTATCACCCCACCATATCTCCATCACCTCAAGCTTGGGCATATTCCCCGCTGCTACTGCCGTTGCCAGCCTCCGCTTCTCTCTCAGCCGGGTTAGCGTTGGGCTTGATCGCTCGCGACGTCACGCCAACGGTCTTGAGCTCCCTCCGGATACGATCCGGACGATGTCTTATGACGTCTTGTGTATCAATCATGAACGATGCAGAGAGATGCTCGAAGTTGAAGCTTATTTCAGAGACGACAGCTGCGATTTCGTGACTGGGTGCAGCTCCATGAAAGGTCAATACCGCGGGTGTAAATACTTGACCTCCGTAACAGCCGCGAAGATGTGTAGCCTCTTGAGCGTTTAGGCAAGCCCGTATCGAGCATTTCTAATAAGTCTGCATAGTAGAGCATAGCGAAGTCACTCTAGCTACACTACATTTTATGTATAATAGACATATCGTACACAGGTTCTCGTGCCATTGTCGGTGTCGAAACTCGTTCAGGTCCTTTCACGGCTCGTAATGAATATATTCGAGCTTTGGAAGCTTCTCAAGGATGCGTGTTAGCCATGACAAGCTAAACACGCGCCGGACTTATCGCCGCATCGTCATGACTTTCACGGCATTTACATGAAGGAGCCGACCTTTACTGGTAAATAAAAGATCGTCTCCTGAGATGTTATGCATTTGGTCGTACTCCGCTCGGCGCATTCGTTGTCCGCAAGACCAGTCATGTGTGGGAACTTTGGTACCGAGCATCGGGGCCTCAAGATCCAAGTCACTTGGGGAGTAGTGGCTGGTCTCCAGATGTAGTCCTCGGCTGGCATTCTCATCCCAAGTGCTCAATTCAGAAAAGAGCTTCCGAGCGTCGCTTTGGAAGCGCAGACAATCCACTTCTCCAGCACGAAAGGTTGGGTAACCTGAGTAAGCGGAGCACCCAGAAGTCGTCAGCTTGATTCGAAAACGCACATGCTCAACGAAGTGCTTCAACCGCTAAGGCATATGAGCTTTCCAATGTGGCATGGGCGTATCGCAAGACGTCATGAAATCTTCGTCTCGAACAAGACCTGCCCTTCTAGGTCAATGCAGGCATATTCCACCATGCTCTCGTGTCTACGGGTGCGGTCCTCCTAGGAGTCCTCTTCGCTGACACCAAGAGAATGAGCCAACTGTCCCCATACCATCAGTCGCACCTCGGCGGGGAGGTCTCGCCACCATTGCATATATGGTGTTTCTGTCTTGGTGCTTGGGCCTTTGGTTCGCAGAAAGCACACGTCTGATTCGACCATCAAGGCGAACATGAGAGGGATGGAAATAATGGCAAATCTTTAGATTCGCCCAAGCCAGCTTCAAACCTAACTTTAATTCCAAATGCATATGAAAGCGCCGAGTCCCATGCTGTCTAAGTCGCATAGGATGGGCGGCAGACCCTCGCCTTCCTCCGGGCCCACCAGACATTTCCCAGGTTTGGGCTCATGTGTTCCACCAGGAACCTCTCGCCGGGCTGGGTGAATGCTTTCAGTAGATTCCATTGAGTAACTATCTTACATCACATGTTTAACATGAAGTGCCGGTTGATCTTCTATCCAGGACATATCTGTGCAATATATATTGTTTAGCGACTCCTGCGGAAAGGTAGTTCGACCACTGGGCTTGTGCTCTGGGACAACATGATATTTCATGGTATAGGACAGAAAATGAATCAGTTATCAAGCATATAATAAAGACGTTGCGATCGATTGTGAGGTGGATCACCATGCTAACGATGAGGCCATGAGGTCAGAGAGGACAAGAATACCAAGAGGGACCATCCACTAGCTAGTGGCCCAACCCCGCTAGATCGTCACCATGTCTTGAATCAGATAAGGGGATTCTAAACGTAGAGTGAATACTCCTAGTTAGTTTCAGAGCCTAAAGACCAGAGAAGATCAAAATTATTGACATCGGAGTGCCTGGCAACTAACACCATTGTAGGACTTTGTAGGTCTCTAGTGTATTGACTCACCCAGTTGCTCATCGCATAATAGAGGAGAGTACAGCTTTCAGCGGGTGTGACTGGTAGCAGCGCTGTCTCGAGACAGGTATATGAGGATCCTGCCTTCTAATGGATGCTAGTTGGGATCGAAATGTTAATCAACCGGGCAATGTGCGTGTCGTTTGATCGTGGTAACACTGCGCCTCTCGACTCTGGAAAGAGGTAAACCATAACATAATAAGGTATTTCCTTGGACGTGTTGTTAATAAATAAGAGACATTCCAATCTGAATCATTTCCATCGTCTAGTTACCCTAAAGTCATACCCGCTTTGAAACTCGCTCGGTAACGCTATATTGAAGTATAGGGACAGGAGTTGAGAACCTCACAGCGGAGTAAGCAACATAAAACGCTTCGATGATGGATTTCTTAAAGTCAATTGTCATGTATCACACACCTTCACGTATTGGAAAGATCAGTAGACCGAACTTACCCAGCCCCATCACGTCAATATCTCCATATACCCATCCTTCGCGTAGGGAATTGGTAACCCCCTCGCGGCGTGTGGATGATGTCTCTCTCTCAGATGATTTTTGCGCTGTCTGTGATGGCGAAAGTACCTGAGGCACAGCCGCTTCTGAGATTTGCACTGTCACTTGTATCCTGCAAGGTGAGTGCTACTTTTACGTTACAACAACATTCTCTTCATCTTCAGGGTCGATGAGCTGCACCCTTCTTGGGTCCGAGGAACGCATCTAACCCTTGGGAGCAATAGGGAATCATCAACACAGAGTTCAACCCGGTTTGATGGGAAGAACATGACGCAGGGAGCGGAATGAGGAAAAATAGGTGCAATGCTGGGCGGCTAGGCTCGGGTGATTCAATACAATCTGCCAAAGTTATGCGATTAGAGTTGACACTCTTATCCCTGGGGTTCAACCTGGCTTAATTTTAATCCTTGTTGTCGGCCTCCCTCCGATTGTCTTCTTCTGAGTGTACACTATCGCCGACGTTTTTTTGGTTGTTCGCGCACTGAGTCGCTAGACCCCGCACCACACGACGTGGTAGAACCGCTGTTGGGATGGATAGTAGGGCACACGATGAAGCATTCAGATAGTTGGATTGGTAATGGGGGCGTACATGGCTCGGAGTCGCGGTGTGTGATCGGCTGTCTTGGGCATTACGACGGGGGTATGTAGGACCACGCAGGAAATGTGATGGGAGGATCAGGATGCCATCAGATCACCAACTGGGATGGCGGTGGAGGGCTGTAACGGCAGCCACTAATGTCGATCCGGGTGAGACTTACGCCGAGAACTCATACCATGCTGAATATCGAATTAACGAACCAAATATATGCGTGTTGAAGATCCTATTTTGCCGGCTGACAGTAATCGCTTGACCTGAACAGCTGGTGCAGCATTTCATGCAGCGTGTGGTGATTAGTCCAGGGTAAGAATGCACTCGAGATGAACCGCATGAACAAAGCCAGACGACGCGGTGTGACTGGTGCACTGACCGCACGCCACAGGAACCACGAGTGCAGGGTCCCTGCATTTCCCGCGTGGGGACTCTCAACTTTACCCCTGGATTTCTGGCCCGCGCCAAAAAGCTAATGGGCGGTCTACGCGGATGGGCCGTCAAGGGCTCAAGGCCACGGCCTCTGCAACTCTGGTCCTGTTCACGGGCATTGACTGACAAGGACGCTACCGAATCTTAGGAAGGGATCGGCCTGGGACCTTCGCCAATGACAGCCAAATCCGCCCAGGATCCAGGGCTTGCGGAGTTTGCAACGCCGGCCGTAGGAGTTCTCCGAATCGTGGACCTTCGTATCCAACGGGGCCCCGGGCCTTTGTTGTTCAAGGCCTCCGAAATGCTCAATTATGCTCAACATGCCCGTCATCGTCCCGACCAGCCCGATACGGGATGAATCCCCCCATTTGCCATAACGGTGTCTTGAATCACAGACACCAAAGCCGGGTACTGGAGATGATGGAAAAAACGACCTGACTGACCCAGGTTATCGCCGGCGGCACTGTTGCTCCTACGACCCCTGTCCTGTGGCTGCCCACCAGGGCCCCCGCCAGTCCCCCGGCACTGTAGCCCTGTGGACACCGCCTGGGGGGCGAACCCCAGTGGCCACTCAGTGGGCACACTCAGCGGGCAGCGGGTTGGCCTGCACTGGAACGGCGGTTAATTAGCAACTCCCTAAAAACGCGGTCGTCAGGGGATCGAATAGGCTCACTGTTGGGGCCTTCGCTGGTTATCACCCCCTAGACATGCTTCCCCCCTAGAAGGTCGAGTTTTGGAGAGTCAGATTGCCAACGCCTAGACGATCCCTCGATACCAAACAATCCCCACAATCATTCTCGACCGTGTCGATGCTCTTGCCTCGTCTACCGAGATAGCCTCTCTTTTCTGGCCTTCGTTCGTCTCTCGATTTCCGTATCCCCGAATCCTACGTGCTCTCTCCCAGCTCCAGTCCCGTGAGGCCCCCCGTGATCCCGAGCCCCCGAGTCCGAGATCGCGGCAGCTCCTCCCCGTTTCAGCCTCCGTGGAAGCACCCCTCGATGCAACAGCCCAGGCGCGTTCTCACTAGGCTGGCTATCGCTCAGTCTCTCGTTTAGCCTGATACCGACTTCGGCTTCACTCCGTTTGATATCCAAAATTTCGAGCACGCGACACTGGGTCCGGACGCTCCCAGAGCGCCTCGCCGAGAGGGTCCCTCCGTCAACACCGGATTGTGTCTGACACTCTCCGTTCCAGTCCCAGTCCTAACGATACACATCCACCCGACTGGGAGACAGGCATGGACACAGACGTCACAAAGAACGACCATGAGTCTCTCCCTTCGACCGCGCCTGCTGAACGAGCTTCCATGATGGACCGAGACCAAAGTCCCGAGACCCCCAAGATGGCACACGACTCCATGGTTACGGTTCGACTCTCCGAACCCGAGTCTCTCCTCCTCGACACTTCCACGACCAGCTTCGATGTTGACACGGCCCAATCGACCCCGACCAAGGATCACGGGCACGATAGCGTTGTTGACGACGTGAAGCACGGCGTGACGATCGACGTGACGGAAGACGTGACGGACGACGAAAAGGACAACACCAAGGTCGACGAAGACGAGGACAAGGACAACAGCGAAGAAGGGGCAGTGGATGCTTCGAGTACAGGAGCGGCAGCAAATACGGCGACCCCTCGTGACTCGAAAGCGACCATGCCGCCCCCTATCGTTACTCGAACTCTTCAGGATGAGCTGCTGTATGATGACCACTCCTCAGACGACCAGGAGGAGGGTCAATTGGGAGCAGCTAGAAAAGACCGAAGACGAGCAGACCAAGGATGAAGAGACAGACAATGTACGTACCTACTCCCCTCCTTTGTATGGGGTTGAAGGAGCAAACATGCTGACCGGAGAAGTCAACCGCTCTCTTGCTGGCACGACTTGAACAGGAAAATGCCAAACTGGCTACGAACCCGAAAAGCGTCAAAGTACAAGGCGTCGACCGTGCTACCGTGGAACGCAGCGCCGTCAGCAAACCTCGTCCGCCTTCAATGGCCCAACTTCGACAGATGGTTCAGGGCCCGACACCCCCTGCCCTGCGATACTCTATGCTTCCCCCTCCGCCGATGACTGATCTTGAATTCTACGCTGCGCTAGTAAAGGACTATCAACAAACAGCCGCCCGACTACCGACCCTTTTGTCCAACAAGATCCGCAAAGGCATTCCTCCTCCGCTCCGAGGGGTTGTTTGGCAGAGTATGTCTGGTGCGCGGGACGCGGTGTTGGAGGAACAGTATGAGCGATTGTCAGGCGAGTCTAGCCCGTACGAGGTCATCATCGGTAAGGATTTGGGACGGAGCTTTCCGGGTGTGGACATGTTCCGGGATCCGGAAGGAGATGGGCAACGTATGTTGGGTCGAGTCCTCAAGTGCTTCAGTCTCTACGACACCAAGATTGGCTACTGCCAAGGGCTGGCCTTTCTGGTTGGCCCATTACTGATGCATATGCCCGATAAACAGGCCTTTTGCGTCCTGGTCCGGTAAGAGTTACACCTTTTCTGAATCCGGCCGATGTGGCGTGTTGACAAGAAACCTAGTCTCATGGAGCGATACGATCTCCGGGCATGCTTCCTCCCGGATCTCTCTGGGCTTCATGTGCGCATCTATCAGTTCAGGGAGCTGCTGCGACAGAGTCTGCCGGTATTATCGAACCACCTGGAGGAGCTCCAGGTCGACCCTGCATATGTCTCGCAGTGGTTTCTCAGCTTCTTTGCTGTGACGTGCCCCCTGCCAATGCTGTTTCGCATCTACGATGTCATCTTTGCCGAAGGTGCATCAGAAACAATCATGCGAGTTGCGCTATCCCTGATGCGGAAGAACGAGGCGCGACTATTGGCTTGCACTGAGATGGAGGATATAATGACCCTCCTCCTCTCCCGGGGCCTCTGGGATTGTTATCATTACAACGCAGATGAATTTGTCCAAGACTTTGTTGGATTGACGGGTGTTGTTACGCGAGAGAGCATGCAACAACTGGAACAGAGCTACAAGGAATCTAAGACAGCTGCCACCACGCCCGGGAGAGGATCCGAAATCACTACAGCAGCCAGCCGCTTTCTGGGTCGCATCTGGGCCTCATCTACCACCAGCTTGTCGCCCAAATCTGCCAATCTCAGCCCTGGCAACAGCGCACCATCACGACCATTGAGCATGTTGCGCCGCAGTACGTCGAAGCAGAGCCTCGCATCGACATTGAACTCGATGGAGGCCAGCTCTGCAAGCGTCACCAGCTCCACGTCCACGGATGCCACGAGTTTGACGCGAGATTCGTCAAACGCCGAGGACGGTGCGTTGACTCGCGAGTCAGCGCCTGTTGGAGCCAAGTCGGCGGCGGCCCACAAGAACAGCGACGAGCGACACTTGCACAGCCAAATCGAGGATCTGCTGACCGCATTGAGTGAGTTGCAGCGAAATCATGCGCTGCTCTCGAACCAGCTCCAGCGCGAGCAAGAGGAGCGACAAGAGGACCGTAAGGCCGTCCAATCGCTCCTCAGTGGACTGAGACAAAAGGCGAGCAGGGAATCGACATCAACAGAATTGAGCAACCCCGAGGTCAAAATCTCGACAATGGATGGCGACGATGAAGAGAAACCGGGCATGGAGACTATAGACGAAGAGGCGGCGGACAAAGTGAGCCGGAATGATGAAGGCACAGAGCGCAGGAAGTCAACTAATACCACCGATGGACCAAACAGTGCAGCCGATGTACTGAATGAGGAGGAGGAGGAGGATGACGACAACCCAAAATCCCCATCGACTGAAGATTTGTCAAAACTGCTTGACCTGGTCGAGCGTCGGTTCCAGATTGATGAGAACCAGCGACGGTCGTCAATGCTCCAGTCCAAGGTGCAGCTGCGCGAGGAACTGGGACACGCCAAAGATCAACTGGCCAGTGCGATGTCTCAGTCACAAGAATACAATCGCCAGATCAACGACTTAAACCAAGAGATGGCGACAGTCAAGGAGCAGCTCCGGGAGAGCCACGCGCATGTTAGGACTCTCCACCAAGACAAGCAGCGGCTGGAGAAACAAATGCACACACTGAAGGCGCGCGCATCAGCCTACTCAGCGCACGAGCCGACCCGAGAACCAGAACCCGAGTGGAACAGGGGCAACGGCGCAGGCCTGAGGGAATTCAAGCTGGGGCGGAGCAAGTCGACACCATCGCAAGCAAAGGGCGGGAATGGTGGCAGTATGTTCAATAAGAGGATCTCATCCCTCCCTCGTCCTCACGAACCGAACGTGCCGACGGTGACGACGACGGCCCCGGGGCCTCCCCCGACCGAGAACGAGGCGTTGCTGTTGGAGCTTGTGCAGGCCAAGACAGCCGAGGCCATGGCTAAACAGGAAGCCGAAGAGACCAGGCAGAAGCTGGAGTCTTTGCGCAAGGCTCATGGGTTAAGCCACAGCGAGCTGTCGCACTCGTCATCACCATCTCAATCGGGGGCGATGGGGGTGTTTGGCCTGCTCACTGGACACGGGACGTCGCCTTCCACCGAGACGCCCACGAAGCCGGCGTCGAACGCAGCGGGATCCCCTTCATCTGGGGGCGGATTTTGGGGTTGGCGAAGGTAACGGGATTGAACCACCCGTACGACGACAAGCACCCGCAGTGTAGTGGCGTCATGATGGCCACGCGACACTGTAGGCAATGCTGGACTCTTTTTCTTTTTCACTGATGCTTCTATGTATATATTGGGCATTGAACCCCTCACATTGGCGAGCGTTTGTGTTGGGACAAACCTATGATGGGAACTGAAACTCATGTGGCATTTGCATGTCCTATGGACTGTGCGGATTGGCATTGCACGCGCGCCGTTGTTGATTTTGTTCTCTTCTCATTTTCCTCCATCATCATATCATATCATTGCTCGGGCGTTTGTTTTAGTTTAGCAAGGGAGTTCGGACATGGTCTTTCTCTGCATCAAAAGGCAGACTTTAAGGGCGGGCGCGGCGGGATAGAGCCGCAGAGCCTATAATCAAAGCATATTTCTCCAGTCAGACAGTCATCTACAATCTAATTTTGGAGTTTACAACCGGAGTGTGACGGAAGGAAGTTCGGATGATACATAAATATGAGTTGGTTCCGGCCAATAGTAAGACATGCCGAGGTGAGCATAGAACCGAGGGATGGGACGCCAGTGGTAGTGGGAAGGGAAACACTATGCGCATAGCTGGATCTTAATGTACTCGGCACACCAGGATGGTTTCTGGGGAAGATAGGGGATGTCGGGAAGGACGGGAATCTGGGAGGAGCTTTAGGCGGATGCTGGGAGAGAAGTCCGGGGTGATGATGGCGTTACTCTCAGTACAACACAGTAGGCATCTCCTTCGGGATTGGACCACTCAGCATTGACACGTTGTGATGATGCATGGATGCGATGCCGAACGAAGTGCAGGTCACAAGGATTAATAAAGGTGTGTATCCTTGGCGGTGTCCCCCTTCGCTCTGGCAGTCGGTGCAACGCAGCAGTTTTCTACTGCAATAATATTTAGGTGTGCTCCCGAAACATTCATGAGTACATGTTTCTTTACATCTTCTTCTAAGAACCTAACAAGGTACGCAGGCTGTAAATGGCGATGTCACAAACCCACATATTATGATCCTTGCAGGCTGTACCTTTCACGGCACCGGAGGCATCGGCCTATCCGGACGTCTGTCCATCCGTCCATCCATCCATCCAACGGGACATGTACAACAAGGTGCCGGCCCACACAAGAGCTGCCCCGTGCTGCCATGGCATGCATGCATCATGCACTGCATGTACTGCATGTACTGCACCTTAAGGGGGAATCGCTGTACTCCTTACAAACACGAGTTGGTTGTAGCGGGAGAGCAACCCGAGCCAAAAGCACTGTTGAGACTTTGAGAGAATCATAGACTCAAGTTTGTTCAGATATGTTCCTTGGTGGGAGAATGGACCATGGAACAACTTGTCGCATCGCAATCCTAACTTAAGTGGATACCTACAGGAACCCGTCGACCGTTGATAGTTGCCGGGTGCACAGTCGTTTTTATTTTTGTTTAGATGGGAGGGGCCATCCAATCCGAAGAAATCAAATGGCAGAAAGAAGAAGAAGAAAAAAATTACAAAGAGGGCCGGGCCAGTGCTTTCTTCCCGACTTCCCTATTGCTTCGTTGTCTTGTTTTTCTGTCCATCCCGGCGGCCCTTATTTTAGCGCTAAATAAGGGCCGCCGCCGGGAGGGATTATCACATGCATGGACATGGACCGGACAGGTTGCGGCGGACACTGCGGGCTCCGCTTTGGAAAATGACCAGATCATCTCACGTCAAAGCATCATTCATTTTGCAGCCGGTCGGGGCCCGGAGGGTTTATGTAAGGGGGTGTTGTGTTGTTGTTGTTGCTGCTGCTGCTGCTTCTGGCGGGTGCCTGGATGGAAGCAGGTAGGTCTTTAGCTAGTAGGTTGCCGTCTTTCAGTGTTAAAGCATCTTTCTTATCTGAGGCGACAGTCGACCTTAGATCTGGCACGTGAAGCAAAGATACACCACCTCCGGGTCTTGCGTGTCAAGTTCGGAATGGCCTTGTTTCGGCTCATTCCAGAGGGACGGCGGCGGGTCGACCGGAGGACGAAGGAGGCGCGTTGGTTTTACTACATGTATGGGCCCTGCAACCTGGAGAGTACCTGCTATCCGGTGGCGTCGCTGCCAGAACCCAGGTACCTCCGGAGTCTTGAAACTGCGTCATCCACCTCAGCTATGATACCTCCACTGTCGGGGAGCTAAGTTAGCTGCTTCCCACCTTAGCTCTGCGTGCGGCCAAAGGAGGCTTCCCAGGTTCCATTGCGTCAAAGAAAAATCTTGGTTCCGGGGCGGCCCAAGCTCCACAGGCACCTAGCACCTAGGTACCGACCAACTGCCCTGTGGACAGGCTGCTGTAGGGGTCGTGTTAGTGCCCGGGCTGTCGACGGCCGGGTTGGTCGCTGTGGCCACTATCGCGGTGCCTGAGGTCCGGGGGTGATGGGTGGTGGTGACCTGTTTCCGGCAACAAAGGCGTCAAGTTTCGTCACCATCGACAACCTGTCCTTCTTTCTCTCTTCCACTTAACCCGCCGCCCATCCCGTCATCGTCGTCCTCCAGAATCATCGTCACATCCACATCCATCGCCTACAGCTTTCCTACTGCACAACCCCCCCCCCTGCCGCTTCCGCTCTGCTGCCACTGCAAGGTACGTCTCCTTCTAAATTTCCCTTCCCTTTCCTGGACTGGCTCGCTTGCCTTGCCCGTTTCTCTCCTCCGCCCCTTATCGGAAGACACTGCGCGAGACACAACCACCACCAAGTCCTCGGGCCACTTTTTGCTCACGCCGCCTTTCGCTCTTTTCTTGCAGACCTCCTATCTCTCTTGGACGCTACCTGAGACTTGCTTCTCTGCTCCTCCGACCTCCCGATCCTCCTCTGTACATCACGCATACTCGCATCTCGACACTCGCCATGGCTGATTCCGCCCCGGCCGTCAACGGAGCCTCTCTCTACGAAACAACAAAGTCCAGTGGGGTGCGTATTGCATTGCTGCGCTGTCTTGTCTCTTGCGCTTCCTCCGGGACAATTTGGATCCAGGCCTCTTGCTAACATGTGCTGCACAGTTTCCCTGTCCCAACCCGATCCCCAATCGAAACCTTTTGCTATAAACCGACCGACTAACTCTCTATCTCTAGACGCCGCCGCTGCGTACAACACTGTCGCTAACGGTTCGTGATCCCATCACACCTATTCGCAGACCAGGCGACCCCCTTGCTGCTATCTCGACCGCCGTTACTAACATCAACCCTTCCGCCCCTTTTAGGCCCCGTCGCTCAGAACGTCATGGATCACACACAGAAGACCTCCAACGAGTTCTCCAACCTGGCTGCTGCTCGTCGCACGCCGGCTAACCCTGCTGCCACCGGCCAGCCTCTCACCCACTACCACTCTTTCTTCTCCGAGCTCCTGTCATGGAACAACCCTCGTGAGTAGACCACTCTCGACCTCCCTACAAACCCATTCGCTAACGCAATCGTTCGCCCAGGTGCCTCTGCTATCGCCTACGTCACCATCGTCGCTCTCATCTTCTCGGCTAGATACCTCGATATCCTTCGATGGGGCTTTAAGCTCTCTTGGATGGTCCTGGGTGTGACCGTTCTCGCCGAGGTTGTTGGCAAGACCGTCCTCAACCACGGCCTGGCCACCCATCTCCGACCCCGCCGATACTACACCGTTCCCCGCGACACTCTTGACACCCTTATCGGGGATGTCCACGAGCTTATCAACTTCTTCGTCATTGAGGCTCAGCGCATCCTCTTCGCCGAGAACATTGCCGCTTCTTGCGCCGTAAGTCCAAACCCCGGAACCATACGGTCCTTTTTGAAGCTAATAGTCCCCCCTAGGCTTGGGTCGCTGCCTTCATCTCCTACTTCCTCGTCAAGCTCGTCCCCTACTGGGGTCTTGCCGTCATCGGCACCACCGTCGTCTTCTTTGTTCCCCTGGTCTACACCAGCAACCAGGAGCTTATCGATGCGCAAATCCAGAACGCCTCCAACCTGATTAGCTCCCAGACCGCCCAGGTCAAGGATGTTGCCCACAAGCAGCTCGACCAGGTCTCCGCTCTCGGCAAGCAGTATGCTGGCGACTACACCAGCAAGGTCCAGGCCCTTCTGTCTGGCAAGACTCCCTCGCGCCAGGTCATCATCAAGCCTGCGCCGGAGTTTCCCAACCCTCCCACCGAGGATCCCGCCCACGCCCGAGGAGGTCGACTTCCCCGAGGTTCCCAAGGAGGAGCCCATCAACGAGAAGGTCCCCGTCTCTACTGCCTAAACGGCCGATACGAAGCGATTTCCACGTGTACACGACTTGAGAAAGGGCATAGCTGGCCTAGGCAATGACATGTTTGACGGCATTTCGGAGCGTGTGTCTTTCTTTGATCGAGGGCAAGGGACTTGTCAGATTGGAATTCGGCGTGAACTGCTTTTTCGGAGCATTCCTTAACCTGCAATGCGACAATGACTCGTGTTGATTGCCATGAGGATGAAAAAATTATGGGGAGGAGAGATGACAATATGTTCATCGAGGAGTGAGTCTCCAGGCCGCGCCCGCCGGCAAGAATGATGTGGAGGCGGGGAGGATGAACTTCATGCTGATGAGGAAAGGAGTGCGAGGCTTTAACCTTTTAATTACTGCGTCGATTGTTGGTGGACGTATTTGGTTCGAGGCTCGTTTTTTTGCTGCCCTGGTTCTTGAAGCTTGGTGTTGACGGACTGTACATTGTGTGCGCTTGCGAGGGTCTTGGGCATTTCGTGCTTGGTTCCCTTTAGTTGAGATTGCACAATTACAACTTGTATTTTTCTCTTATTTGAATGACCCTGTGCATGTGAATGTTGGTATGATTAGTGATTGAATCTGGGAATCATGATGGACTCGCTGTAGCATGGCGTGACAACTGTAGAGCTTCTTGAATGACTGTATTGATTTTCTGTTCTCACCAACGCCAACCCAACAAGGTATACACATCTATCTTTTTTACCATCCTTGGCCATGCATCTACATAGACGTGCGGGCCCAATCCTCATCTCATGCTCACTTCCTGCGCTTGTTGCCACCTCCACCACCGCCAGCACCGTCCTCGGCAGCGCTGCGCTTGCGGCCGTTCTTGCGCCAGTACTCCTTGGACTCGCGCTTCTCGCGGGCCTCCTTCTTTTCCTCGTTGTCGGCGAGCTTCTTCTTGAAGGCGGCGCGGTTCTCGTCCTTCTTGACGCGGCGTTTGGCGGCGGCGTCGTTGCGGATGGTGAGCAGCTGCTGCATGAGGGCGCGGGCCTTCTTTTCCTCGGAGCCGGGGGCCAGCACGACGGCGCGCTTCTGCATGTACGTCTCCTTCTTCTGCTTCTTGGTCTGGACGATCTGCGAGCGGAAGGGCAGGTCGGCGGCGAGGGCGCGCGGCACGCGCAGCGGGTTGAAGTGGCGGGTCTCGCGCTCGATGGCGCGGTACTGGCTGTTCTTGGGCTGGGGCGTGGCGACGTTCTGGTCGCGGCGTACTTCGCCGGTGAGGCGCATGGGCTGCCAGCCGACCAGGTTGGTGACGGGGTTGTAGAAGCGGCGTGGCTTGATCGGGTACCAGGCGCGCAAGAAGACGATGTCGCTGGCTAGGATCTTGTCCTCGAAGGTGGCGCGGAAGTGGCCCTCGGGCTTGGACAGCGCGCGCTTGATCTGGCCGCGGATGCCCGAGACGGTCTTGATGGAGGCGCCCTCGAACTTGGCAATCTCGAGCGACGAGTTGAACATGTCCTTGATGAAAGCCGTGTTCTTGTAGATCTTGGCGGGGTGGCCGGTCAGCTTGAGCTTCTTGACGATCTCGGTCGACTCGTCAACGCTGAGGATGGTGCCCGTGGCGGCGATGCGGAAGCCGGCGTTGCTGGAGGAGAAGGAGTTGAAGCACACGAAGCCCGTGTTGGGGGCGATCAGGGGGCCGTAGATGGTACCGAAGCAGTGCATATGCTCGGGCGTGTACTTGAGCATGCGGTTGCGCGTGCGCGAGTCGGTGGTGCTGTAGATGGGCAGCGTCTGGAAGCGCCGCCAGCCGAGCGAGAAGATCAGCGGGTCGTTGGTCTTGAGGATGCGCTTGTGCCAGCGGTGACGCTTGACGCGCACCTGGAGGAAGCCGAAGCGGTCCTCGGTCGGCGACAGTCCGCCGATGACGATGGGGAGTCGCGCGTTGAACTTGTTGACGAACTCGGCCGGGACGCCCTCGAGCACCACCTTGGCGTATTTGCCGGCGCGGTAGCCCTCGACGGCTGCGCGCTGTCGCTCGTCCAGAGTCTCAAACTCCTCCTTGTTGATGTCCAGCTGCTTCTGGATCATGGCCTTTTGCGACTCGTACCACTGGTCCTCGCCAAACTCCTGCACATCGCCGCCGTCTCGCCGGGAATTGGCCTTGTCGTTGAGGAAGCCATCTCGATCCTCCTCTTCGAACCGTTGCTTCAGCTCTTCCTTGCGCTTGGCATTCTTTTCTCGCTCTGCTTCGATGTCTTCGGCGGTCTGTTGGGGTGGCTCTTCAGCCTTGGCCTCGCCCTCATCCTCGGCTTCGAGATCCTGGAACTCTCCGTCTCCTTCACTGTCGTCGCCTCCACCCTCCATGTCATCGTCGCCTCCCTCCTCATCGTCACCTCTGCTAAAGGCACTCGTGAATCTTTTTCGCAGTGCCTCGATGTTGCCCTGCTCTGCCCACTTCGTTGCCAGGTCCTCGTAGTCAAATTCGGGCATCGACCTGTCCTCCACAGCATCATCCTTCTCCTGTTTTGACTTTTTGAAGAACTCCTCGTCATCCGAATCGTCCTCAATGTTCTCCTCCTGGCCGTCATCACCCCTCCATCGGTTTAATGCCTCTTCGGGGCTCAAGGACTCTTCGTACATTAACCTCGCCAGGTCGCCGGTGTGGTATGAGCGTCTCCTGCCATGGAGCTTTGAGGCTGTGCCAGTTAGGTTGTCCTTCCATCTCAAAGCAGCAGCCTCTTCGTCGGAGTCGTATTCTTCATCCGAGTCCGCATCATCCTGTTCGGACATGGATCCCAGATCCGAGTCGCTGTCCGCAAAGGCAACATCCTCCTCATTACCCTCCTTGTCGGCATCTTTCCGGAACATCTTGCCAAGCTTGCCCTCGTTGAACTCGACCTCGGCATCAGAATCGCCCTCGTCGCTTCCGCTAACGAATCCCTCATCGTCCTCGCCTTGCTCTTCGTCGTCATCCTCGCGCTCTGCAAAGCGGGCCTTGCGTTGTGACTTTCGTCCAGTGTCCTCTTCCTCGGGCACTTCCTTGATCTGCTCGCCGCCTCTGAAGAGCTGCACACCGTCCTCGGTTTGACCGAGAAGTTTTCGTTCAGCCTGAAGACCGACAATCATCTCCTCACCCTCACCGCGCGCTCACCATCCTCATCCTCCTGGTCGAAGCTGAAGCCCTTTTCACGAGTAATCCAGATGGCGTCGCCATCAATCTTCAGGCCACTGCGATCGGACATTGGCGCATGCATCTTCTTCTCCTTCTCGTCGAGTCTTCGCCGCCCAGTCTTTCCAGTAATCTTTGCCATTGCTTGCTCCATGGATGGCGTGGGACACGGGTCTGGCAGAACCTCCATGTTTGAGACAGTGAAGTCGCCCAAACCGGGAACGTGTACTCGCTGACCCTGTGACGCGAAGTTTGTGCCTCGTAGATATCCAGACAGAACAATCGACCGGTCGCAGTTGGGATCCTCCTCGATCTTGGTGGGGTGGGTGATGTCTCGGAAGCTGTCGACAATGGAGTAGGGGTGTGAGTTGCGCCAGATGAGCGGACGCGGGTTCTTCATGACTGAGAGGAAACGAGAGAGGTTGTGAATCTCGCGATCAGGGTATCGACCGTTGATGACACCGGAGAGATAGAACAGGTGGGCGCCCTGGTACAGCTCTGTCCACAGTCTGCGCTTCAGTCTCTTCTTGGCATCCTTGAGCGCTTGGGGCTTCCTGAACAGATCGAGATGGGTCAGAATGCCAAAGACGTTACCGGGCATACCCGTCGCGGCGAGGACATTGAGGAACTCCATAGTCTCCATCTCAAAGCCAAAGTTGCCGTCAATCATCAGGAGGACAATGTCGGCCACCTTGGCGATGTCGACCATGGCCTCGAGTTCGTTGGGGCATTCGACAAAGGTCAGGCGCTGCTTCTTGGAGGTGACAACGGTGATGGGACCCTGAGGGTCGGAGATGGTCTCCTTGGCATATCGTCGGACTAGGGACTTGAGCAGGGTCGTCTTGCCTACACCGGGAGGGCCAACGATGGTGACGAGGCGAGGAGGGGCCTCGTCGGGCAGTCGATCGACGAGCGGGACATGGAGTCGCTTTTCCCTGACCTGTTGGGAGGCTGTCAGTATCGAGGAGGCATGAGTAGGGAAGGCAGAGGGCCGTCATACGTCTTGCGATCTCGCTGCCTGTCGTTGAAGCTTTCCGGGTCTGGCGAAGGCAAAGGCCTTTGGATTGCGCTCTGGTCGACGTTAGCATGCATTCTGGCCGGGAAAGGCGCGCAAGGCGCAAGGCCACGTACCCCCAGTATGCTCTTTCTTGTCCTTCTTGTCCTTTCTGTCCTTGGACTTGCGATGCGGCTTATGCAATTGCTGCTCCATGGTTGCGCGTCGTCTCCAGCATCTGCAGGACCGATCACCAGCAATCAATCTTCCAAAAATTTCCCACTTACTGGGTGGGAAAATTTGTCGGATAAGCGATAAGCCATGCGCGCAGCCTTATCGATAGACTGCGGGCCGTTTAAGCTTGTCTGGGGGCCATTATTGGCTGGTGCGAGTTGGGCTGGTTGTGAACTGAGCCACTGGAGACCAAGGTCACTAGCCACCACACAAGCCACTTCCAGCCACCAGCGCGCGGCTCTGGCAGACCCCTCCAACTTGAACTTCACTCCAATCGAGCCGACGTCTTACGAGCTTCCTGTTCGAGGATAGATCCTCGAACCGCTTAGATACCGACAGAGCCAAACACGCATGTTCGTCGGGGTGACGTATACCCGACTACGCGAGCTTCAATTGTCTTCTGACTGATTTCTTGAGACCGCAATTGGAGAGTGTGACGAACACTCCTCACCGTCAGAACCAGCACCAAAACCGTGTGCGGTGTGCCTGGATGAACCAATGGTACCTGCGGCACAGTCAGGCGGACGTCCCAGGTTTAGGTCGCTCAATGAGACACATAACGGAGCCTGCCTCGGAGTACACGGCACGCTCAATACACCCACACTTCCGCTTTGGGATAACCTTGTGAGTAACGTGGACACAGCCATGGTTGATTGTAGGGAACACCAGCAGGGCGCAATGATTATGAGTCTTTCGATGACTGTGGTGTGTTTCATCCCTGAAAGACAGGTCGAAGGGAATTCTGAGATTGACCGCTTCGTTGTCGTCGTGATCAATCGTCCATTGCGACTCTGTGACTACGCAAGCCGAGCATCACTAAACGTCAGCACTTTCCAAGATGGGAATGCACAGCTTACTCCCTTACGTAGAGACTGTCGTGGCCGTCCGCGACAGTCGACTGCTGGCTAACTAGATCCAGTCGGCTTCAAAGCTGGCACTCGCTGATCAATCCGGCCCAGTGGCCGTGATATCAGGTCTCGGTCGCATGGAATCCTAATTCCCTATTCCCGTTTGAGCACGCCGCGCTGGTCTTCTCCACACTCCGCGAGACCATGTGTGAGTCAACCGGACGGATGTCTATCCGGGCTTAGAGCGGCTCGGAGCCGAATTGCTCCCACAAGGCCAGGGCGGCCCAGGTTGTGTGCAGGAGCTATGATGAATGGCCGGCTGTACGAGGCAAAATCTTATTGCATCTGATTCCCCGCCGTAGTGTCATTGTGTCGTACTCCCCACTACCAGCTGCATGCTCGCCTTAATCCCAATTAAGTTGCCTTGCGTGTCGCACTGACCCAGCATCTGCACCCTTTTCGTCAGCCTAAACGCGTAGTCGCCGGCATAGCCATTGTTTCCTTTGTTCCGCGCTCTCTTCAATCCTAGTCGCCTTGCGAGGCTGAACTAAATTGCTGCTGGGGCTTTGCGTCATGACTCACGCAAGCGTTGCTGGTGACTGAACATGATGCTACGCAAGACAATGCTTGCATGCGAAGCGTCAGTCTGGACGACCTTGTTTTTGGCTGCCTGAACTCTGCCATCATGCGTCACCTACCTGGCCCATGGGTCCAGGCATCAAGTATAAAGAGATGAGGATGTGACAGATAATGGACTTGAACATCAGGCAGACACCAGACAGACACTTCCATAACAAGGATCAAAACACTCCCAAGTCTTCTTTAAGCCACCGCTCAAACGATCTCATCATCTTATTAGTCTCAGCTCTTCGCTGTCTACTCCCAACTCTTTCACAATAACCAACCAATTCAACAACCAACTTACCAACAATCTCACTTTCAAAATGTCCGGCGTCGGTAACTTCACCAACACCAGCTCCAACGCCTCCTTCGGCCGGAAACAAACCAACTCCATGCTCAGCAGCATCCTCTACACTAGTGAGCAGGAGAAGAACGCAGCTCCCCCGGCCGCAGACCCTGAGACAGCATCTGTCGCCTCCTACTCTTCGACCTCGGGACTGCTCAGCAAGTTCAAGAGACAACCCAAGGCGGAGCCCAAGGCGCCCGCCGTCGATGCCAAGCAGTTGCAGGAACAGGCTCTCAAGTCACAGGTGCGCTTTAGCGTCTAAGCCAACATCCCAGGGGCTTTCCTGACTCGGTGCTTGGTTTTTAGTATTAACGTGTTCATGGTTTAAGGTTACTGAGGCTCCTCCGCGAGCCGTCCGCGCCCCGGTGTTGTATGGGATGGGTCGAATGTGATGCACGACATGGATACACGGGGATAGAAAATGGAGGGTCTCTTTTGTATATGAGAGTGGGCTTGTCAGACACGTTGGCAAAAATAGGTCAATCGGCGACCATATGGATTCATTGACGAGTTATGGAATGACAGGAACTGGGCCAGGGATAAGACATGTCCCAGGGGGTATCTTTCTTACTGTATTGATAAACTGCCTAGAGGCAAATAAATAATTTTGCCATTTCGGCTTTCTCGATTTGTACCATATACGTCCCTAGAAGCTGTCGTTGAGAATGTCCTCGTTCATCTTGACCATGCTCGGACTGTACTCTGACGAGTTTGGGTCTGCGCCCGCATCGAGGAGGATGTCACCGACAATCCTCTGGCTTGCCTCTCGTGCTTGGAAAATTTATTAGCTCTCGTGACCCACCAAGTTAATCAGCGTGACAACTCACCAGGGGTCTGCAGCAACTTGGACGGGGGCAGGGCGAATTGGATCGTCTTTGGCGGGCTCATGCCGGCGTACAGGTCAATATCGTCATCCTCCTCGTCGCTCTCCCAATCAATCTCATACTTTTGCTTCCCGCTCGCCATGGTGCTATCATCGGCAGCAAACACATCCCGGGTCTTCCTCGCGGTCGCAGGCGTCTGCACGCTGACGCCGGGCGTTCTCGGTCCCTGAGTGGCCGCCGCCAGACGCTCCCGGGCTTTGGTCTTCATGGGCGACATAAAGGCCTCGCTGCGCAATTTCGGAACCGCCATTTCAGGCGACGACATTGGAGAATCTTGCCACGCAGGGGTTTCCTTCTTGGCTTGGGTGCTTTTCAGGGGGGATATGCGCAATGCCGGCTTATGCGGCGTGGCCTGGATGCGGTAGTTCTTGTCCAGAATCCGATGCAACAGGGGGTCTTTGTTGCGGTGTATCGATTGCTCAATGGTTTGGTCCTCATCTTCATCGAAACGACCGCCCGGTGTCATTGACATGTCTGGCAACCTCGCAGTGTGCTGCGCGAACAACACAGTGGAGTCCTCGTTGTCTTCGAGCACGGTCGTGTGGCCCTCCTCGTCCTGCATCTCCCGCTTCATAGTCTCGTACGGCGACTGGAGGTGTGAGAACTGCGTCCTTGAGGTCTTTGTCGAAGGCGGGCGAGGAGTACTACCGGAGAGCTCTGCGTCGTCGAGCAGCGATTCGTCGATGTGGTAGGTCGACTGCTCCGCGCCGGTTGTGGCTGTTACATCCTCCTCCCCATGCTGAGCCGTATAGTCTGCCGTCGTCTCGTCCCTCATCGCTGTGCTTTCTTCGACCGTCATTGTTTCTTCTTCATCGTTGGCTAGCTCCTCGTAGCCGGAGAGTGATACATTGGCGGAGGCTTCGAAGAATTGCTTCCAGAACTGGACCATTGTTAGCGATTTCGACTCGTCGGGCCACAATGGAGCACTCGCCTTAGACGCCTCCCAAACGGCGCGGGAATGATCTCCATATTGTTCGACTAAAGGGAGGATGCTTGTCGTGACGATTCGGTGCGACTTGCTGAAGTTATGGTCGATTTCTGGATTGCCGGTGAGCCAAAGCCACAGCCAAAGAGGCGAAGGGCGCGGTACCTTGTAGAGTCAGCGTGATGGACTGCTCGAGCCTCTCCAGCTCCTCCGTGAGGCTTAGATTGCGCGCTGCGGCGCTTGATCTGGACATGGTGCTGGCTTCCCAACGGCGGACGGTCGCTGGGTCGGGGATTTGTTGATGGTGACGATGCAAACGCGTGGAGACGCGATGAGGGGCAGCCCACCCACATTCCGCCCAATATGGCGGGGTATTGGTCACTGTTTCACTTAAGCACATGAGATTCAACATCACCATCGCCAAGAGGCAGCTGGGAAATGTCCAAATTTTTTCTTCTTTGTTTTCTTTTGGGTTTAAATTTAAACTAACTACCTACTAGTGTTTAGAGTAGTACTCGTTCGCGTCCAGCTTCATCAGCAGCTGTGCAACTAAGTGATCTTCGCCAATGCCATCCTGCTTCAGGCCCAAGTCGTCTCCCCCCTTGCTGCTACCAAACCGACTCTTCTCCGTCAGTCCTCGGCAGACAGTAATGAATATCTGAACCTTCTTCTTGAATTTACGATATAGCTCTTCCGGCTTTGGAGATCTATCACTGCCTGTGGCCCTTCCTAAGGCTTGCATTCTGGAGTATTTTGCGTACTGGAGCACCGCAGCGAAGATTTCCTCGAGCAAGTTGAGCACTGGTTGCTGCCGCTTCCTTAGGAAAAGGGAAAGCATTATCCGGTCCAGCGCTTGAGAATGAAGTTCCCTAAGCCTATCAGGGCTCTCCATTTTTTCTTGTGAGCCGTTAGAACTGGGCTTATTCAGGTCGGACTGGATCTGATCCAGCTTCGCCTCGAATGCTTGCCATGGGATCGCAACCCCTGCATCCAAGAAATACGACGTGATACCCGAGATGAAGTGATGTGCTTCTCGAGCAAATCGATATGAGGCGTTCTCCGGATCGTCCCATCGACTTGTTCTTGCATTGACGTCCCGAAATAGCTGGTTGACGACGTAGAGCACTCGCAGAATTCTCAACAAGAGCTTAAAAATGCGATCGTACTGCGTTAGAAGTACTGGAGTGATGATGCTTGACAAGGGGACTGGAGCCTTGTATGATAGGCGGAGAAAGTCCAGCGCCTCCAATGAATCTGGGTTCATGCACTTCTCAATCTCTTCCTCCGACAAGTCACGGACGGCGAAGCTCAGCTCTCCAGGCAATTCTGACGAGTCCCTAGATATGCTGCTTAGCATCTCTTTTGAGAACCCGTTTTCTGATCCGAAGCTTTCTACCAGCACCCCCATAAGGGCCAGCCGAAGTTCGGAGCTTGCGGGAGGCCAGCTGTCTCGGCCTCCTAGTCGGAGACCCATGACGCCCCCCTGGCGTGCAACTCCAGCCTGTCTCTCGGCAGTTTCCAAGTCTGGATCGAACAAAGCGTGAGATAGACGGCTCGAAAACAGCCCATTTCCAAACAGGTGGAAATCACGATGCATCTTGAGATGGCTCCTTAAGTCATGATGCGTAAAGAGAAGTCTTAAGCTCTCCTGGTTAACGACCTGAGACTGAGCAGATGTGATACCACCAAAGGATAAGACAGGAAGCAATGACCAATGTGGCGCAAAGTTGGAGGAGTTGGAGGGAGACTGATATCGGCCAGAAAGACGCTGACGAACCACCAGGCTGAGCGTATCCTCAGCGCCAGCATCCGCAAGGGGTTGATTAAACTGGTCGATGGATGCCAGTAAGCGCTCTTCAATCTTCTGTTCTTCCACACCAAAGAACTGCAATTCAGTCTGGGGCCACGAGGGAAGCAAGCTCCCCCTTCCCTGAGGGGAGGACTGTGTGTCGGAGCGGCTCTTCTGGATGGCACCCAGTAGGTTGTCCCGATATTCAGAAACCCGATTCTCCAACTGCAATATGGCATCCCAGTCGTAAAGCCACTCAGTCCTCGGGGGTGTGTCAAAGCGAGGATTTCATGGTTTGCCAATGGATGTTCTGGGTGGCAGCTTCTGATGAAGCGGAGGTTCTTGCCCGTCTCGAAAATGGACCTGGCAATATCATGAGGCATGAAATGGGGCATTTTGGCATCGTCCAAGCGGAAGTCGATATCCTCCACTTCCAGGCCAAAGTCATCCATGTAGGTTTCTACGTCGACCTTGACAAAGCCTTTGCTCTCACCAACACTCGACTTTGTCAATGGTATCCCCTCTTCTCTTCTGGTACCAATCCACTCCTCGAGGAATTCAATCCAGGGTCGGGAAACTCGTTGCAACACCTCCCGCATAATTTCCCGTAGCTGCTCTTCGCGATGGTCGACCGAGTATGCTTCGTGGAAAACGATGGAGAGAACATCTTCATCAGCATAACCTCGGCGAAGTTTCGACGTGAGCCTGTGGAACGGCTCCAGGATAGCCAACAAGCCCTTAATTGTCGATTGAAGGCTTAGAAGTGATCGCGGGTTGTGTCCGTGGACCGCTACATGCTCTTGAGAATCTTTTAGAATCTGCTCAAGGGCGCTAGCTAGAGCGACGCCGCATCGCGTCGAACGCTTGGAGTAGGTCAACTGAACGAACGCCCGCAGCTCTAAGAAGATCGAGCCGCAGCGGAAGCATTGCTTCTCTAAACCCTGCAGCACATGTCTTGAATATCCCGAAATCCGCATCTTGGGTAGAGCGGAGGTGAATCTCCGACTCTTGTCGTCTCGTAAGAAGAATACTGACTCCTGACCAATCGCAAGCGCCAGCAATGAAGAAATGTATGTCTTTGCTTCCACAACGGGCACGTCGGAGTTGTCGAGTCGCAAGGGATCGATTGACCAGCACAGTAAGGCGTCGTAGGTAGCAGGACCCGCTTCGGTGATCAGCGGCGGTTGGGTCGTCGCAGAAGTCGCGTTGAGGAACGCATCCCAAGTCCTGTGCTCAGCGGTCTTTTCTGGCGCCTTTTCTAGGCCCATCCACATATCATCGGTAGGTTCGATGTCTGGCGTGCTCTCCACCGTCGTCTCTGTGTCGTCGGAGGCCGCGTTGGCGTCGGGTTCGACGACTGTAGAGGCTTCGAGAGATGGGAGCTTGAAGAAGCCATGCTGCTCGACTGCAACCGGCGCAAGCTGTAGCAGACTGGAATCGAGGCTATCTTGAATTCAAGACTTAGCACGGCGAACAACAAAGCGGTGAGTTGAGGACCCGTACCTTTGAGCTCCGTCGCAAAGTACGGAGGCTCGTCGACTTGACCTAGCTGGTCAAGCCACTTGGGGGTCTGCCATAGGTCGGGAATGGCGAAGACATCTGCTTTGTCCTCATTGCCAGCCATAGCTGTAGTTGCGCACCGAGGGAGATGTCATGCATCGGTCTGAAATGCTGCGTAGTTGGACCGTAGCATCGACGCTGCGCAGTTGGTGAATTTCCCCGACGTCAGTGGAGGTTTGATCCCCGCGACGCGCCACGATTGGGGCTCTTCAGGACGCGTTTCCCGCCAGCGACCCCTCCACTTGCGCTAGACGGGCCGGCCTAGAGGTACCGGGAGTAGCTTGCAGTGGCCCTTGCAGGCTTCCGCCCATGACCACATCCGTCTCATGATTGATCCATTGCTACAAGCTTGAGATTTGAAACTTTTTAACACTTCGATCCAACAACCATCTTCACGTCCACCACCGCCAATCGCGTCGAGAACCCTCTTCCGGGCCGCACCAAACACGCCTCACACATAATCCAACTGCCACAGGGTCGAAATGCCTCCCCGGAAGCGTGCTCGTGGGAGCCAAGCCGCTGCCACGCCAACTCCGGTTCGCGACGACGATGCCATGGACGTCGATACTCCCCCGGCGGGTGACAACGCCGATGACGCCGGCGAGACGAAAGAACCTGATAATAACTTCAACGAGCTATGGACCGATGACCAGGTCGCCTCGCTCTTCAAGGGCGTCATTCGATGGAAACCAGCAGGTTAGTCGCATGCCTCTAGCTTCTCGTGCGACTTCCCTTCTGACCACCCGCAGGCATGCATAGACATTTCCGAATGATTGCGATCTCAGAACACCTTCGAAATCACGGCTTCGATCCCGACCTGTACCCGCACACGCGCATTCCCTACATCTGGCAGAAGTTGCGCACGTACTACAACCTCGAAGTCATCGACGACGAACGGGAGAACTTTGACGAAGACGAAACCGAAGACCGATACGTCGAATTTTCGCTGCCCAGGGATCAGTTCCTGGAGTCCATGATGCAGCGCGCCATTGCAGACCCGAGCGAGGCTCCTTCGTCTCCCCCGCAGCTCGAGCTGTCCCCAGCACCTTCGCCCCCCAAGAAGCGCAAGCGAGGTGACACGGTTTCCAAGACAAGGGGAACCTCGGTTGAGAGGATACAGAGGAGGGCACGGATGCGCAATCGCCAGCTCCAAAGGGCAAGAGAAGCTCAAGTCGACGGAAACGCGCAGCCAGTCAGGCCAAGACTGAGAAGCAGGAGAAACAAGACAAGCAGGAGAAGGCCGAGAAGCAAGAAAAACAGGAGAAGGCTGAGAAGCAGGAAAAACTAGAAAAGCAGGAGAAGCAAGACAAGTTGGAAAAGCAGGAGAAACAGGAGAAAGCCGAGAAGCAGGAGAAGGCTGAGACGACCGAGGAGGAAGAGGAAGAAGAAGAGGAAGAGGAAGCGGGCGACGGAGATGAGAGTGGATCGAGTGACGAGGAAGAGGAAAGTGCTGAGGAGAGTGGTACTCCTGTGTCAAGGACGACGAGGGGTGCGAATGCGAATGCCAATAAAAGCCGGGGTGCGGCGACGGCGACGGCGGCGAGAACGCGGGCAAGAGGGAGGAGAACTAGACGGTGAAAAATGTCACGGAGCCATGATGACTGCATTGCAGTATCGGGCTCACAGCTTAGATACCTCACAGCTTAGATACCCCAAAATTAATATTATTCTAATCAACCTGACCTCTTCAAGAGTCAATATTCGTCAACTTCCACTTTCGAAGTTGAATGGGTAGTCATAGATGTCGTGGAAATATCATGCACCATCATAAGGTAGTAGCCTCACGTCTCCTTTGGCTCTTCCCACTGGCTGTGATACCTGATCTTGCTTCTCCAGTCCCGACCTATGGGGAATATGCTTTCCACATCCAGCTTCGAGCGTTGTATTGGCCCTGGCTCATGCACCTTGGGTAACCCCGTGGGAGGCTTCTTCTGGAGCAACTCCCACATCTCGGCTTCTGCCTGGCCGCTTGCGTATTGATCACAGCCCTCCGCGTACTCTTCCTGTCGTCGTTCTGTGGCAATGCGGTTTCTTAATGATTCCTTGGTGCGATAGGTCTCAGGGAAGTCCGCTGCAGAATATTGAAGCACCTCGTTTGCTTCCTTGTTAATGGCGGCTTCTTCGTCATCAGAGAGGGCAAATGGCGTCTCAAAATCAGATTCATCTAGGCTGTGGTCTTCGATGGATTCTTCTTTGACAAATGCTGGCGTTGGCTCTAATCGTGACGAAAGAGGTTGGTCCTCGTTTCCCGAGAGAGCCTCTTCGACTTGGTCATACGTGAGAGCTTCCTGTTCGACTTCGTCATCTCGGTCTGGGGGCTCCTCATAAACCTCAAGGCGAAGCCTCCGGGCGCACTCGAGCCAAAATCCGCGGGAGTTTGACGTCATGCCCAAGGACGCAATGGCTGCCTCGACATCTTGCCGCCTCACAATGTCCCTGGTTGAAGAAATGAGTTCTTTCTTGGCTCTAATCCTTGACATGCTGAGAAAGATGGTCGTTTGAACAAGCCTCCTGGTGATTGACACAGCCAAGGAGTGGAAATCCTCAAATGTGGTTGCCCACATGGATGGCGGGTGATTGTCGATAAAGCTCCAGTTATCACTTGGAATGGAAGAGTTCATGAATATGCGCTCCGAAAGTCTCAGCCAGTTGTGGACGTTCAAGACTCCAGCAAACGCCACATCTTGGCCTTCTGCAATCGTTTCACCCTTGTCGAGCTTCCGAGCGAGTCTTGGTGTGATGTCCCAGCACTCTCCCCATTTGTTCTCCTCTCGCAGCTCTTCCTTGCGCTCTTGTCTGACGGAGACTGCATCTGCAGCTTCGTCTAGGGCGTGGCACAGAGGCTGGCTGAGCTCGACGGCGGCGGGATACTCTGAAAACTCAATTGCTGGGCGCAATCCTTCCCGTTGTCGCATAAGGTGAACCCTCTTGAGGACGCTGAGGTAGTGATTTACTTCGATCTCACTCTTGCTTCCTATGCGAGACGCGATACCAGGCAAATCGCCTTGCCCTAAACGTGACATGGCTTCAAAGAATAAATTTCTTCTCCAGGGGCGACCAGGAGGTGACGCCAAGTTGGCTTGGTTCATTATCTTCCTCGCTGGAGAGACAGACTCGGTGAGCTGCGTCTTCGATGTCGCCGTTGAGTAAATCGAGGTAGTCGGTGTTTAAGACACCTTTGTGTCTTTTGAAAGCATGTGGTATTAGAGCTTCTTCTGCTGGTCGTTTGAGAGAGAAGCGCTCATCATCCTCCTCCTCGCTGGCGGAGGGATTTGCGCTGTCTTCGCTTTCAGAATATACGCTTCCCGACAGGTAGGAGTCTTCCACTGGGTCGATATGCTGAGAATATTCTTCAATTTTTAGGTTTTTCATGTCTGAAGGCGAAGAGTGACGAGGCACGCTTTCCTCCTCGCCAAACGGATAGTCGGCGTCCGAGTCCATGCTCCTTTGTTGCTGACGGCGTCAAGAATGCTCCGAGCAGGCGAAAACATGGTAGCAGAGGCAGAGAAAAAGTCGAAGCTCGACCAACAGAATGAATATTGAGCCCTGCGAATACAAAAGGCTTGAGTTATAGAGAAGCGGGAGATGCTCGGCACTTGGTTCACAAGGTTTCACCGTCTCAAATTTCTAGAAGCCCCGGCAGTCGATGATTTGAAGGGCCAACCGCCATTAAACGCTTGCTGACTAACACAGACGCTAGCAACTTTGCACTCCAAGCGCCTCCAATGCCTGTCGAAGCTTCATCTGAAATCATGTGCATTGCGATTATTTGTATTGCGCATCTCATCATGTGCAATGCTACAAACGGTGGCTAAATGTTTACTCAGGCCGAATGCCAGGCTGGGCGCACCAGCGCTCAAGTCCTGGGCGTTCAGAGCCTACGCATCCACCGTGGCCCCTAAGACACAGCTTCAACTTCGCGACTATCAACGAGAATGCATCACATCCGTCTTGGAATCGCTCAAGCGGGGCCATAAACGAGTCGGAATCTCACTAGCAACCGGAAGTGGCAAGACGGTATGGATTTTGAGGTTCTGCATTGGCCATGAAGCTCATTTATCATAGGTCATTTTCACACAACTCATTGACAGAATGCCGTCAACTGGAGAGGACGCTGACCGTACCCTCATCCTGGCCCATCGGCGGGAGTTGGTAGAACAAGCAGCAAACCACTGTCAGCTTGCATATCCAAAGAAGAGCATTGAGATTGAAATGGGAAACGTGCATGCAACGGGGACCGCCGATATCACCATTGCAAGTGTCCGGAGTATCACGTCCAAGGGTCGATTGGCCAAGTTTGACCCTTCGCGGTTCAAGCTCGTGCTAGTCGACGAAGCACACCACATCGTTTGCGCCAGGATACTTGAAAACCCTCCAACATTTTGGTCTCGATGAGAAGCGAGAAGGCTCCCCGAACCTGATCGGTGTATCTGCCACCTTCTCCCGATTCGATGGCGTGAAACTCGGCGCAGCTATTGATGAGATTGTCTACCACAAGGATTATGTCGATATGATTGCCGAAAAGTGGCTCTCAGATGTCATCTTCACAACTGTTGAATCGACCGCCAACCTCAAACAAGTTAAAAGCAATAATTTTGGCGATTTCCAGCCTGGAGAACTCTCCAAGATTGTCAACACCGACGAAATCAACGACATTACGGTTCGAAGTTGGATGGCGAAAGCCCAAGGAAGGAAGTCGACACTCGTGTTCTGCGTTGACGTAGCGCACGTCATTGAGCTCACCCAGACATTCCGCAAGCACGGATTCGAAGCAAGATACGTAACGGGAGATACGCCGAGAGTTGAGAGAAGTCAAACTCTTGACGCTTTCAAGAGAGGAGAATTCCCGGTTCTGGTTAACTGCGGTGTGTTTACCGAGGGCACCGACATCCCCAACATCGACTGCATTGTCCTCGGAAGGCCGACGAGGTCGCGAAACCTACTTGTACAGATGATTGGAAGAGGCATGAGACTTCACCCAGGGAAAAAGGATTGCCACGTAATCGACTTAGTGTCAAGTTTAGATACTGGGATTGTTACTACGCCGACACTTTTCGGCCTGGACCCCAACGTGTTGGTGGAGAGTGCGTCGGTCAAAGAGATGCGGAAGATCAAGGCGGCTGAGGATCGGGGGGAGGACATCGCACAGAGTGCTCTGTCGTTCCACACAGCTCCTGGCCCAGGCTCTCCTGACACAGTCACGTTCACAGACTACTCGTCCGTCCTCGACCTAATCGCTGATACTTCAGGGGAGAAGCATATTCGATCCATTAGCAAGTACTCTTGGGTGCAAGTCGGGCAAGAAAAGTTCATCCTCTCCGCTCCGAGCGGTTCATACATCAGGATTGAAAAGATCAGCGAGGAGCTTGGAACCTCCTCCCCCATATACCGAGCGGTGGAGGTGCGAGCGCTCCCAGCTGGCTTGGCCAAGTCACCATACGCGGTCCCCCGAGAGATTCTCACTGCAGCCACCTTCCCTGATGCGGTGCATGGAGCGGACAGCTACGCAGCCAACGCGTTCCCTCATACATTTATCCATCGGTACCAAAGATGGCGTTCACTGCCGCCTACCCAAGGCCAGGTGGACTTTATCAACAAGCTGCGCGGAAAGGCAAACCCCCTGACCATCAAGGGCCTGGACAAGGGTAGAGCCACCGACATGATCACAAAGCTGAAACACGGTGCTCGCGGCCACTTTGCTAAAATCGAGGCGGAGCAAAAGCGACGGGAGAGACAAAGTGCGGTTGTAGAGTCAAGGCAACTCCGGGAGCGCGTCAAGGTGGGACCTTTGGTGGGATGAAGCTTCACGTGTGGCTGTCGCCACTGAGTGTGTAACAAGCTGTATAACCTGTACAACAATGGGGTGGGACGGCGTTGGGCCAAGCGCTGGATATGCGTCATTGAGCGGGTTCGGGCAAATGGCTTCTAGAAGGGAGGGAGAGAGTCGATTCGGCTGCCCTGGTGTGGATCTGTATACCCTAGCTATGTATTCTATGGATGTAATCTTAGACAAACCCGAAGATGAGTTTCAACGACAACTTTCGTGTTTTTTGGATGCTTTTATTTACAAATGGCCACCTTTACTTCACATTGCGTCAATGAATGTTTTGTGTCTGGCAAAACTCACAGCCAAGGACTTGGCTTATGCCTGGTTTGTACGTGCGTAGCAAACTAATTAAGGAAAAACGGCCATGGTGTGTGTACCAGCTGTTGACGTATGCCTCGCAGTTCGTCACGATGGCCATGATTCACTGACGAAGGGGCGGCAGCGCCAACTCACCGATTTCTTTCCAACGCAACCTAAGGTATCTAAGGTACGTAAGGTATCAACGCAAAGTACCTACCTACCTATAAGGATAAGGCAGGTGCCGCATCAACAAACGAGAGCGTATTACTGATTGCAGCTCTCAACTCTCAACTCTCATCTTTCTTTGCTCGTATTTCTCCTCGAGATCTCGCTCCGTGAAATCAAGCCATAACTGCGTTGTCTCCTTGACGCCGTTTGCTGAACTTGACAGAATTCTTCCGCCTTGTCTGTTTAGTTGTGTTTACTTCCTTCTCACCCTCTGTTGACTTTCCCCTCTACATCTTCACATCTCGCACTTGCGCCCACCATTTCCAATCCTCACTCGCCATCAACACATCTATCGACCATGTTGGCTCCAGCAGGCGCGACGACTGAGCTGCGCGATGGCGATGATGCTTGTTCCGACAAGAGCACAGCGGGAAGCCCGAGGTCTCCATACTCTACCTGTTCGCGACCGCCGTCGTCGCTCCTCATCGAGCGCAACCCGCCTTCACTCTCAACTTTAGAACGCGCTGCCGAGGCGCAACAAGAATGCGACATGCCAAAATCGTCGCCCACGTCTCCGGTGCGGCACCCATCCGAGCCTTCAGCGTTGCGCCCATCGTTCGATCGTCCTCTACCCAGCCACTCTTCGTTTGCGACCACCCTCGCGTCCCAAGATGCGCGCGGGAAAGCTACAAAGTCATGCGGCGATACGCCGATCAATATATCGCGACACCATTTTGACAGCCTTCGGCCTGTTGGCGACCCTATCCTCACTAAATCGCAATCTTTCCGTTTGGAGTTCCCACCCCTTCTCGCGATCTATACCCAAAGGCTGGCGAAAGCCTGTTCCAGCCGATGAACACTTCAAACAGTATCGAAGTCGAGAAACTATTAGAGAAATACTCCGAGGAAGGCGCGCAACTGGTGGAGTTCCTTGCCAGTCAAGAGCAAGCTCGCGAGGAGACTTACGGCCCTGTTATCGAAGCACGGGAGAAGGCCGACTCAATCTTAGCAAACTTCCTGCGCGAGCAGCGCCAGAAATCCGATGCTGCACGAGCTGCAGAGATGAGGGCCAGAGGGCGCGTATCTCGCAGACGACCTCTCTCCCCGCCGCCCCTGGCCCCAGCGCAGCAACAAGTGATCCGCCAGGTCGAAACTGAGTTGGTGGATAATATGAAGGATGTCTCGATCAACCACGCCGAGTCAGAAGGTGCAATAGCTGGGTTCTTCACCTTCAAGTGGGATGGAGCCGACCAGAAGCCCCCAGAGAGTCACCGTGAGCTCCTGTTTGAGTCGGGAGGACTTGACAAGCGACTCCTACGAGTGCCGATCGTCGCGCATCCTGAAGTCGGCGAGCATTCCTATCTGGAGGGCATGACCAAACCACTGAGCCAAAGCGCCTATCAAGAAAACCTCGATAAGATCCGGTCTAAGAACAGGAACGCATACAACAAGGCCTTTTGGAGGCACTGGCAACAAGCACCAGCATCCACAACAGGCCCCGAACCCGAATCAACTCCAGTCCCGAAACCCAACACCTGTTCCTCAGATCTGCCAACTGTCCTTGTCCCCGATTGGTTTTTCATCTTCACGACCTACAACATTCTCGACCTCTGGCCCGGTTCTACGCCATCTCGCTTCACCCAGCTCCTCAACACTATCCGCACCCTCGAATTGCAGTGCCAGGTCTCGCTGACGAAACGTCAACGATGGGACAAGGAATGGCACGACCCAAGCTCCCTTTGGGATACTGCGGTCCGGAAAAAGAGCGGCGGCTAGTGGAAATGCCGCTCTGGCCCGGACGCCCCGAAAGTAGAGCGATTCTGTAGCAAGTGTCATCTCTCGTCCGAGGAGGGTACCCCCGAAGAAGAATCGCCCGAGAAGCGGCTGGAGGAGATAATGGAAGCGGTGAAGAGGGCGATGAAAGAGGTTGCGAAGGAAGATGTGAAGATTGTTCGAGAGCGGATGATGAACGGGAGGTCGTTCTAGATGTGTCTAGTGGTTGTAGAAGCGCAGCGACGGTGTGGAGTTGGTCGGAAAGCCTTGCAAGTTAACCCAGTCTTGTCTTTTCACTTACAGATAATGTGTTTCACGGGCGATTTGCAGTGCACATAGAGCGGCATTGTTGACAGCGTGGAAGGCAAGATGGTTACGCTCCTAATATTGTGTTTAATACGTCTGGCATCCTACAGTTAATTATATCTGTAAGATATGTTCCGTCTCAGAGATTCGAGACTTAGATAATATGTGACGATCGACATACGTCTTAGTTATAGGCGAAAGGTGTTTGGCACAACCCATGCTTCTCTATCAACTCCTGTCAACTCTCACTCACAACGCAAAGGTAGTAGATGCTGACGGCGACATCCTGGGTACGAGACGCCGGGGCAAAGGCAGCGGAGAATAACCACTTCGCCTCCTCCGTTGAGAAGCGGCTGTGGCGGACGTCTTCTTCGTACATTGGCTTCTGAGGCGGCCTATGTGTTGCACTCAATCTCGCCGTCGCCCGCTGGGATACCCTGAACGCATTCTGGGTAAAAGTGGACTGAGGGCGAAAATGCATGGGTCGAGAACCTTGGTATTGGTATTTTCGTCTTCGTTTGCGACATTTCTCTCATAATGGCTCGTGTATGTGTTGTTGTCGAGTCGTATGTGAGCACCAGGGACCTCCCAGCTGGAGCCTATGACACTCCGGCTTGGACCGATATATTCTCACGTCTCAAGCAGCCAGTTCCAGGAATCCGCAAGAGAGAAGATACACATCAGTACAAATGCAAGGAGATCCTTGGGAGATAAACCTGGCGCCCTAGGGCGGGCGAAGTTGAGTATGAGGATGCCAATACGCAATATTACGACATTTACATCACTGCAAGAATGCAATAAAATTTGTGCAGAGCAATCGCGAAACCGCGGGTATCATTGAGTTTCTTGAACTCACATAGCAGTATAGCGATTCTCCAACTTTTCGTTCTCGCCCGGGAGACTCGCTTAGAGTCCATCCAGAAGCCGCAGAGACATTTTGGAACCGTAGCGAGCAATATCCATTGCGAACACATCCTTCCATAAACAAGATAAGTCTGTCATAAGAATGGGGCGGAACAAAGCAATGCCCAACTTCGACTCCGTGTATAGTCATCGTCTTTCTCCAGACATAGACTCTTCATGTTTCTTCTTGTTTTCGTTGATGTTGGTATCTTTCTCCCCAAATCAATCCACCATGTCCCAAAGATCCTCGCTCGGCACCAGGGGTATTCTTCATTTTTTTGTCCTCAGCTTTTCGTTGCGTGACTGGGTATAATGAGTGGACGTCAAGTCGTCAAAAAGACCCCCGATCCCGATAACCAAAACAAAACCAGCAATAGGAAAAATAGTAAAACACACGCAAAGACAACGAAGAGAAAACAAACAGAGCGAGGCATAAACCGGCCGATGCAGAAGGAGACGTTCCAGGGTATTTTACGCCAGGGTATATCCAGCCGGGGTATTTGCATGTAGAGGTTCTAACACGGGGGAATCTAACGGAAAGGCCCAATAGGGGCGGGGTATCCTGAATTCATAGAATGAGAGGTCGAGGGGCGTCCGCTGTCGCCGGAGGCGCGGGGCGCTGTGGCGAGGTGTAACGTCGCCAGGTTGGGGGAATAGCCAACTTGTTGTCGGCATGGGTGCTGAAAGGGCGTGGGGCCCAGGGGTTATCGTCCTCTGGGAGGTTCACGCCGCTGTCGTTCCAGGGGTTTCGGTCAGCATTGAAGCTGCGGGTCGATTCGATGGAGATGAGCGAGGACTTGGACACGTTGCTCGAGCCCTTGAAGAAGTTGGCATGGGCTGAGTGAGAGCTGTTCTTTCTGCGGTCCAAGAAGGACGAGATCGAGGTCATGCTGCCGGGCTTTCGGAGACGGTCGAGGATGCTGCTTCGCTCACGAGCAACTTCGTCGCCAAAGGCAACCTTGACGGGGGAGTCGGTGGCCACCGAAGCAGGGGCATGTTGAAGGAGCTTCGAGTCGAAGTACTGAAGCGAGTCTTCGAAGGAGTCGGACTTGGGTCGGGGGAGGGCGCCCTTAACAATGTTAATCTCGGCCCCGGAAGTCGCAAACTGAGACTGGAGGAATTCCATAGCATCACGAAGACCACCGGCGTTGTTTCGAGTAAAGCCCCAAAGAAGGGCCACGGTTGGGGAGCCGTCCTCAGTAACCTCGTCAGGGTTCTGGTGAACGGTCACCTCGACCTCATGCTGGTTCTTCAGCTTGGGGACAAGATCGTGAGCAAACTCGGGAGACTCGAGGAATTTGATCAACTCGGGGCTGCGGGCAAGGATGAGTTCATGCTTATCGGGGACCATTCCCAAGAACTCGTCAACACAGTGAGGGACCTGCCACTGAGGTCCATTGACAGTCACCTCGTCGCTGGCCTGCTCGGTGCTGGGGAAGTTGATCTTGCAGTTGTACTTCTGCTCGAGTTCGTCGATCTCAGGAAGGCGGGCAATGAGCTGGCGGTGGTACAGGCGATCAACGCTGACAATCTGAGACGTGTACTCAGAGTCCTAAGAACGTTCAGTTAGGGGTCGAGTAATTGTACACCACAGGGCTACACTTACAGCACGATCAACCATCTCCAGAATCTCGTTCTTGACTGCATCGAGGTTCTGGGCATTGCGGGCGGGGGTTCGGCAAATGACGTTATCGACCTTGATATCATCATCCTCACGTCCCATGCCACCTATAGCGCATGTTAGTAGTGCAGATGAAAGCCAACTGCCAAAACATACCTCTGTCCATAGCATTAGAAAACTTGACGAAGACGGAGTGCTTCTTCATGATTCGCTGAATGTGTTGCCCACCAATACCGATGATTCGCTTGTGGTACTGGTCAGGGACATGGAAAGAGATTGAGGCGGGCATCTCCTGTTCGACAAGGGTCAGGCCCTGCTTCATCGACTCGTAACCAGCAGCCATGACGTCAATGTTGAAGTTGTACTCGTTGAATCCGTCGAAAATGATTTGAACGTTGCCTTTAAATGGGTTAGTGGTGTGAGAATGGTGAGGCGGGGTCCTGCATACTTTGGCCCATAATCTTGTTGATCTTGCCGTTCTTCTTGCCACTGACAAACTCCTTGTGCTCATTGGCAAGCTCGATCTTGACTCGAATCTGGTACTGAGACTGAGCCACAAATTTGATCTCCGAGATGACCATAAGAGCGGACTTGACAGCATCATCAGATCCAGTGACGGTAAAAGTCATCTTGTCGAAAGATAGGTCCGCCTCCGAGTTGGCGCAGATATCACCCAGCATGGTGCGGATATCGGCGGGGCCTGGAAGCTGTCGAGACTCAGGCTGCTGAATGTACCATCCTGCGCTGTAGAACTGGCCTGCCAGTGACATGATTTCTCGAACGGTTCGCTCAACGTGGAGACCCTCACTGCCCTGGACTCGAACCATATTGCGCTGACTTGCCAACGGGGGGAACATAATGTAGGTTCCATTTGCTTCGAGGATTTTGCGGACCTTGTCCAAGCGACCAAGGAGGATGCTATCGATCTTGGCGGCAGGAATCGTCACGTCCTTAACGTAGAGCCTAATTCGCTGGACGGTTTCGTGGAGCTTCTGCTTGGCGAGCTCAATGGCCTGAGGGGTCTCGCCAGTGATGAAGATATCGGCGGGATCACGGCGAGTCGCTTTCGGGGGGCAGTAGCGGTACATCTGCGAGAACGGGGGCGGGAAGTAAATAGCAGTCCCGGTGGATGACTCGATCAACTTGATATTCTTGCGGTGGCGGCCACAAACGAGCTGGTGGCAAGACAATTCGAGTTTCGTACCGTCGACAACGCGGCCGAGCTGGGAAGAAGTTAGGATCATGACCAGAACGTAAAGCGTGGAAACCCCGTACCAAGGTATCAATGTGGATCAGGACTCGAGCCTTTGCGTGCTCAGACGACAAGATGTCGCCGTAGATGGCAACTCTCCATCGCTGATCCATTCGCATCTCAGCCTCACCAGTCATTCCGTCGACCATCGGGGTCAGCTTGGGGCCAAGGAGGAAAATGTCGACACCGCAGTAGCTGGAAATGTAGTCGAGGTTGTCCGTCACGGACTTCTTGAGGATTCCGCCGTTAATATCACAGACCAGTTGGCCATCGACGTCGATCGTTGTGCAGCGCTAGAAGAGTGGTCAGAATGGGCGACATGGGATACGCTGACCAGGGCGGATCGAAGGAGGTGCGGAACGGGACATACGAGCGAGATGGGGGTATCATTCAAAATGGTCTCTCGGCTCTTGTGGACCAGCTCTGGAGAGCCCGATAGACAGACGGTGGTGACCTGCAGGCCTTTTCCGTTCTTGGGCGTCGCAGACAGAACGTGGGCTTCGATGGGTAGCGGTCCGTTGGAGAGTTCGCGACATAACCTCCTGAGGTTGGCCAGGTTCTGGGCGTGAACGGGTAGCTCGTGGATTTCGACATCGTCCGGCGCGTCCTCGGGGTGTGTCCATCGCAGGACGGCGTCGGTGGTGGCGTGAAGGATGTCCTCGGTGTCGGGCCCGACCAGATCGGAAGCAAATGGCACGTTGAACGAGTAGTGGATGGTGGCATCGGCAGCCTGGGGTGAGCTTATGGGCTGCCCCGGTTGGGCGGCGTTCTTGGGGTGGGCATTGAGGGCATTCATAGGCATATTGGGACGGCCCATTCCGAAGTTGGGGCTCATCCTCTCCGACCAGTGACGCATGTTTGCCAGCTTATTCATGTCCTCGGTGTGGGCGACCTCGACGACGGTCGGCGGGTTGGACGATGAGGCAGAGGGGGAGGGAGAGGGAACGGGGGGGAGGAAAAGGACGGAGGGGGGGAAAGACGAGGTCGAGAGAAGCGAAGTGTCGTAAGTTGAAGCAAGAACGGAAAGGGGATGGGGGATGGGGATGAGAGGAGCGGGGAGAAGAGCAAGAAGGATGGTGGTGAGCTCTTTCCAGGTCTGACGAGGAGGGATTGGGAAGCGGAGGCCCTCAGTCAGCAGTACGAGGCCAGGCGAGGGAAGAGGTACCTGAAGGAGGGTTGGAAGAACAGCCAGCAGGTGCGGTGCAGTGGGTGTGGTCCAGTGAGTGATGGGTGTATTCGTACTGTACAGGACGGAGGAGGTACCTTCCAGGTTCTGTCCATGCGTGTGGGTGGACCAGGATTGGGGGGCATGGATGGATAAGGACGGCAGCCACACGTTCGGGGTACTTGTTCAGCCCGTCGTCGTCCACCCACAATCCACAATGGACGGGCCAAAATACAGCATGTTCAGCCTGTTCTGTCCCCCTGCTCTTGCCGCGCCCTCTCCGCTCGAATTCCCGGAGCCATGGAGCGAGACAGGAGACGGGAGAGACAGTCTCCTCATCCCTCCATCCCTCCATCCCTCCCTCCTCACAATCCTCAACCCCTTTGACCAGCTTCGAAAGCACAAGGCCCGCCCACGCCACGCCCCCATCCAGTCCAGCCCATTCTCGCTGCGTGTGGGATGCAGTGCACGGTACTGCGCGGTGGCCCAGTGCTGTACCATGAGTGGCTGCTGGGACGGAGCCCGCTGAGCTGCGTTCCAGCGCGTTTAGTGGCAGGCTCAAGGGCTCGGGTGGATCCACCGGGGCAGCCTCCTTCATCCGCGCCCAGTATCGTCATGCAGGCGTATGTGCGGCAGCGAACAGTCCAGCACCACCTCTCACCTAGACTGTACAATACCGGCGCCATGTTAATCTTCTTTCAGTCCCTTGGGCGATGGATGCTTTAGCACGGTGGGTCCGCATGGCCGCATGGCATGGGGGAAAGGACTTCCATCCCCTTCACCTGCGTCCATCTGGTCGTACGGAGAGGCCGTTCCTTGCACAACACGGCGACGAGATGCACGGAATTTCCTGTATTTGCGACACGGCAGCATACCAGGGAACGCCTGCTAGCAAGGAATCTGTCTGTGTCTGTGCTGTCAGCCAGAAAGCCTCCGGCCGGGGGTGGCACGGTGGACTACGTCGTAGTGGACCATCAGCGCCAACACCACCAGTCGACCGCCGACCACCACCACCACGCCAACCACTGCCGGAGCCAGCCAGCCAGCTTGCCAGCCTCAGTTCTCAGTTCGAGGGCCCAGTATTCGTACATTCGTGATCCGAATGTGAGAACAAGGCCCTGCCATTTCCCCGATGGACCGAGCCTGGGAGCCTCATCATCCCTTCAAATCGTGTCATTTTCTTCTTCTTTCGTTTCGATGCGCTGTCATGTCTTTGGGTGCTTTGACGGGTCTCGACTCGGAGCGCCAAAATTCCAGTATCACGAGCCAACCCACGCCACTCCCAGTCACTCACTTCCTTTGCCCCCCATGCGCGGCTCGTCGCGTGGTTCGAAGCATATTTTGTTACCCTGTGTTGCCTTTCCCAACAAGTCTCGACCTTGGGGATAACCTTTCTTCTTTCTAGCCTATCCAAGCGGAGAGTAAACGACACTTGGCCAAAGATGCAGTCGCTATGCACGATATGAAAAACAGACATGCTCACTCCCTGTCCGGCTCAATGCAGAAGAGCAGAGCCTGTCCTCGAGTCCCTTCAATGCCGTACTCAACGTACACCATGTCTCAGATCGGCCATTCTATTCCGACTCCCAAGCTCCGAAGGTCCAAGGTGACAAAGCCCTTGGTGCTGCACCACCCAACAAGCCCAGTTGACTCTCGCGCGATCCGACTGGCCCATCTAGACCCGGCGCTGTCGCTCGGGAGCGTCTCCGCTTCCCACCAAAGGTAGTCCGTCAGTCAGTCAGTCATCAGGAGCCCCGGGCCTATTCACGGGGTCAGTTTGGCCTTTTAAACCACTTGACCATGAGCCCGCCTATGGGGGGTTGCTGGCTGTCCACGGGACTGTTGCGTGTTTCCACTTTGGGGAATATGTCTTAGAAGATTTCGTCTCATCTTTCTCTCTCTCTCTATCTCTCTCTCACGAACATCTCATGCCAGATGTTGTCCTCAGTACAATCCCCACAACCACTACCACTCCCACCACCACGACAACCATCCACTACCAGCCCACATATCCACATCAACGGCTGGTTGGCGCCCTTATCAGACGGCGGCGCAACCGGTATATGCACGACCGTCAGCCGTCAAACTCCCCTGCCACACGCTGTTTTCACGGCCGGAACTTTACCACGATTGCCGCTCAGACCATGAAGTCCCTGATCTCCCAAATCCCTCCAGCTTCTTGTTTCTCATCTATCGACAAAACACCACTCCCCTCACAATATATTAATACCTGGCTTGCTGGCATCAATTCTGTCTCCACTGCTGCCCCATCCTTAGTAGTCGGGCTGTGTCGCTGAAAGCTTGTGGTCCCCCTGCTCGGCTCTGGACCCGCGCCCACCGATGACCTCATTGATTAACTTCGTCCCGCTTTGCAATCGCTTCTTTGTCGTGTCTCCCCTGCGGCTCCATACCCGGTGTTTGCGGGCTCCGTCTCAGCCGGTCCAGGGTCAAGGGATAATACAAGAAGCAAGGGTTCTTGCCCAGTTTGAGACGGCCAGTGTACGGGCTTGTAGAATGAGGGTTGCTTCTGCCCACGCGTCCCTGTATGATCGACGTAGCTTGGGTGGTCGATAGGAGTAACTGGCCCTAGTCCTTCACAACGGCCGTATTCTGCCGTGCCTTTGTTTGCTTTGCCTTGCCTCGGGTTCTTAATTTAGCTCCCTAATATGTTCCAACTTCACGGGTCAAACAGGGCATGATATAATGGTGGCCTAGAAGTGGTATCAAACGCCTCCGCTTACCTGCCAAGTCCCATCCACCCCATCACACAGCCCCCCGGCGCTCGCATTCCATTGCTCCGATGCTACTATGCTCGACGAATGAACGCCAGTGAACGGAATGATCGGCGATTGGATTATCCCCTACGACCGCTATGGAATACCTTCGGTTTCATCCAACGTTGCAAAATGTGGCATTGGGACCAGACCCCAAAACCTTCATCCCTGGCCAAATATAGACAATGTAAATGAGAGAGGGCTCCAGGAATTAACATGCAATTAAAACTGGCAACTAAAGAAGAGAACCAGGCAGAGAGAGCACATCCAGCCGGTGTTGTATCCCATGTTTGAAATAACCAACTATCTCGGCAGTTTTGGCATGATAGAAAAATTTGTGCAAAGGTGTTAAAGAGACGACTGCTCTGAATGTTGTCAGATAACCCATAAACGATTAGAGTCTCAGAAGTGTGGTCGGTGGTCAGTAGTGGTAGGGTCAGGCCACCTACATGTCGAAGGGTTTCGCGTGTCAACGGCCACTCTTGCAGGGTCGATCGTGGTCACGCCGATCAAGGCGCTTTGATATAGAGCAGTACAGTGTACAGTCCCTTGAGAATTATCATTATTCATCGAGTCCTCTTCTACAATAGTGCTCAATCCGCTGTGGTTCCGTTTTCCTTTTCGCTTGTCCTAGTTGCGTCTCAACGATACACCTCTCTCCTCGCATCGTCTGCGTACACGATCTCCTGTGTTGCCCCTCTTGGCCTCTCAATAAACGCAATCTCCTCACCTCCTCGCATCGCCTGGTCGTAATACCGCTCTACAGGCCGCATACTATACTCCTGTCGCACCACGGCTGCATCCGCCGGGCGAGAACCATAGTCTCGCATGTAAGGCTGCGCAGCCTCGCGACGGCCCTCTGGGTGGACACTCGCCGGATACTGGCGAACTGGCCCCTCGGGGCGTACGCTCTGGACCCGCGCATAGTCACGAGAGACCTCATATCGCACAGGCTCTGCTGGCCGGACGCTCGTCGCCCGGCTAATAAACTCCCTCGGTCCGTCCTCCACATGTCTCCTCTCTGGCGGCGCCATCACCTCGACAAACTCGTTGGACGGCGCCATTGGCCGTGTTGAGTATTCCCGCTGCCGACTGTCTCTGTAATCTTGGGAAATATACTCAGGCTGTGTCACAACCCTCCTGGGCATATACGATGGTGACGTCCTCCGATATATCGCCCCTCCTTGCTCGTACGACTCGACTCCGGTATGTCTAGACACAGCCCTAGGTGCTGTTCGCTCGTAGATGATCTCAGGGTCTCCAGCTCGCATGGGAGGAGCAACAGAATGTCGGACGACTGTGGGGCGCTGTGGCTCAATGTACTCACGTCCAAAAGCATCTACAACGATTCGAGTTGGTGGTGGGCGAGGCGGGGCTAAGAAAGCTTCACTCTCTGGCCGAACACTCATCGGGGGAGTATCGTAGGCGCCCTGGTAAGGCCATGAAGAACGTGGGTATCCTTCAATAGGCCTCATTTGAGAGCTCAGTTGCGCTTGGTGATGGTCCGGGTGGGAAGCTGGAACAAGTGAGGGTTGCGCCATGAAATATGGGCCTCCGGAGACATATCGGTCGTCTGTATACTCTCTCCCGTAGGCTGGGCCACCAGCCCCGGCAGCGCTCGCTGCGCGTTGGGGATAGATAGCCGTCCTTTCATAGCCTACAGGGATGCGATCATCCCTCTGCAACCGGCCTGGGTAAGGCTCGTAAGGAGCACTGCTGGTCTGCGGTGCTTCAATACCAGTTTCATTTTCTGGGCGCTGGGCGTATCTCTGGCGTTTGTTGGGGCGGATATAGGATGGAGCATTCATAGGTGATGGAGATCGGGGTTCTGGCTTGATGTACGGAGTCGCTTCGGCCTCTGGCGCTTGCCTGTCTGCCTTTCTCTTCTTCTTCTTCCCCTTCTTCTTCTCCGATGCTTTCCCGCCTTGTGGTGAGCTTTCTGGGCTCGTGACCGCAGCAGGCTCACTTCTGAGCGCAGCAATTTGCGCTGGTGTCCCTGTAGATGAAATCGATACATGCTCAACGGGCGGCACAGGTCGTCTGGCAGCTGTCAATGGAGAGATGTGTGCGGTTTGAGGGGGAGGCGACCGCTCGTGCCTTCGCATGAGGGGAGAAGGGGGGTGGCTGTCAAGGTAGGAGTTACTAAGATGTTGGCGAGGAGCCGCTCTGTAGTTCACATCCTGCTGATCCACCTCCATGTTTCCAGAGTCATCAGATTGGCTTTGGCCCGTACTATTATTCTGAACCGGCCCATGTGACACAACCCTCTCATCGACGTGGCGATTTAGCCCAGGGACCTGACCGATTCGGGGTCTATCGTCATGGGCGGCGGTTTGGGGGTAGGGCGGGTATGGTCGGTAAGAGTTCGAATCTGGTACGGTATCTGTCGGGCGATTGCGTCTAGCAGGATCATTCCGCACGCTGGAAGGCTTTTGGGACTCGGGGGCAGCGGGGGCTCTTGCCTCCTCGGACTCGTTTCTGACGCGAGAAATTAAAACCGACTCGGGAGTATTATGCTGTGACGAGTAGAACGTGTTGTCGTCGAAGGAATCACTTGAAGTATCGTGATTAGTAGCACCCACGTTCTCATCAGCAGGAACCGGAGCCGAGCTGGCTTGGACGAGCGTTAGAGCTTTTGACAGAACATCAGAAAGGTCGAAGTCAGCAAGAGGCTCTCCCTGTGCTGTATTCTTCGTCGCTGCACGACGCTGGTCAACCTCCTCCCTCAAACCTCGCTCTAGTCGCTGCCTCTGCAATTGCAGCTCGGCCTTGATGAGATCGTCTGATTTTTCTAGTAGAATGGGGTTGATTTCAGTGTTGCCTGTGGAAAACGGCTTGGATGCGGCTGAATTCTCAGAGCCCAAAACAGGCTGGGCTGCGCCCACGGGCACGCCTGGCTGCCGCGCATTGGCAGAAAACGAGCGCGAGTTCCCAAGCTGGCGGGCACGCGCAGTGGATTTGATCGTACCATCTATGGGATGGACGGATGATTGCGCCGATGCAATCAGATGGGGAGGAAGTTTGATGTTTGGGTGGTTACCAGAGAGGACGGCTTCTTGGAACCGCACAATCCTTTCGTACTGTTGAATCTCGCGGCCTTGGCGTTCCGCCAGGCCTAAGGGAACGTTCTCACCATTGGCATGCCCCTGAACAACACGACCCTGTGCCATGACGGCAACAAGTAGCAAATGCTCGTCGCGTCACCTGGTGCTCTGGCAGAGCTCGAGCACCGAAGGTTACTTGCGAGCTAGCGATACAGGAGATGGGAAAGAACGATACGCCAAACAGCGATATCTAGATAATTCTTTCTGCCAAACCTGTAAAGGCGTGGGTCGGGGTTGTTCAGATGGCGTTTGTGCTGGAGGCAAAGTTGATGTTTTCATCCAAGAGGGCAGGGGATTGACACAAGCTCGAGGTGGCTTTGGGGAATAATTAGGCGGTGTGACTGGCAGAATTTCGGGGCCAGGGCTTAGAGGTACCTACCACCTACCTTACCTAAGGTACCTACCTACCTTAGGTACAGGCGATCAGTTGGGGGCGTTAAGAACGGTACAGTTCATCATGATCAAAGAGCTCCTCATTTCATCGATCGGGCTTTTTTGAGACATGGACGGCATATTTCCTTCCTCGAATATGGCTTTCGAATCGTACACAGAATGAAGAGGTGGCTTCTTAAAGCCGTCCTGTTTTGTGTTCCCCTGACTGGAACTGTGATTCTAGTGTGCAATCATCGACAACCGCTTTGCAGGATACTAACCAGCCCATAAAAGCCCGTCATCCTCGACGATCGGCTAAAGTGGATGTGACTTACAGTCATTGTTGAGTGGATGGCTCTAGGATTCATGAGCACGTTGCGGGCCGTTTCTGGATAATCCGAGCTCCGATTTCCCTCCATGGAGGAAGTTGCCAAACGTTCGGTCTGGCCTGACTCTGCACCCCGGTATGACAAGGCATGCATGCAAGAGACAAAAGGGATGTAAAATCCCTGTCATCGTGGCTCGTCGAAATCAGCTGTAAACGGGACGTTGCACATACATAAGAAAGGTTTTTTGTTGGATGTGCAGTCATGCTGGTATCAAATTGAATTGAATTTGCCGTCATCGGAGCTAGGCACATACCTGAGGTTATTATTCAGCACCCACGCCGGAGGAGTCATTGGGCGGCGTTCGCCGCCTTCCAACTCACACGCCAGCAAGCTCCAACTATATCAACGTGGCAAATAACTAGATTTAGCGGTGGATCTCTTCGTCGTTAGACTCTCTCAAGTATCCAATCTTCTAGCAACCGTTCAATGCACCCACTGGGACCACGTGCGTCTACATTGTTATCACTCAATCGCGCCTTCAAAGTTTCCCTCCCTCCCTTCACTCGTGTCTCGAACTTGACACCGCTCTCTCACATCCTCAACACCACCACTCACCTCAACACCAAAACCCACACTAGAACAATCATGGGGAGCACGAATGGGCTGACAGCCGGCAAGCCGGTTCTCTTCTTGTACGTCGATACCACCCTTTCCAGACCCGCCCTTGACTAACCAGATCGCAGTGACATCGACAACTGCTTGTACCCAAGAAGTGAGACGACCACACATAACACGAGTGTCACATACTAACCTCTTTTCCTCAGGTACCAAAGTCCATGATTTGATGGCCCAGCTCATTGACGAGTACTTCACCAAGCACCTTGAGATTCCATTTGAGGAGGCCGTCACGCTGCACCAGGAGTACTACAAAAACTATGGGCTCGCTATCGAGGGCCTCATGCGACACCACAAGATTGACCCCCTTGACTACAACACCAAGGTGGACGATGCTCTTCCCCTGGAGGGAATTATCCAGCCCAATCCTGAGCTCCGGGCACTGCTTGAGGACATTGACAAGAGCAAGGTCACCATGTGGCTCTTTACCAATGCTTACAAGACGCATGGCAAGCGGGTAGTTCGACTTTTGGGCATCGACGATCTCTTTGACGGACTCACTTTCTGCGACTATGGACAGCAGCCATTGATCTGCAAGCCTGACCCGCGAATGTACGAGAAGGCCATGCGGGAGGCCGGCATAGAGCAGCCAGAGAACTGTTTTTTCGTTGGTAAGCACGATTTTTCTGATCTCCGATTCACCGTCGTATCTAAACATTTTCCAGATGACTCTTATCAAAACTGCGTAAACGCGAAGGAGTATGGGTGGACGGCCACCCACCTGGTGGAAGAGGGGCTCAAGGTTCCCGAGATCCCCGCATCGCAGTTCCAGATCCAGCATCTGCTCGAACTCCGCGATGTCTACCCTCAATTCTTTAAATCCAAGTCCGCTTAAGCACTCCACGGATAGAGGAGACCGATCAGGATAATTAGATATTTACAGCGCCATGATTTTCTGCACATGAATGTCAACGCCGCCACGAGATGGCAGTTGTCAAACGAGACTAGATGGTTGACGGTTTTTCGTCGCGCAGTGAGAGAGATACCATTTAAATAAATACGAATAGATAATAAGAGTCCAGGGACTCCATGATCCGTGAACTTTAGTCCTCGGCGGTCCATCCATTACCCAAACTCCACGCTATGCATGCCACAATCGATTTCCACCGTCCTTCGTTCAAACAAGGGGTAATTCTTCAAGGTCGTCGAATGCTTCGAATCACGGTATCGAGCTCGGCCAGGATCTGATCTTTCTCCTTGATGGCCTCCTGCCGCTGGGCCTCGGCAATCTTTAGGTCATCTTCCAGCTCCTTGATATATCTCTCTTGGTCCTTTTCGCTGTTGTCCAGACCGGGAAGTGACGAGATGAGGACTTCGATCTGCTGTTCTTTGATGATGAGGTCTCGCGACAATTCGACCATGCCTGCGCGAAACTCATCCGCGGGAAGAGGATCGACTACACAATAGTAAGCACCTCTACGATAACGTGGCAAGTTCCAGTGTCATTCATACCCTCTCTCTGGTTCTCTTCTTGCTTCACATCACGGACTTTGTCGTTGGGCCGAGGGTTTCCAGATCGTGTCGCCTGTGGACGTAGTGCAAGCACGCAACAAATTGCTGCGCCAGCTGTGTGAATCCGTCAGATAGCGTGTCTCAAAGCATCGCCGAGCACGAGAACGTACCTGGTCGGCAGCGTCCTGCAGTTGGGTCAAGCGGTCGCCCATGGTGGTAGTTGGAAGCTGTCGCAAACAAGGCTGACGAGCCTCGCGAATGCAAAATGGAGGCAACCCCACGAAAGCGGCCAATAGCTAAAGCGGTTGTTCCAGGGCCATCGGGGCGCTGGGACCTTGTGGTCATGCGTCACGTGGAGATAAGCGGGACTCTGATGCAGCTGGAAATTTTGGGCTGATGCGGGAGGGAAGTGAACACCTGGCGCGACGTCAGAAGCTAATAAGGCCAGAACGCATCTCCATCTACACTCTTTCATAAAGTCCGCAGGGCAGCCCGCAACGGTCCACTTCCGCACGCCGTTTCCTATTCTTCTTCGTCTTCTAATTTTAATCCTTCTCGACACTCTTTGCGAACCTTGCGATCAAAATGGCCACTCCTCCACCTCAACCCGGCCAGATGCCTGGTCCAGGCCAGATCCGAATGACTATGCCAGGAGGTCAGCGCCCTACTCCCGAGCAGATCCAAGCGATGCAGCGGCAACTGGCCATCGATGCCGAGAAAAACGGCATGACCGTCCCGGAGTTTATCGAGCACATCAAGAAGCAGGCTCAGGCTCAGCAGATCCGAATGCGCCAAGCACAAGCGCAACAGCAGGCTGCCGGCCAAGCTCCTGGACACGATCACCAACACCCACACCCTCCCCAAGAGGGCCAAGGTCGCGCCCAGCCCATCACCCCTGGGCCCCCGAACCCAAAGGCTTTGGCCGTCGCCAACTTCCTGCGAGGCCAGGAGCTCAAGCCCCGCACGTGTATCCTCAATGGCGAGCGCAAGGACATGTTCAAGGGTATGTTTGCTGCGACTCAGAAGCTTCCAGCCGCTAACACACCATAGTCAAACGAGCTCTCCGAGCCCTTCAGTCTCCCGCGTATGAGAAGGCCCGCAAGAAGAACCCTCTTCTGCCCGAAATTACCGACCGAGCTTCCCTGGAAAACACATTCAAACTCCTGCCTCTGAGCATGCTCGCCCTCCGAGTCACCAAGATTGAGCCCCAGGCCGCCAGCAACGGCAAGAAGCCCAAGCGCGTCAAGGGCCAGTGGAACGTCAAGATCGAGCAACAACAGGAGGCCAAGGACGAGATGTACTATGCCTGGCTCTGGGAGGGCAGTCAGATCATGCGAAAGGTCTATGCTGGTCTTGCCCTTGTTGCAATCTTCGCCATTGTTCTCTACCCCCTCTGGCCTTTGGTGCTGCGCCAGGGAGTCTACTACCTGAGCTGGGGATTGCTGGGTCTCCTGGGCTTGTTCTTTTTGATGGCGATTTTCCGTGTTATTCTGTTCTGCATCACCTACTTCGTTGCGGCTCCTGGTCTTTGGCTTTTCCCCAACCTGTGGGAGGATGTCTCATTCATGGACAGCTTCAAACCTGTTTGGGCCTGGCATGAGGTGAGCCGCTTTTATATATTTTACTTGATACTTGAACTAACCAAGATTAGACTGTGAAGCCCAAGAAGAAGAAGTCGAAGGCCGCACCCACCAGTGCTAACCCCGCGTTGGCTGCGGCCACTGGTCAGGTTGCTCCCGCTCTTGCAACGACCACCGGCACTGATACTCAGGTGACTACTGCCGGGCTTGAGAAGCGCCCATATTCGGCGCCGAGGGTAGAGGAGTTGTCGGACGACGAGTAGATGGTGTGCAAAAGTCAGTGTGTTGGTGGATCAGTGGCGTTTGGGAATTGTACCAACATTCAAGGGAGTATCTGCAGTTTAGGGATAGTAAATGGGGCTGTATGTCAGCAGGTAATACCAAAGATTGTGTTACACAACATCCGGTTTAGCCTTTTGGTTGTGTTATTCTGTTATCGTAAGGCTTGAGTGTGATGAAATGCATCCCTAAATGTCCTAATTAGGTTAACCCTGTACTCTAGATAAGCTTACTTCTCTGCCAGTTAGAACAACCCTTAATCGTAGAACAAGCGATCCAGCGATATAGCCATTGAGGCAAGCCGTCGGGAACAACAATGGCTCTATGAGAACAGCCACCCACATGCACGCATCAAGGGCCGGTTGATATCATATCACGTCGATTCTTTCGAGATCTAGAAAAAGCAACCCGCAGCTCCTCGCAAGCCAGAACCCATCATCAGAACAGCAGCAAAATCGAGTCGCCTCGCTCCCCTCCCGCCTAACTTTTTTTTGTGAAGAATAGATATCGAAACAGATGGAACATGGCTCGAGACGAGCAGCCCTCGTCGGAATGACCCCTTACACCGCCAAGGGGAGCCGCTCATTGCAGTTGCTTGTAGAAAAAGGTCCCGTCTTTCAGCTCCCCCGTGGGACTCAAGCCGTACTTGGGGATCTGGCCTAGCTCCACGTATCCGAATTTCTTAAACACTTCCTCTGCTGCGCTACCGGATTCGGTATCAAGGAGCTACACATTGCGAGTATTCATGTCAGCGAACCACTTCAAATAGAATAAATCAAGCTGGAATCGAGCATCTGTGACTCACCAACATTGACCTGCCACGCTTGGCTGCCTCGATTTCGAGAGAGCCAAGGAGGGTCCTGGCACCACCCCTACCCCGGAAGTTTTTGTGAACGAGGAGCTTCTCAACAAAGCCACGGAAGGGCCCCGTCTCAGAGTAGGGCATGGAGAGCATCACAACACCCATAACCTCACCACCCTTGGCGCGGGTCCCAGGCTCAGACTCGTTGAGCAGGATGAAGATTAGACGCTTGCCATCGTTGACCTCGGCAATGCGCTCCTTCCACCAAGCGAGAAGCTTCTCGTGGGACAGGGGTGGCAGAAAAGTGGCGATTGTGCGGTCGTGGGTGATGCAGGAGGCATGGATGGCGGCGAGGTAGGGGATGAGGTGGCCATGCTGGGCCGGGGAAAAGAGAGCCACGGTTCCCGAGTCGGACATGATGAGGCTTTTGGTGAGAAGCGAGACAGAGAGGTGAATTGACGGATTTGCTTCACACGGTCTGCTGTGAATAGACCCTACTGTCGACGATTGCCAGAGTCTGTCAGCGCTGCGTGTGCTTGTGCCTCTGCCACGGTCTGACAAAGCGGCTAAGAGCTGGCGCAGGAGTCTGCCTGCGGTGCTATGAGTCAGTGACAGGCCACGGTGCGTAGATGCGTGTCCCGGCGGCGGCTTACGTGTAGAGGATGCGGAAGCCGATGTGATGAGGGGATATTGACTCTGGGCGAGCTGGTGGCCTAATGTCAGGATAAAGGTAGAAAGCTCGAGTCAATTGCGAGACACAGGTTCACTGAGTGAGCCGGAGCAGGGCATGTGCGAGTGCGGAATTCTCGAGAGGGATCCGGGAGTCAATCAATCACGGGCGGGGAGCAATGGTGACGTCGAGAGGTGATTCATTCGATATCGACGATAAGTGAGAAGAAGCCGTGCCGTCGATCTGGCATTTGTCGGCCGTGATCCAATTCTTATGCATGCGTCTCCCAGAAAACGTGCCCTGTAACTGCAAGCCTGAAGCCAGCCCGCTGACCCGGGTGCCGGTAACCTGAAGGCCTAAGTAGGCGCTAGGCCTACTTGCTGTACCTGCGCTACCGCCGCTACCGCCGCTACAAGCTCACTGGACATCCGGGGCCTCCTTCAGACGGGAGCTAGGTATCTCCCCAATCAGCTCATGATAGCCAGCAACCGTAGCTGCGTTTTTGCACCAAAGCAAGTACTGGAGAAGGAAAATGGCGCATCTGCTTTGGTGACTTGATGTACCATAGTTTCGCAACGGCCGTCGGCAGTAACATGGCACTCCCACCCCAGTCAACTCCAGCGGGCGGACGGGTAAGCTGGCTGGACCATGGCACTCAAGGACACGCGGAAACGAACATTGACTAGAGCCGAGGGAACTTGCGATGTGTTTCCAATTTGTTGGGAGATTTTTTTGGCTTTTTTCCCCTTTTTCTTTTTTCTTTCTTTTCTAACTTGTAGTAATACTCGACTTCCACGACTCCGCCCAGGTCCATCAACGCAGCCTTCTCTCACCGAATATAGTAGAGTCAATACAAATGTCTCCGTCGCGTCCTCGTTGTTACTTCCTCTATCCGTGATCGTATGTTGGTCTATCATCACTCGACTTGCCTTTCGAGGCAGCTGCTAGCGTACAACGTCTTCAGACAGTCTTCCTGAAAGCTCTGGGGTTGCATAAGAAAGTGGGCTCGGAGGTCTATAAGAAAGACTTGCAGCTCCGTCCACGACTTTCCACTGTACTTGGGATTTCGTAGTTCCAGGCATCCCCAACTTCTGCCGGAAGTGTGAAACGGGGTCGCTTCCCGGTCGCTGCGAAGTCGACTCGTAGATGGAACTTCTGGCCCAGGCCGATGGGGGTCAAAGTTTGGGGTTTCCCCGGCTTCCACCAGCTCCAGCCACTGACGCTTGCGGCGAAGTCGCTGCTCAGCCTGTAGGGTCTCGATGCGACGGTCCTGTTCAACTGGAACTTGGTGGGTCTCAGCAGCCTGTTTCGTCGAAGGAATAGCAAATGCGCGGTGTACTTTTCGATCAACTGGAATTCGGCGGGGCTCAGCAGCCTGTTTCGTCGATGGAAGCCCAAGTGTGCAATGTACTTTTCGATCCTATTCAGCCGGAATTCGGCGGGGCTTAGTAGCCTGTATCGTCGAAAGAATCGCAAATATGCAGTGTGCATTTCGATCCTGTTCAGCTAATATTCAACAAGGCTTAGTAGCCTGTTTCGTCGAAGGAATCGCAAATGTGCAGTGTACTTTTCGATCCTGGTTCATCTTTAATGTCGTGAGGATATCCGATATGGTGACGGCAAGTCTTCTCGTATTCTGAATAGTCTTGCACGCTGTAATCCGCGGCTCACAAGACCTTAGGGTGATATTGATAGGCATCATGGAAGTCATGATGTGTTGGAAGCTTTTGTTCTCTGAAATCGGAGGTGGCCAGTTCTACCCGCTGCATCTGCCATTTTCAGCTGTGAACAAGAAACAAGGCGGAAGAGTGGTGTCATATTTGTGGTCATCTTGATATGTTGTATTTGTTGAGCCGCAGCCAAAAGAAAAAAGGAAAAGAAAAAAGGGAAAGAAAAAGTCAATGTGACCCTCTGGAGTGTACCTACCTACCAGCGGATGATCGAGGCAACTATTGTGGAAGTTGCCATGTCTTGATTTGGTTGATGTATTTGGGTGTTGTTTTGGAAGGTGTTCTTTTCCTGTGATGTAGCGCTGGTCTCCCAACTCAACGGGAGACGATCATAAAGATGCTGTAATTTAGTACAAATTTTGCAAGAATGGGCAGAAATATTGGCAATCCGCCACTCTGGCGAGGGACAACAGATCATTATGCTAGATGTCTAGTCTTCTAACCTTGTAAAGCACCGGAAAGAGCCTCAAAATGAATAGACTGGTTATCGAGGAGCAAGTTGCAGCCGAATACGGCTAAGTTGACTAGCCCCGCTAGGGGGCTTTTCAGGAACGTCTTGGGAGAAAGACGGTTGCCTGTGATGATTATGGAGTCGAAGTTATGGCGTAGTTAGTGATGCCCCCCTGGTTCTTCAATGTAGAGGACCATGCCGGGAGTAGGCGTGATGTTGCTGTTGACCACCATCGTCTTGTTCGATTGGATTTGGAGTGTGTCGAGGTCCGAATTGATCTGACTCGCCACGGGTAGGAGACGACTTTATATATCCGGGCTTCAGAACAAGGTTTGCAAAGATCAGGGCGGTACAACAGACAGACATGCCCCAAAGAGGTTATGGAAAACATTTTCTAGCCACGTGGTTATGTAAAGACCCTCGGAATGGCCTTCATAGAAGGCATTGATATCCGCTGATTGCTGTGAAGGTTCTGTGCAGGCCCAGCCGCAGCTCTTTGATTAGACAACCGGGTGGTTGACAAAGCCAAAAGTATATTTCGGTGATGCATAAAGGTATCTCAATACTCTCAAGGTCAAGTGGGGGTCGTGCCAGGTGTCGTGTTACTCCGGAACAACGGGCAGATGAGTCCGTCAAGGTCCCAGTAGACAGTATCGAACCGCTCAGCTGCGCTTAAATAACTATGGTACGAATTAAGAGCTGAAATTGAATTTACCACAAAGGTATCTCCACACTAGGGCCTATTTATAGTCGCCAGCACCCCTAAGTGATAAAGATTGTTTTGTTTCCTAATATTTCTCTTTCGGGACCTCCTGACTGGTGCCAGCTGGGCCAGTACCAGCCTCACACCGGTCGGGCCCAGACTGAGGATTAGGTCCATTAATAAATTTGGGCAAGGAGTCTCGTATCTACGGAACCGGATAGGCGGTTTTCATTCCTGCTGTACTGGCACCACATGTTATCCGAACATTAGATTAGGCGACTGGAGTGGCGATGCTGCGTGTCGACGCCTAACTGCGGATTGCCAAGGAGCAATCATAACTCCAGTCCGTCATTGGATATGGGCGACTTGGATATCGACTTACCTATCGAGGACGCGGTGGGCACTTGCGAAATTACTCCCGGGTTGAGCCAGCTCCTGTTAATCCGAATTGTGGCTTCGACACTCGGACTTGTCGATGATTGCTTTTGTTTTCCGACGGCTGTGGCACGTACCATACTTATCCGGTTTCTACTAATGGGTCAGTGTGCGATCAAAACACGGTCATTTCCGTTCATTTTACTTTTTGGTGATACTCATCAACTCCCAATCCAATCACGGGACATCTCCTTGGGTGACTTAAGTGTTGTCCACTAAAAGTCATCCCGACGGCATACTGTAATGAGACTTCCCTTGTACTTGCTCCTCGTGCTTATATGTACATTAGGTGGACAGGCTTAGGTGGACAGGCTTAAGTGGACAGACTCAGGCGGAGCTACTACGTACAAAGTCCACTCCCGTCTCCTGGCCCAAAGTCCCGATCGCGAATCGGGTCTCGGTAGGGCATCGGAGAATAATGCCAATGCTACAGCCCCCCCGGCCATTAGTTAGTAGCCCGGCCATACGATGTGGCATGTCATGTTAGTGCAGGAACTCGGGGCATGCGCATGAGCATGAGCGTGGAGCACTGCGCACTGAGCCCGCGCAGAACCTATACAGAGCCCTGGTATCACAAACACGGCACGAGGCTCCGTTTCCCTCGTGGGCTGCTCTCACTTTCATTCTGTTCCATCCCATTTTCCATCCGGCTCCAAACGTTCCCGCCGTCACACCCCCATGCCCACGCCTTCTCCGCCGTTGCTGCTTCAAGCATGGCCACGTGGGACGCTCCCAAAGTCGTCAGCCATTGACGGCAAACGTCTCCCTGATCCCGCCACCCGGAAACCAACCTCTCACCTACCAGATATACATTCACCATTAATTGTCGATCCATGCCAGAAAATGGAAATTAAATCATATATGAATCGCATTATACATTCGGTTGTGGTATATTGCCATGTTCCCCAAAACACCTCCGCTATTCGCCCAACTCGCTTTGGGCTTCCCTGTTCACATCCCATCAACCCCTTTGCGCCCACGGACATCTCCCATCACCTCTGTTCCCCTTCTTTTCATCCTCGTCTCTTTCTTGTCTCGCATTACCCATGGCCGTGGCGTCTCTTGTCCTGTTGTATCCATCTTCTCGTTCACCACTGCCCGCCATATCATCCATCAGAGGGCATTGCCCGCGCCGCATTTGGCCCTCGCTCAACAATTATGCCCACCACGCGCGCTGCCAACTTGGGCATCTGATCGGCGCCAAGCCACATATTATCGTACAGATCCGGTCATTTTAGTCGATTCGGATCCATCTATCCTGCCCACCCGGCCCTTAAAAGCAGCATCCACGGCCACATCCTCGACCAACGCCATCGGCTGAAATGCCCAAAACCATCCTCCCCGGCAACAAACTTCTCAGTCGCTGCCCTTTGTCCCACAAAGGGGTGACATATAATATGCGATGCCTCCCCAAAGAGGGTTATTATACAAAAGCATTATCGTTAGAAAAAGACGCGCAATTCAGCGTACGACCACAAAAGATGGACGAATCAAGCGCTTGTTCCCAATAGAAGCAGGTTTTTGTCGTGTTTAGAGTGTGGGGTTGTCGTCATTTACCCCGTTACTGGATAGAGAGCCCAGAAATCGGACGATCGCGGTACTATCGTGGTCGTCCTGACGCGTCTGGCTTCTCAATCAGCCCTCCGATATCGACTCTGCCCGGGCGTTCCTCCCGAGACCAGGCCCGCTCTCCAGGATGCTCCGCGTGGTCCTGCTGTGCTCGAATTGGGGGTAGCTGGAATGACGGTTGAGGTCGAGGGCGAATCGTCGTCGTCAATTCGCTTCGGGGGATGTGATACGACGTCGGTCCTGGGTATTCTTGACGGCTCGGCGACGCAGCATACGACGGTGCTCCGGCCCCCATCCCCGGGGCTGGGTTTGGCGGCAGCTGCCCAGATGGACCTGGAGGCGGCCGAGATCCGAGCGGGCCCTCGTTGAACCGCTGACGCGCGGGATCGAACGTCGCAGAGACAGGGGCACGTTGGCCGTAGGTCGCCTGGGGTGTCTGCGACTGTGGGTTGTACCCTTGAGCGTAAAGGGGTGAGGGCGCCTGTTGGTAGGAGTGTCGTGCAGTATGGCTCAACACCATCACCACAAAATAGATGGACCCTTCCTTCGCAAGACCCAAGCGCACTGGATATTGCCTGGCCTGTCCATCAAACGTTCGAAAGGTCAGATACTCATGACGCTCCAGTTGGAACCGCCCAATTTCCTCCGCGCTGAACCCAAGTCCCTGTATTATGTGGTCGAGCCTGGCTAGGATTGGAGGTAGGTAGTTCGGCTCTTTTCTCGTTTGCTCCTCGAGGAGCTGGCTTCGAATTGCCAAGACCCTGTCTCGTTCCGTCGGCACCACAACGTCGCCTAAATTTCGTCCCTGGATATTGGCGCCGCCTATAGCATCCGCAAACACTGGCGACACTTTGGCAAACTCCATCTTCATGTTCAAAAAGGCCACGGGCTCCGGTACCCGAGCCGCAATCGAGGGCACCGCATAAGCATTTGCATCCGCGGCCCGGGGCCCGTTCAAGGTATCTGGGTGGCATCGGCTCCCTTACTCGACGCATTAGCACCTAACCCAACGACAAGTCCGGAATGAGTCCTTACCCTGAGCCCATTGCACCACCAGATGGGTATATACTCAACGGTCGTCTCGCAGCTGCGTCTTGAGGGTGTGGAAACCGTGACGGGTCATATCGCGTATCTCGGTCGTCTCTCAGGCGCGGTCGGCCTCGTTTCTTATGTTGTACATCGACACAAGAGTCTTCTTTTCCGTTTGTGATGCATCTCGAGCAAGGTCGTTGCGCTACAATGAGAATTAGCACCAATATCCAGATAGGAAGTCATCGGCAGTTCCCAGTCGTGGCAATTGCCGTGCAGACATGTCAACAGGCACAACAGCCGGCCCTTGAAGCCAGGCTCTTTCTTTTCGAGTCCAAGTCTTCCGAGGCCATATTCTCAGCCAGCTCTTCAGCTCTAGTCGGCGGACCAGTTGCCCATCACGTCCAAGTCGAGGTTTCAGGTCCGAAACAGGCTCGACAGGTTGCACCCTTTACAGGGCATTGGCGCTGCCCCTATCCCCCAAGAGTCATCGACATTGGTGAAACCCTGCTTTCCCAGACAAATTGGGTCGGGCTGGAGGCGCTGCCACCCTGTCGATGTGCTGCAGGACTCGGGCATTGTGTGCGGTGCATGGAAAGAAATCGAGGGGCAAGAATGTCATCTGGAATACGTACCGTCACATCTATCATCTGGTCAGCAACTGTACACAGGATGTCCATTCCTACAGGAGTTCTTACCGGAGATGGGCCCGCTTGCACGGTACACAGGCGGAGGCCACATGGCCCTTAGTCTTCCTTTGGGATTTGGGAGAAGTCATCTGCTGGCTCTCCGCAACTAGTGGCCGGCTAGGCACAGGATACGGTGCTGGTGCACTGGGGCCGGCTGCAGGCAGATAGCCAGGTTGTTGGGGCATGCCCAGAACTCCGGGTGGAGGATACTGGCCTGGCCTGGCTAGGGTTTCCTCAGGCCGGCGGTATGGGTACGGCATTGCCTCCTGTTGTTCTTGTTGGAATAACCTGGGTAGCGATGGAGGCATGCTGGGTGGTCCTCGGGGATCGATTGGAGACTGCTGATTCGGAGTCCCGCGGTAGCCATCTTGGGGATTGACAGTTGGATAGCCACCTGGGGCTTGACCACGTTCGTCGGCCCCTTGAAATGGCTTCGTGGGAAGAGGCGGAGACCCTGACATGGGCGGCGAGGGGTATGCCCGAGACCGGGCAGAGTCGTCGAACTCTGCTCTCTTGGGTGCCCAGGTCAGGTCTAAGGCGATTCGCGCCAGATCTGAGACTCCTCGGCGCTGGCCGAGCGGAACAGGCGTTTCGTCGACGAGAAGACTTCTGGGGAGCATGGGGGGAGCGTTTGTGCTGGTTCAGTTGGCCGGACGGAGAGGCGTCCGTATGCTCGATCCAACAATCACCGAGTCCCCTAGGCCAAGTGCCAGAGGGTGGCCTCGGTATAGAGATTTCAACACGTCGTGAAGACTTGCTTCGCTGTTAGCATCCCCTTCCACACAGTACGAGCAGCAACCAGAGTTGGAGCAGTTGCCCTTGGTGGGAAGCCGGTCTGTCGAAGACGCAATCGTCGAGTGGCGAGTAGCTTCGTCCAGCTCAGGAGCGAACAGGTTAATCAGGTCCCTGTGTTAGGAGGTCGTCGAGGTCGACTTGGGGATGGCTAGGATAGTTGCCCCGCGCAGGTTTATCGGCACGAAAGCGTTGCCAGATACGAAGATTGCCTAACAGGTGGGTGTTGAGAAGGTGTCAACAACGTCAAGCCGTGGCTGCGAGACTGCGAGTTAAGTGTCGACGACGGCGACAGACGAAGGCGAGTCTCTGTGGGACGAGATGCTGCACTGTGATACTAGGAAGATGGATCTTGGGGCGTCCTGGTAATACAGCATGAAGCCGTGCTGGTGGGATGTCGAGAAGTGTTCGGGCCACTACAGAGATGCCCAGGGACCAGGACCTGCGAAGCGGACTCGGAGGACGTTGGTCGTGATGGGGGAATTCGTCGGGCCCTTCCTGGCCGGCAAGTCGCAAGCACAAAAGGCGGATTGTGGACGGAAGCTAGATGGTGGCTCGCGGTCGGTTTTTGTGTGACTATCGGGCTACTGGAGGGGGGCGGCGCAATTGAGATGCAGCCGGGGGTGGTTCAGGGTTGGCAACAGGGCATCGGGGACGACCCTTGTTCGGATTTTAGAGTGGCTGCTAATCAAGGATTCCGGTAGAGGGTTATGCCATGACGATCCCCAGTCAGCGGTCCATAACTGACGAGAATTCTCCGCGTGTCTTGGGGCCCAAGGCGTTTTGCCTGTGTTAGTCTTGCAGGTGCAATAAGACACCACGGGCGGTAATGATTGGGGGCGTGGTGGAGGTTGAATGGGCCCGGCGAGCAGGAGGGAGAGGGGCAGTGTCTCGTCTCGTGTGGGAGTTATCTACTACGAGGACTGAGAACGTCTCATGTGATGCCGTCGTCCTGTTCGCAGCGAGTCGAGGCCGAAGCAGCAACGGACGGTTGACGCAACTGGATGAAAAAGGGGAGTGTCAAGATGATGGGCAGAATGAGACGGACGAACGCCGACTGGCTGGGGATGAAAGTCGGCAGGCCCGAAAAGATGGGATGACAGCAAGCGAGACACCAGCAGGTAGGAAAACTAGCAGCAAATGGAGAAGGAGCAGCAGCAACAGCCAGTAGTTAACTAGACAGGGCAGGCCCCAAACGCAGGCTCAGAAGAGCGGAGGATGCAGGTTGCTGCTTCCTTGGTCAGTAGTTGGCGGGCAGGTATTGAGGTACCTACGTAGTCGGACGTAGTAAGTGGTGGAGGTGGAGGTGGTTGTGGAGGAGGTTTGTGGTGGTTGTGCTGGGGGCGACCGGGGGGGGGGGCGGCGTGTGGCCAGCGACGAGACGAGACGAGGGACGATGGGCACGAAGCCAGCTAACCAAGCAGCTAGTGTCAAGTTACCCGCAACCCTGCAGTATCAAGGACGAGACGACGATGATGATGAAGAAGAAGGCACATGATGGGGAAAGGGAGGAAGTGGGGGGGTTGGCAGGGGGGCGTGGATGAACGACACAAGACACGAGAAGCTCCAGACGGGAGATGGAAGATGGAGGCAGAGCCAAAGACAATGCGCAAACTAGAGCTGGAGCATGGGCCAGGTGCCAACCCAAGAGCGTGGTGGTGATGATGGACAGACGCAGACACCAGACCAGCCACGGAGAGGTCTCGCACGGCATGGCAGCCGGCGCGCGTGGCATGGAGCTTTAGCCTCAAGAGGGAAGAAACCGCCCGTCAAGGGGTTCATCTCTCTGTTCTAGATTTTGCCTAAGACAGTCAAGGCAGTCAAGACAGTGAAAACGATCAAATCAAGCCAGCCAAGCCGGACCAGCCAGACAAGCCCAGTGAGTAGTAGGGCTGTTTCGCGTCTTGGTGCCGTCATGACCGGGACGACCAAGATCGGCGAGAGCGTGCAGCACCCAACAGCCGGAGCTTGAGATTTGGACGACGCCTCAAACCCTAGCAACCTAGTTGGAAGAGAGGATCGTGTCCCTAACATAGTACCTAGCTGGGAAGCCCTTGGTCCCAGCTCGGCCGGGGCCTCGAAAGCCTGCTGAACTGGTGCAAGAGGAAGGGTGTGCCCGTTGAGTTCCGGGGTGTGGGTGTCTAGACATCTACATCGAGCATGGGCTCCCAGCGCCAGCGCCGAGTGTCCTGCGTGGGCGTTGGCCTTGGCATTGGCACTGGCGTGGTCCTGGAAGTGGGCGTTTTTGGCGTTAGGGAGCGGGCTCCTGGGGCGGCCACGGTGGAGTCTTTAGTCCCCCTTCTGGCCCTGCGGCTGGGTCCCTGGTTCTTGCGGCATGCTCCGTGTTGGTCGGTCGGTGATCGACTACGAATTGACCATCGTTTGGGAGCGGGAGCGGGAAGGGGCCAAAGAGGACTGCAATTCAACTACCACGTAGCAGAAGGTCACTGAAGAAGACCGAGAAATCATGGGATGAAAAAGCGGGGGCACCTAGACGCCCTGGTGCCCGGGGTACGTCTGGCCCAGGACCGGGGGGCTGGGATATTCGAGGGCGGATGATGCAAGAGACGATGGTTGAGAATTGATTGAAGAAGGGATGGTCCGTGACTGTGGACCGTTGGACTGACTGTGGACGCTGAGATGGGATGAATGGGATGAATGGGACAAGAGAAAATGCTGGCCGAAAATGCTGGCAGCGGAAGAGAGACAGGGCTCCATGCAGGGCTCCAGGGCTGGGCTCCAGGGCTGGGCTCCAGGGCTCAAGGACTCGCAGCTCACCTTCCCGTCCTTGGTCACATACATGCCTTAGCCCGCCTCTGCGGCAGGTACCTCGTAGTTGGGTTTAGGCTCGTTGGCTGGCGCGTGGTGATGGGCTCAGGCTTGGTATGGAGGGTGCCCGGCCGGCAACGTCCAACGCCGCTGCGCTTCCTCCCTATACCCCGGAGCTCGGGTATGAGCATGGTGAGCCTGCCGGTGGGCGACTTGGCGACTTGCGGCAGGGTTGAGACATGGGATGGGTCTGGTGGACCAGGAGTCCATGATGATGAGGATGGTGATGTTGATGGTGATGGTAATGATTGCGATGGTGGTGATTGATACCGATGCTTGATCGAGACACTGAGTACGGCCATCGGGACTCGCTTTCTATTTCACCCTCGAAGGACATTATTCCAGCAGCAGTGAATTCCCCTTCCAACGCCCACACAATTGTCCAACACCTCTCAGCTGCGACGCTACCAGGGAGCCCGGGCACTTTGTCGAGACTCAGTTGGTTGTTGCCACTCAAAGAGACGCTGTCCGTCCCATCGCCAGCTTCCCATCGTTTGGGATATTAGGTTACGGATGGAGGTGGTAGCTAATGAACCGTCAGGAGCCTCCTCCTTGCAGACGGGTGATACAACCTGGGAAACTAATGTACGATGCCGCAAGATCTGGTCCCAGGGTAAGGGAGGTATAGGGGTACTACATGCCTGGTCCCTCGATCAGTCCCTCCGTGCCTCAGTGACTCGATCAGACCGACCCAGACCTTTCTTGTCTCGAGGCTCGACTCGGCAGCACACAACATGCGGCACAACATGCAGCATCGGCTCCCACCTCTTGGGGCCGCCGCTTCCCTGCAGGCAGCTCAGGCGTACAGAATGGGCCCGGCCGGGCCATCCATGGCTTGCGCTGGCGGCGAGAATCTGCGAGTCCAGGGTCCAGGAACCCACCCTCAGAAGAAGGAAAAAGAATCCTCATCCTGGATGGCCATCTTGGCGGGCCTGGCGCCGGGTGCAGCGCTCGTGTCCGGAGGTGAAGCACCGTTCCGTGACCGTCCCGTGGCGATGAACGACTCGCCGTAATACAGCATCACACCCAATTCTGTCTTCCATTACGGTCCGGCCTTATGCTTGACACGACGACGCGTGCGCGGCCCCAAGCTTGAGCCATCCCGGCAAATACGTTCGTTAACTCTCTCCCCCCTAAAATGCCCCTAGGCTTGACCTCGTTCGCGTTGCGAAAACCCTCCCGCGGACGCTGACGCCGCTGTGAATAGCGCCCGGCTTTTGGCTGGCTCGGGCTGGTTGGAGTGGTTGGCGTGGTTGGCCATCCCGGCTGGGCGTCACCCTAGCGTCCCCCGGGCGCAGTGGGTTGTGGGCCGTTTCCCCGCTGGGCGGCTGTCACTGCAAGGTGCTGAGTAGCCTGGCGCTCGCTTAGCCTCTGGCCGGACTCGCTGTTGGCAGGCCATTGTCACGATGGTGACATGGGCAAATGGGAAATACGACAGCGGCGGAGAAAGATGGAGGGCTGCCAGATATGAATATCTCCGCTGAGGATGCGCTTGGCGTTGGTTCCGAATTCCGCCCGACCCGTTGATCGTTGATGTGATGAAGGGATGTCATTTGTTCGGGGGTCCCCGAGTACCGCACCTGCCATTGTTTTGTTGGGGTCTTTCTTCCTAGGTGCGCCCTAGGCGGGAGGCGGGGGTGTCGCCTTGTCCTAAACCTCCAGTTCCTCCATCCCGACTTGTCCATGCTTCCTTATTCCTGAATACTGGGTGCAGTAATCGCCAACTTATCAACTTCCTTGCGCCGCGCACATGGTCACCCGCACACGGTCTCAGGAGCGAACAACATTAGTGCCCCAGAACACTGCATTTCCAGAAGGGGCAAATGTGGCCCGTTGGGAGGTCGTCCCTGAAGAACGGTCCTTGTCGACCTAGCGCCACAGTGCCGCAATGCCGCAGTGCCGTCTGCTAACCATGCTAGCCATGCTAGCTAATATTCAAGACCACAGCCACTCCGAATCCCATCCTCTCCGCCCGATCGAGTCCCTGAGACTCCGTAATCAGCCAAGGGAGGACGGGCCAGATCGCATGGCTGATGCAACAGTGCCATCCCGGGACGAGACCTCGACACATGGGTCCCAAGAATTCCCCATCCTCCCCCCCCCCCCCCTAACTTCATCTCATCGACACGGCCCATGGCCACTCTCAACAACCGCCCACCTGGCGGCCGGGATATGTGCCATCAGACTACCCAATACTACCGTGAGCTAGGGTGATCCTCGACTCGCGTCTTAAGTTGCTCGGCCTGGTTCCTTGGGCGCCTTGGACGTCATCACCGATCCCCTGCGTCCAGTTCCTATCCAGGATCAGCCTGTCCCATGTAACCGCCCCCAGCCTTACCCTTCATCCTTGTCCCTGTCGACGGATTCACATCACGATATGTGTTGATGACCTCGCTATCGTTACTTTTTTGCCCAAAAAAGTACACCTCTTCACTTTCTTCTACAGCCTTGTTAGAGGTGTGAAATTCTTCGCACCTTCTAATCCGAGAATGCCATGTTATATTCTGCCCATGAGAGCGCCGACATCACGATCCCGGATCAGCCGCTGGCTCTGCTACGCTACCCTGTCCTTTGGGCGGCCGCTTGTCCATCCCCCCACCGGGCCAAGCGCCTCCCAGCCTTGCAAGTCCGAGGACGATGAAACGGCCACTTGCCTATCGTCGACACACGGACGAGCCCGGCCCAGCCCACAATGAGGTCCTTGCCCCCCCGTTAATGATCGTCACTCGGGGGTGGTAGCATGCCGTCTCCCTTCCGTAATCTCAAAGGCTCGGCGCCGACTCCGGTGTCTGAGGTTCCGGGCCTTCGAGTGTCTGGCATCTGATCCCGATGAATGCTAATCTAGCATACCCGAGAAAAACATGGGCGTCGGCGTATTTGGTTTTGTTCAACGCCTCCTTCATTTTCCCATCTCAACGATGAGCGGTTAGTTTTCCCGCCTTGGGCTCTCTGGGGACTCGGTGGCGTCCTCGGTCAGACATGGCCGAGTCCACATCGTCACAATGGTGAACCAAGGAAAATTCCAGGCTTTCTAATAAAGGCTTTTGGACCGTGTCTATCGAAACCTACTATGTACAGATCAGTCGCGACCGTTGGCTAGCCCCAGCTCTAACCCGATGGCTAAATATCCCGAGCCGGTGCGCGGGTCGCCCGATGTCCCTTGCTTCAGCTCCTGGGTGCTCCAGAACCTTGGGAACCTTATTAACGAGAGGTATTGTAACTGTACCATTTACCGCCCCGCCTTGCCCGCCTGCTTTCTTGATGACGGGTGAACCGCGCAAATGAGCTGATAGGCAATGGATGATTGCGACCCTGGGCCAGACAGATGGGATGGATCATGGGATGAAAGGACGCTCCTAGTGGTGCCCAGACACACCTCACCCTCCACCGTGGGACGCCCCTCCAGCTAGAATGCTACCTCACACAATTCGGATTCTGCACGCGACCTGTGGAATCGGCTAATCGAGGATTCTTGGTGGTGGTTTACCACGTATCTATCTACACAGCATCTCTCTCTTACTGGACACCTCGTCAAGCCTACAAGTGAATTGCCAAACATGTCGTCGCAGCATGCATGCACAGCAGAAAGGGTCGGGCCATGATATCACGCAGGATGAGACATCCCGTGCACAGAAGGGCTGGAGATGCGGTTCTCGCCAGGTCTAGATGGACTGCCTGGCGTGATCAATCGATGCACATACACACGCTTGGCCCTTCGTGATGAGTTGCATCCAGACCCTCACACCCCAACACCCCACGCTCGCTCTAGGATTAATGGGCCTAATTACCGATGCGTACCGTACCACGGGGGTTTTTTGACGGTCGCCGGAGGCTGGTATCCGGGTTCTGCGGCGTTCCTTGCTCATCTCATCTAGCATTCAGGTCCATGCATCCTCCGACTCGCGGAGGGGCCTGAGCCTCGAGATCTGGGCGCATCACCGGGCTCTTCGGCTGACATCTCGAATTCGACGACGTGGTCCAAGCCTGCACACTGCACACGCACGTACACACGCATAGGCACCGCACCGCCCACGCACCCCCTGGCAACAAGCCACCGTTCTTGGACCGGGTCTGAGCTTCCACTGACGGGCAGGTCTGGATGCGCCTCGACGCCGTTACTTGCTTCTTCGGTTCTATGGCCCCAATGGACCACCAAAGGCCCTTAGCTTGCAGAGCCGTTGAACCAAGGTAGTCATAGCACGCCACGGCACTGCACGTAGATCAAGCCCTTGAACCCATCCCGCCTGTCAAGCTTCCTCACCCACCTGAGACACACACAGAAATGATGCCACAGCCATGAGGAAGACACGCGCTCCAGGCTCCCCACCACAACACCTCTTCTCCCTGCGCTTCCGAACTTCCCTCTACGCCATCGCCCGCTCCCACCACACCGAGTGACCCCTGTCAATCTGTCCTCACCCCCGTGGTCCAGCCCTTGCCCCGGCTTTGGCGTGGCCAATGTCAGCCAACTTTAATTAACGACATCCCCATCGTGGCACATGGCCGTGGCGGTTGGCTAAACCGGCCTAGTGCCATCGTTGCTCAACGCCATCCCTCGGGATCCTGGCCGTCCGTGTACATTGAGTCAGGTGCTCGTCTAAAAGACTGATCACCCAGGGCGAAGGTCGAATTGGTACGTTTCAGATTTGCTATGTAGATCCATGGGCTAGAGAGCCCTTGCATGATACGTGAGCAGATCGGCCGCCAATTGACTAGCTATCCGTTCAGCTCTCCTCATTCCCTAGTGATATAGGGAAACTTGAGGCGTCAAACACATACCTATTGCACCCAGCAGATGGGGTAGGGCTGCGATACTGATGGGGACGTTGGTGAGGCTTATGGACACATGGCTTGGGACGAAGCCAGGACGCCACGAAGAATACTTGAAGACTGAAGTGCAAGTCCCGCAGACCTCGACGGATTCTTGCGGGCTGAGCCTTGGATAATAGTACGTACATTAAGACGGCTGAGGTGGCAAACGCCTCGGCTCCAGTTGGACGGTTCAGAGTGGGTATCAGTACCAACGCCTCGCCGCTAGTGTGGTGGCTGTCATATTTTCTAGACGCTACAACGTCAACATATTTCGCATCGTGGAAGTCGAAGAACGAAGGACAGAATCAACCCCAGACTGACTCAATCAGCGCCAGATTATTATTATTATTATTATTATTACCACGATGAACTAGCGTCTTCCGAGCCATGAATCAACGGCGATACCTCGCGAATAATCCCGTCAAAGGGGCCTGAGACAGAGTAACCGGCTTTGCTGCCGGGTGGAGCCAAAAAACATAGGGTTTCATGATTCGCGTGTCGTTGGACACGCAGGCGGATGTGGCGCTGAGTCTGAGACATATCAGGTGATGATATTATTCGATGCAAACAATCTCAACGTAGGTTTGGAAGCGCGAGTTTGCAGACGAGATCGGTTTGAGGGGCGCAAACGGCACGATGTAAGTGGTGAAAGTCAATCTTGCTGAAGAGCAATCAGAGGCTGAGGCTGGAGTTGAGGATGGACTATGGACGTATCAAGGACAAGTCTACAAGGTGTAATTCTCGAAATCGAAGTCGATTGGCACAGCCAAATTTGTCCACCCTTGGTTGATGTGTAACCTAGCTAGACTTCAAAAGGGGTGGATGATGCGAGACACACGATGAATGGTTGCACAGCATCGTGAAGCGTCATGCGTGAGGCGTGAGGCTCCAGGGGCGACCGCAGCCCATCGGAACTCGCCAGGCCCTCGGATGACCTCATCTGCTTTAGGTTGACGGGAATGCAGGCATGTGCGGCGCGGCTGACTATCCTCATTCAAGAAAAGGACTACTGTACTATTGCGAAGCATAGACGTGCATAGACGTGCATTGGGCCCCAGCATGGGCACCAACATGGAGAGAGCGCGGGCACGGCCATGGGCACGGTCATGAAGAGCGAGGCGAGGCCCCGATGCGCACGCTGCCTCGGCCGGCAAGGACGAACATGGTAGAAGGAGCAAGAGCGGTCCGACGGTTGGGACCCGCGAAGCTTCACTGAAGACACCACTCAATGCCGTAGATTGTGCCCATTCATTTCGGGTCCGAGGCTCCATGGTTCCCACGGACCAGGTCTTTGACGTTGGCCTAACGGTTAACAGCTTACAAAGGTCCGGGGGCAGGTAAAAGCCAACAACAACCAGCAAGGCCTGCCAGCATGGGTGTTCCGTATACGAGGAAGGTGCAAGGAGCGGGTGGCAACTCCCCCCCAACTCTCGACGGACTTACCATCCAACGCCTGCCTGGGGTACGACGCCACGACGACGACGACGACGATGTTCTCGGTCCTGCACAGATCAGGTCGAACCTGAATCTCCTTACGCCTCACGACGCAAGCCGCACTACTACTCCACCAATCCGCCAATCTGCTACCGCCGGAGTCACGATGGTGAATTTCTCCGCCGGTGCTCCCAGCAAACCGCCTGCCCAAAGCTTGGCCTTAGCGACACCAATGACACCTGATGATCGACGCTGCCAACGGCGGGTTTGTGACTGACTAGTTCCAGTAGTCTCGTGGGTGGAGGAAAGGGAGGGTGAAGCAAAGGCCAGCTCCGGGTTCAGCCCAACCGAGCCAACGGCCATTTGCTAATTCTCACGCCTCCGCGACTCCTCCACGCCTCGCGCCTCCACGCCTCCTCGCGCCTCCCGACCAGCCCATGCCTCTCGACCGCTCTTTGCGTTATCACCATGCTCCAACCTTCGTCTCCTCTGTTAGCCTCACATCACGAGATTCACCCGCCGATCACTCCCCGGGACGGCATTCTCCGTGCCTTGGGTGGCTAGTCCCAATATCAGCCCTCCACCGGGGATATTTCGCACCAGGCTAGGGCGTCATCCCTTACTTGCAGACAGCCAGTGCCGCCACAAAATACTCGGGCCGCCGCTGTGGTTTTCTTGGCGGCCCAGCACTACACCCCCACCAGCGCCTCCAATTGTCTCTGATTCCAGTCCCATGAGCGCAAAGCGCAGGGCGGTACTGTAATCTGTACCTCATACTGTCTTCCTCCAAGGTCGTCGCCTGTACCATCGGGCACCGCACAGACACAAATCCTGGAGCAGCACCGATGCTAGCACCCCCGACTTCACACCCTCAACGAGGGATATACAGGGTTCCTCCTTGTTCCCCCAAGCGCCGCCTGGGACAACCCTCATCCATGGACGGGCACACGGACACATGGCACATGGCAGTGGACCCTCGCCTGTCTCTCCACATGCAACCTGACATCGTCGACAACGGGCCTCCAATTCCCAACCAAGCTGTCCATAACACCCGATCCAGAAGGGCCTCTCACTTGTCCCGGGCTCCCAGTTTCCCAGTTTCCCAGGATTCCTTGTTAGGTTAATCGCCGCCTGTCAAACCAGTGACCTGCGTCGCTGTCAGTCGCCGAGAACTGCGGGCCGGGGTCTTGACAGCCGTCGCAAACCCGAGAGCGAGATTAGAAATTCAGTTGCGGCGTGGGATGTAATTTAGAGACAAAGCATCGCCATCCTTCCGCCTGGATCTCCCTACTATTCCCGGTACCAATGGGAGGACGCCGTGGGTATCGTACGAGCGCCTAGCCAAGAGCTATGTCTTGGTCGAGGCCCTTCAATCCCTCTGTGTAAAACAGTTCAAAACTGTACATCCATCATCGCCGGTTGGGATCGCAGCACAACCAATTACCCGATACGGCGGAAGGGAACGAGGGCGAAACAGCATGGACCAGCCATGTAAGCGGCCGCCGCCTGGACCTCGTCGCCCGTTGCTCACCCTCCAGATTTGACATCAGGTCAACTCTTTAGAGACGAGCGGGGTCACTCGCTGATTTGGAATATGGCACTTTGGGCACATCCAAGCACATAGTCTCGAGGGGGGTCCGATTCCCTGCAAGCCAGGACCAGCCCTTCGATCATTCACGATGTCACTTCATCTAATCAAACCTATGCGCTGAAGGTCTCGAAAATCTTAAAATACTCCCAAATTGGAAAAGATGGGTGGTGAGCTGAAAAGAACCTGATCATGATGAACTTTCTGACGGCCGGGTGACCTTTCAGGTTTGCTTCCCAGCCTCATCAATGACGGTTATGAACAACTGCAAAGACTACTCTCGGCCCGTGCTGCAGCCTTGGCCGTGACGGCTGAGGCGGTTTTGCCGTTCCGATACGGGAAGCGCTATTGGTAGACTCCATAACTTAGTAGGTAAATTTCCGGGACATGGGGCCCCCGGAACACCATGATATGACATGACGATACTGTCACTAGTTGTGAGGATGGGCTTTGGGGTTCAAAGGTCTCGTCATAGGCAAGGTTCCACCTCTGCAAATTCACCGGCGGCCCAACGTCACCTCGCATCGAGCTTGAGTCTGGGCAGGGTCTATTGATGCAGCCATTCTCACCACTGTTGCTGATGGCTTGGCAATGACAAAACGACAGAGAGCGGACGAAATTTCCCAGCAGAGACGAGGCCGTGTCCCAAAATATGCTTCGTCCCCTGCGCATGCGAGTTGTTGTCGACAGGGGCAGGGTCCCCAACCGTTATTAACTTGAAGCGCAGCTCACTCCCGGCATCACTGGAGAAGGTTCATCTCTCCTTGATTCGGTAGTGCGTCCCTGCCACAGGCCTCAATGCGATCCTTTTTTGCTGCACGCGATCACACACAACTCCGCCAGGGCCCTCCGCCAAGACCTCCGCCAGGGCCTCCGCCAGTGCACCTGGGGATCCCTTTCTCACGCCCCTCCATTCCCTCCAGCACATCAAGTGCGGCCCCTTGTCCGCTCGCTTACTGGCCAGACGGAGATTTTTTTCCCGTCGGGCCCTGGAGGATGATCGCTCTCATTTCGTTGCAGAGGTCTCGATTATTCTCCGGCAGGGGGCAAACCTTTCGATGCTACCACGAATCTATCAGAAGTGGTCCGGCTTGCGACTCTGTTGGTATGTGCGGTATGGGAGTTACTCTCGGCGTGGCAGATTTCCCCTTCGCCCAGACACCATTACGTACCGGTCTGATGCGGTGACGCATGGTCAACAACGGCAGATGACGCGCCCGAGACATGTGCTACACAGGATAATCGGACGACGATCAAGGGCCCGGAGTTTTGGGACGCGCCTGTGTGCTTGCAGATGGAACCGGGCGCCAGCGTCAGTGGTCTCCTGCATGCTCCTTCGTTGGCCGGGTCGCCGAGGCGCGATGCTCAGCTACGGACGATCGGCCAAGAACCAGAGACACAGACTTTGTGACAGATGAGACGAACCGGCTGTTGAGAGGCGGGTGATAGGGCTAGGGCCGATCATCATGCCTACTGGTGTGCGGTATAAGTGACAGGCCGGTGCATGCTATAGGCAAGGTCCGAGTCACGATTAGGTATCGCCGTATCCCCGTGCACGGAGCCACGATGAACCTGTAATGTCCCATCGAAGTGTCCGAGGGGTTCTAGTGAAGCAAGGTTGAGGCCGCTTGCGAGTCTCGCTTGTTGACTTTCGGCGATGGCGATAAGAAATACGAGAAGGCAAGTATGTTAGAGCCGCGGCTCTCCAGCTCTGTTTGGGATAGGCTCTTAGGGTTCCTACGATGGTGCTTACTCGTGGATTGATTTACCTTCAACGCGGAGACAATGATGGGGCGCGTCTTTGATTCCTCCGAACATTCCCTGTGCCGCCGGCAAGGTTGACGAGTTCTCCCTGTCTCTGTCATATTGAGGCTGGGTGGCGTCCATGTGATGTGGCCTTAGTGACAGTTACTTTTGACTAGCCATGAGTCGTGGAGATGTGCTCGTGGGAGCCATGAGATTGACGAGCTGCGAGAGCTCTGCCGCAGGGTCGCAGGGTCGCAGCTCAAATGTCTCTGGGCTCTCACCCGACTCGCCCGCACAGAAGCCACACTAGGGAGGCTACACGCGCTACCAGCCCCGGAAAACATCCCAGACATCCCAATCACCGTCACTATCTCAAATCTGAACACAGAGTCTCAGTCAACACCGCAGACTACCCTACACCACGCCGCCGCCTAGCCACTGCAAATCCACGAGATATCTCAAACATGCCTCGCTTGCGATGACGATCCCCATCATGGAAGTACGGTACATGTCATTTCTGTAGTGGCGGCTCAGCAATCACTGCCCAGCTCTGTCCAGCCTTGTCCATAACGCCCCCACCCCCCAAAAGCAAAGTCTCTCCTCGTCCATTTTGCATGTCTCTCGGCCACATTAGCTTGACTCTCGCAGAAACAACGGGGGAGAAACCACATGGATCGTCGACGTGCCTTCAGCTGAGACCTCCGCCAAGGTACTACGTATGTACGTGTTTCTTGTTTTCCGCACTTGATAGTGAAAAAGGAAAGGGGGCCATTCTCTGGACCCCGACGAAGCGGTCCGGCCATGTCGTGCAGTTTCCCTCTCTCTCTCCCTGGATACGTAATTATCATGGAAGTAGCACCGAGAGCGCAGTGCAGCTTGACATGGTGGAGAGAGCCGAACTAGCTCCGCTTGCCCCCAGTCGAGACCTTTCCTTAAGCAATATGACAGGTGGAAGCAAAAAGCAAAACCGCCCTTCTCCGATGCCAACTCCTTGCTCCACCGTGCCTGTCTCAGTCCGTGGGAAGGCGTTCGCTGAAGGACCGAAGGCAGACTATCGAGCCGCCGACCCGGGCCGGCATGAGGTGGCGGGTGTCATCGACGGGACCGCAAAGGTGATGTGATTGGCATTCGGCGTCGATCTTGGTCGAGGCCGTGAAAGTCAGGGGGATGGCGTCGTCAGAACTGGATCTACCGGCGTAGGGACTGACTGCGGCTGACGCCTAATGGGACTGACCTTTACTAACATGCCCAGCCTTGCTTGATTCGGACACGTTGACGCCGGCGTTAACAGGGGCTCTCCAGCTACCGCATCATCGATTCCGAGGACACATCTAACAGGTGGCAATCGTGGTATGCTCGTCGATGCTGCGAGCCCCCGAAGATGTGCATATTCAATATACCTGGGAGATATTTAAGCTACGTATTAGATGGCATGCTATAGGGTAACAGACTCGAGACGAGGCCACGAGAAAGAGGCCATCATGACGAGGAAATACACAAAACGCCCCCGAAATATCCTCAAGTCCCTCTGCGTCAAACCAAAACACCTGCCCTCGCTAATCCACGCCGTGATCCTGCTACCCGCGTGCCGAGTCTCTGGTGCCTGGCATAGGTTGTGCCCTCTCGTGCAAGAGGACACTCGCACCACGCGCCCTCTCCGACGCGACTCACCCAGCGCATGTGCAACGAGGTTTCCTCCCCCGGCTCTCACACAGAGAGACAAGACATATTCCCATTCGTTTCCCCGTCCATTGTCGAACTGAGACGGCTCGGCGTGACACGAGGGCTCCCTGCTCGCTTGCCGTCACCTTGCTGTACACGCTCCGTAGTCCCCGCGCAGGAGATAGACGAGTCGGTGCTTTCCTCGACACAATTTGATCCGGAACGCCACGCCTGCTGTCTCGATGCTGCAGGTCGCAGATTAAAAGAGAGAGAGAGAGAGGAGAGTGTGTGTGTCTGTGCATGTGTGAGGCGCCCTTGGCACCGAGGGAAGGACAACGTGGGATCACGGGAAGCCCTTGTACGACGGGAAGCCGCGTCCCCGGCTGGATGCGTCGCAAAACGGGCTGAATTGGGCCATGCTGGGGGCTGTTGCCATCTTCTCTGGAACGGGGGTTCGTTGCGTTGTGTTGTCGCCACGAGACGTTTCAACGCTGCGGAACAGGTTCGGCGCATCGACAAGACATTGAAACATCGGAGGCTGGAACATGGGCGAGGCGTCGGCAGGCAAGACGCAGGCGCAGGCGCCCAGATGAGGGGTTCCTGCAGGCTTCATCACAGCCGAGGCTCGATGCCCCGGAAGTTGCTGTCGTCCGCCCAATGCGAATCTGGCCAGACGAGGCGTATCGCCTCCCAGATATGGCTGTGCGAGACATGTGTCAGTAACACCAGTTCCGTGCTCGGGGTATGACAAACATCGGCGGGAGGGCGGTGCCACAAGGACGCCGGTGCCGAAGCTGTAAGGGACAGGGGATGTGTGCTCACCTAACGTGGAGGATCTCGAGTCCATCCTTGACCTCCTGCGGTAGATCCTTGACATCCTTGCGGTTCTGGGCGGGGAGTAGCACCGTCTTGACGCCCGCTCGAAGGGCGCCGATGAGCTTTTCCTTGATACCTCCGACGGCTGTAACTCGGCCCCGGAGAGAAATCTCGCCCTGTAGCACAACAAGTGTTAGCACATCGACATGTCGTTTGCCAAGGAATCCGCCACAAACTTACCGTCATGGCCATGGATGGCGGCACTGGCTTGCCTGAGAATAGAGAAATCAAGGCCACAGCCTGGCCGATGCCACTGCTGGGACCATCCTTGGGAATGGCGCCTGAGGGACAGTGGACGTGGATGCTGCGCTCCTTCATGATGTCGGTAGTTGGCTCCGGTGTAAGGCCAAGCTCAAATGCATGGGCCTTGACCCAAGTCAGGGCCACTTCAACACTCTCCTTCAGAACATCACCGAGCTTGCCGGTGAGCTGGACACGTCCGTTGCCAGGCATGTCAGCAACTTCGATGAAGAGAATGCTGCCGTTACCCCCAGAGCTGTAGGCGACGAGGCCAGTCACGATACCGGGACGACTCGTCGTCTCAGCAATCTCCTCCTCGTACTTCTCGATACCCAATATGTTCTCAATGTCATCCACAGTGAGGGCCGGCTGGTAGTCGTTGGCATGTCCGCCGTCCTTTGCTTCTGAAAACTCAACAGCCTTGGCACGGCAGACCGAGCCGATCTCACGCTCAAGGTTACGGACACCAGATTCACGAGTGTAGGACTCGATAATCTTGGACACAACATCCTGGTTGAAAGCGACCTGGCTCTCGGCTAGTCCGTTGACCCTGATTTGCTTGGGGATCAGATGCTGCATCGCAATGTGACGCTTCTCGAGAGTAGTGTAGCCAGGAATGTAGATGGTCTCCATTCGATCCAGGAGAGGAGCTGGGATTGTGTCCAAGCTGTTGGCTGTGGCAATAAATAGGATTTTGGAAAGGTCAATGGGCATTCCAACGTAGTGATCCTGGAAGTTGTTATTCTGCTCGGGGTCGAGAACCTCGAGCATGGCTGCCGAGGGGTCGCCGTGAATACTGGCTTGTCCAATCTTGTCGATTTCATCAAGCAAGAAGACAGGGTTGGCAACACCGACCTTCCTCAGACCCTGGACGATGAGGCCAGGCATGGCCGCAACGTAGGTTCTTCGGTGGCCACGAATCTCAGCCTCGTCTCTGACACCACCAAGAGAGATGCGGTGGAATTTGCGTCCCAAGGCCGTCGCCACGGACCTAGCCAGACTGGTCTTGCCAACACCAGGGGGACCCGCCAGGAGCATGATGGGGGACCTGTCCACCTGGCGCTGGGACTTGAGGATCTGGAGCTTGGCGATTTCTGGCCGGCTTGTGTCCTCGGCAGCTGAGTTCGCATCAGCATTCCCATCCTCTCCTTCCTTGGGCTTGTCCATGTGCTCCTCGGCCTTCTTGATCTTCTCATCCACGTCATCATTGATGGACTGCTTCAGTCTCAAAACCGCCAAATACTCGATCAGCCTCTTCTTGACGCTCTCAAGGCCATAGTGGTCTTCGTCAAGCTGCTTCTTGGCCTTGTGCAGAGTTTCCGGGCCTAGGCGATCATCGGTGAGGGTCGACCAGGGAATTTCTGACAGTGTTTCCAACCAATTCCTGGTAACTTGGTACTCCTGGTTCATTGGCATCATCTTTTGTAACCGCCGCATCTCTCTGTCCACAGTCTTGGCAGCCTCTTGGGGGAGCTTGGCATTCTGAAGCTTCCGCTTGAGTTCGTCCAGTTCGTTGGCTTCTTGATCGTCGTTTTGATCATTGTTGGGAGGGAACTGTCCAGACGGAGGAACAAATGACATGCCCGGAATTTGGGGTAGCGAGTTGCCCTTTCGGTTTTGGTTCTCATTCAACCGATCCAAGATCGTAACGGGCATGGTAGCAAATGTGGTGATCTTGAAGTTGTTCTTGATGCCTCCGACTTGACGCTCAAGCAGCTCAATGACCTTGGTCAGGCGTACCTTGACATCTAGCGCGGCGAGGACCTCGAGCTTCTCCTCGTGCGAAGTCTCAACTAGATTGGCCATGAAGTCGGCCAGCAGTCCAGCATCCTTTATTTCCTTCCTCATAATGAGCATATCCAATCGTTTGGTTATCAATGGCGACAGGACAGGGCCGCCCTTGGTTCGAGGTAGGAGGGACGAAATCCTCAGAATGGTGACGAGTTCTCGCGATCGGGTTTTCAGGAGGGCGAAGAGGTCTTGAAGCTGCTTGTCGGGAGGAGATGCCACTACGAGTCGGTTAGCTAGTTCTGACGAAGACTGGGTCGTGTTGACTTGGACATACTATCATCGGTAAAGTATGTGACCTTTGCCTCGAAGAAGGGCCGCTCCCGAGTGATGTTATCAACACGGATGCGAGAGGTGCCTTCGACGCGCAGGGCGAACTCTCCGGTGCCCCTTCCATCGATGCCAATGATCTTGGCGGCAACACCAAAGTTGTAGAGATCTTTCTCCTTGGCACTACCTGGGTTTATATTCTCAATCTGTGAGCTGTCGATGTCCTCAGCATCGCCGATGAGGAGCTGGCCGTTGGGGCCGACTAGGGGCGAGGAGACGGGGACGCAGGCGATCGGTACGCCATCGATGCGGCCATCGGGGCCCTTGGTAGCAGCGCGCTCGTAGACGTGGGCGAGGAGAGCAGGGATATCGGGACGGCTGGAGTTGACTGCAATGCGCTGGACGAGGCCGGGGAGGAGAATGGTGCCGCGCGCGAGCGGGATCAGGGGAAGCGTCGCGGTCTGAGATCTCCCCATGACGGAATCAAGGCTTATAGGAAGGACAGCGATGCAGAGGTGAATGAGCAAGAAAGGCAGAAGACAAGGGCTTGCGGGATGCACGGGTAGAAGTATTTGAGCTGGATGGGGAATGCTGTTTGGATGGGGCACAGCAAACAAGGTGGAGGAGGTTGATGTCAGATGTCAAGTTGTCGGCGGACGGTCGCGGGAAAGCTGGAAACACGGGGATCGAGGCCGAAGCCGGGGTGCAGCGCTACAGTACCTCGTTCCACTTCGCTGCCGAGGCTAAATTGTGCATTGCGACAGCAGGACAGCAGGACAGCTATCGACAGACGTAATTACGCATAAACAAATGCAGTCCAGACCCAGGACCCGGTGAAAGTCGCACCAGAACCGACTTCGGCATTCTGGCTCGGGATCGGAATTGCCCCAGGATTTCTCCCAGATGCTACCATGTTCCATGGGACCATGGTTGTTGATCTAGGACTCGCGAATCGATCCCGTCCGTTCCGCTCACGGGATGCAAGCCCGCCCGCGCCGTTGGAGACGTGCAGGAGCGCATTGCATAACGATTGATAAATCGAATCATCAGCCTGATCCGAGACTGACGCACCATGCAGCTTAATTACTGCGTTCTGCTTGCTGCTTCTGCTGAGGCCGCTCCGTACAGTCGTTCATGTGAGCACCTCAGAGTGGACTAACTTACCCGCCGCCGGGAGCATGTCCGGGCCGTAGTTAGCTGAGGAAGCCTGGCCCGAGACTGAAAAGCGCACGTGCTCAAGCACCTTCGGCTTGGAGCTCCAGGCGGCTACTGAGATGACTAAGGCTCTCGAGTCCATGCCCCACTGTTCGCACGCGAATCGCGGGGCAACCATCCATTAAACCAAGTCGCGACTTCACGCGTCTCCCTCATTGTGTGACACTGACTGCTTTCACATCTACCAAAACCTCCGACAACCACCACAATGTGTATGCCTACCACCCCTCCTGAACCACCCCGTGGACATCTACTGACTAAACCGGACAGCTGCATACGGAGGATTCTCAAAACCCGCATACGGTGCCCAGGGCGGTGACGACTCTGGCGGTTTCTTCGCCGGCGGTTCACAGCAGGGCAGCCAAGGTGGCGGTGGTGGCAAGGTATGTCGGATGCCATGATCCCCTCCCAGACGCATCGACCCAAGAGAGCGTTCAGTTGCTGACAAGATCCCCGAATCATCCAGTCTTACCAAGATGAATCCCTGCGCCCCGTCACAATCAAGCAAATCCTCGACGCCGAGGAAGCCTACGCCGGCGCCGATTTCCGCATCGACGGCTCCCCCGTCACCCAGATCACCTTCGTTGGCCAAGTCCGTAACGTGAACCCGCAACCCACAACCATCACCCTCAAGATCGATGACGGCACCGGCCAGATCGAGGTCAAGAAGTGGATAGACGCCGACAAGCAGGATGATGCTGACCCTGGGTACGAGCTCGACTCCCATGTTCGCATCTGGGGCCGCCTCAAGTCCTTCAACAAGCGTCACGTCGGTGCCCACGTTATCCGCCCCGTGTCCGACCCCAATGAGGTCAACTACCACCTCCTCGAGGCCACCTACGTCCACCTCTACTTCACCAAGGGACCTCTTGGTGGCGCGAACGGTGCCAACGGCGAGGGAGACAGCATGTTCGTCGATGGTGGCGGCTACAATGACCAAACTGGCGGTAACGCTAGCCAAGCAAACAGCAAATTGTCCGGCTGCTCCGCCCCGGCCAAGAAGATGTTCAACTTCATGAACGACACACCTGGCGGCAATGAAGGCATCCATCTCAACGTCATCACCAACTCGACTGGCATGTCTGTGAGGGATGTCCTGACTGGTGCCGACGAGTTGCTCGGACAGGGTCTAATCTATACAACTGTCGACGACGAGACGTGGGCGATTCTGGAATACTGAGCGGCGTGGTCGAGGTCTTGAAGAGAGGGCAGTGAGCATGGGACGTGTCAACTGTTACAGGGTACAAAGCTGGTTAAAAGGTGTTCAAGGATATAGGCGGTCCAGCTTATGAGGGAATGACAATTTATTTTCTGCTAATGAATGACTGGAGCTAGTCGGTGTACTGCCGAATGCAGCACGAATAGAGATATTGCAGCGGTAAAGACTGTCATCGACGTACGTGTCCAAGCCTAATAGCTTCCGCACATCTTTCGTCGTTCAAAATCAATAACCGTTCAAAGTGAATGAATATGGTCAGTCGATCAAGTCATGGCCAGCTCACCCAGGCCATCTCACACATTTCCACATAGCTTCTGTTCAATCTTCCTTTCAATCTTCCTTTCAATCTTCCTTCCCACCAAACTACTCCTCTTCAAACTTCAAGCCTCTCCGACCCCTCGCTGCTAGACCTTCACTCCGCCGGAGGTGGGGAGGAGGACTGGCGCGGCAGAGTACGCTGGCTTCGGAGCCTGTGGCTCACGAACCATGATGTACAGCTGGACAGGGTCACGGCCGCGCTTAAACACTACGATCCGCTTGACCTCGAAGCCAAACTTGGCGTAGTACGCGTTGGTGCGTTCATTGCTGGACTCCAGGTACACCGGGCGGTTCTCAGCGTCGGCCTACAGACGGGATGCGTTAGTGACGAATTCATATCACTCCTTGTGTAATTTGCGAGAGCATTGAATAGAGGGAGACGAGGTGGAAGTCATTCATGAGGGACGCTGTGGAAAATCAACCTTTTCAATCATGGCGCGGATGAGCTTTCCGGCATAGCCCTTGCCTCTCGCGTTGGGCTTCGTGCCGAGGTAGACAAGATAGTAACACTCACTATCCCGATCCGCCATGACCTCTTCCTTGGTGTGGTTCAGGACGGGGATCATCTCGTCGAAGTAGCGTCTGCGACCCTCAGGCGAGAGCTGATACCACAGCCTCCACATGCCACTACGGAAGACGGTCCACCAGTCCTCCATGTGTTTACCCGGAGGCAGCCTATCTCGAGAGCATTGAGTGTGAGCATTGAATGTTCCTCGCCACTTAGAAGGGGCGGATAGCTACATACCACAGAGCTACGGCATCATAGTCAGGCCCGATGGCCGTGACGACGCCCTTGTAGACGTGGCCAGCGACCATGTAAGTCATGATGTCGACGTGAAGCTTCCATTTGTGCTCATCCGAGTAACCCGCCATGTCATCTCCATCGAGGACATAGTGGCTCATTGCATCAGTAGCAAACGAGTGGGCCAACGACCGCCCGGCCGCAGCACTCTCGTCAATGCCGACAACCCGGACAGTGTCCTCCCAGGATGGCGGCACGAGAGAGTGACGTCGTCGCCAGTCGGCAAGGGCCGTCTTACCTTTTAAATTCTCCATGGTGGGCCGGATGCTTTACTCGGTACTTGAACGGTCTAAGAGTCGCGCGGCGTGTTAAGCAAGCGGCTCGCAACTAGAGGCCTAGACTCACATTGTATATTCTGGATACTATCGCCCGTATGGACTTGCGAGAGCTGACTTCTGGAGAGAGGCGTAAACCTTGAAGGATGACGCAGGCAATTAAGGCTGGCGCGGAGTTCAACCGACATCAATGTGGTGTGGGAGCGGGCCAGGCTCTCGAAGGCGGGCTTAGGTAGTTGGGTTCGAAGGCTCGACGGAATGCCTAGCGATGCGTGTTCAGGATCGCAGATTGTAGAGTCGTGAGAAGCAGGTTTGGGCACAGAGACGGTGAGACGGGACGAAGCTGGAGCGGAGAGGCGTTGGGGTAGCAATCAGGCAAGTGGCAACAGTAGCAAGACACAGAGCTGGAGGTTCTCTCAAGCGTTCCCGGCTGAAAGGGTGGCTTTGGGAGATTTCCTTTGAGGATGCTTAGTGAAACCAGGGACTGTTGAGTGTCGAGACAGGTGACGGAGGGAAGAAAGAGGCGGAGATAGGCAACCCGGGGCCAAGGGTTAAGTAGTCGATGGAAGTGCCGGGAGGTCCCGCGCCTAGATACGGCACGCTTAGACATGGCTGCGAGCACGATTGGCTAGCCACTGGGCCGGCCATTCGTGGGGTGAAGCTGCCTTTGCGAGTCAGGGTTGCAGAAGCACACGGTTGGGGGATTTGCTGTAAGACATGGTTTTGGTGAGAACAGGGCCTGGGCACGCATGACCGGTGGGGGTTGCGCTGCGGCGTCACGGTGTTGGACAGGTTGATAGGTTAGGCGAGCCATTCGTGAAGCCGGTCCCAGGGCTTCACCCCCCGCAGCGTATGTAGCTAGTCACAGAATGGGAAGCGAATGGATGTGGCTCCCATTGACGTGGGCAGACGGGCGTGGATGGGCGTGATGGGGAGGCAACGACTCGTCCAAACCGTGGGGTGGAGAGGCTGGGCGGTAGACGCACAAAGAGAAGCGCAAGCCACCGAGACGACGGGAAGCCGTGAGACAGACTTCGCGGCGCCAAGGGTTCCCGGTCGCCTATCATCGAGGCCCGGCAAGCTAGCGGAGCCGTGGTGATTGTCGATTGCAGCGCTCGGCGTCTGCAAGGATTCAGGTGATGGCGCTACTCTGCTCCGGTTGCATGTCGACGGCGCGCCACGGCCCGGTAGGTTGATGCACCTCGTATGTGGGAATGTGGGAATGGGACTGAGCGGAGTTGAGAGGCGGATCTTCGGCATGAGGCCGCATCATTCCCTCGGATGCCGGTGGTGATAGGACTTCGGCGAGTCCGGCGACCCTCTTCAGGCATGTCTCATCGGCTGATCTTCAAGTCATTGAGCGGGTCGGGCGGGCAGCGGGTGGACGACGTCAAATTTAAGAAAGCGGCTCTCCGTCCAAGGGACATCTCTCGAGGGCCATGAGAGTGGATATCTATGCAGATCAACCGCGAACAAACTATCAACCACATGCGTCTCTCCTCCTACACCTACGGAACCATCCTGTCTGCCGTCCTCATTGTTCCGACTTTTTAATTTCATAAATTCGTATTTGGCTTACAGCATGCGTCGAATCTCCTGCTCGTTCATGTACTTGTCGAGACCCGAGTCGAGGCTCTCCCACCACTCGAAGAGCATCGAGTTGCAGATGAGCTTGAACCAGGGGGTGAACTTGAGGGTGGGGTCCTCGAAGAGCTGCTTCAACTTGTCCGCGCTGACGTACTGGGTGGCCTGGACCTCGTTGACGTTGACATCAAGGTCAACGTTCGCCTTGATGAAGAGGATGTAGTCCACTGGGCGAGTTAGTTAGTTGATCAATTCACTGCGCAGCGATGTAGACATAGGCCATAGACGTACCTTCGTGCTCGCCCCATTTGCCGTCACTGGGAGCCTTGTAGTGGATTCGGGTCAGGAACTTGAAGTCCTCAAAGGGGACCTGCTCCTTCTTGATGCCAAGCTCGTGGTCAAGCTTGCGCTGAGCAGCACGCTTGACTCCGTCAATGGAGTCGGCGAGGGTCGAGCCGGTCTCCGTGGGGATGTGAAGAGGGTGGGAGCAGCACGTGTTTGTCCACATGTCGGGGAAGGTGATCTTCTCAGTGGCGCGCTGCTGCAGAAGCAGCTCGTTCTTGTCGTTGAAGAGGAAGACGGAGAATGCGCGGTGGAGGAGACCCTTGTCGATGTTGGTCATGAGATGGCCTAGTCCGAGGCATGTTAGCAACCGACGGCGATGGACGCGGCGATATGGCTCTTGCGAGGCTGCGGACGGACGCAGCTGCACGTACAGATCTTCTTGCTAGCGGTGCCGATTGGCTTGTCGTTCTCGTCGAGAACGATGCAGACCTCGTCCATAAGGCGGATCTGCTCCTCATCGTGACCGGACAGGGGCTCCGAGCTGGCGTCAATGTCGGGGAAGAGGCGGAGCATGGCCTCAGCCGTGATGGGCTGGGCCTCGGTGGTAGTGGTGGTGGTCGACATTGCGATAGAGGCAGACGTTCTGCAGGACGTAGAGGGCGAGAAAAGCGGGAGGAGTACGTCGCAAAGGGGTAGTAGTGCGATGCAGTGCGAGCAATAGGTCCAGGAGAGGAGAGGCTAGTCGGTCTGTCTCAAAGGCTCAATTTAAAGTCATTTGGGACCCCTCCAAAGTCGTAGGCGGGTTGCCCCTCCATCGTCGCCAACCGCCCAGCGCCCACTGGGGCTCCACTGAAACCGTCCACTGGGGTCCCGTCCCTGGGCCTCTGGGGGCACTTCGTCCCTAACAGGCAGTGGGGCTCAACACTGATCCCTGCTGGTTAGTCAGCCACCTCGGTGAAGCTGGCCTGGGAATAGCTCATTCACTGCTCTGGCATCATGACATCTCAGTCTGGGCTGGGTCTCCAATGGAAGTATCCTGGCTGCAGAGGGGTGCATTGGCCCCAGGGACAACAAAAGCCTCGTCGCCTGCGTATTCGGAAGCAAAAAATCAATGCCTTGCATAATCGTTCTGTCGGCGGGGTTGTCACTGCGCAGTGTTCGGGACATCCAAGCCAGCATTCCCGAGCTGAGACGCCAACTCCCGGCGGCTTCCGGTCGCACAGGCTCCGAGCACTTATCAACACTCGATCCGAGAGACGTGACAGCATGAATCGCTGTATTGAGCCTGATCTTGCACCCTGTAAAGAACGATACTGGGCCGCCCAACCCCACAATCTGCCTCCATTAGTTGTGGTGTTGGCAGATGCACCTTGCATTCAATGTCCTGTCGCACTCGCAATGTGACATTCGTTTTCGGCATCTGGAAATATCGTAGTCGTGGCCAGACTGGTAGATGGCCGAGAGTAAACCCCAGTATCACCGCAGTACCATGCTGACCCGATTCTCCCGGAAGCCTCTGCAATATCAACGGATTACCTCGCCTAGCGAGTGCATCGAGTTGAAATCGAAACGAGACAGGTGCAACCAGGACCATGTGGTAGCGTGAGAGTGGTTAGTACTGGGGAGGAAGCAACTGCACTTCACCAACGAGATGAGACCCCGTTGAAAACGAAAAGCCCATGTTAGGATCTGTTGATAAGAGTAAAGAAGTGTGATAGAAGATGATTATGGCCCGAGTGGGTGGTACATCGATGGTGGTGAGCATACGAGATTATGCGCTAAATCGGATATTCCGCAAGCGGGGTTCGTGGAGCTGCTCTCCTTGCTATCAGGGGAATCAGCCCAAGCGAGGCTGGGGAGCTTCGTCATTAACAACCTTACGCCCATCGCCACCGTCATCCCTCTCCAGTGTCCGACATTACGCGGCCGCCGGACGTACAATAGTTTGCGATAGCTCACAGAAAGCGACCGCGACTCCCGGACGTCGAATTCATCAAGAACCCGCCTCTTCCAGCGTCGTTGGCATCGCCGCGAGCTGGCCCACCGCAACTATGGCTCCCAAGATCGAGGCGGCAGAAATCGAGACCTACTGGAACATCTTCTCCACTCGGACAGGCGGCGGCAAGTTTCTGACCGGCGAGCAGGCCGCCCCCGTGCTCAAGAACAGCGGACTGCGTGATGACCAGCTTGAGCGGGTGTGGGACCTGGCGGATGTTGACAACGATGGCAACCTCGACTTTGAGGAGTTCTGCGTTGCGATGCGAGTGATTTTTGACATTCTCAACGGGGTATGCACGCAATGAGACGCTGCATGAACGATTGTCGCACAGCGGCTGACCGAGAGTAGGAATACGCCGACGTACCGACGACGTTACCCGACTGGTTGGTGCCCGAATCCAAGGCCCATCTCGTACAAGCGAGCCGAGCGATCACGGGGAAGCAAGTTCAGTTTGAGCAAGTAGAGGATGACGACGAAGCCCTCGGGCTCAAGGACGGGTTTGAGTGGTACATGAAGCCTCAGGACAAGTCCAAATATGAACAGATCTACCAGGAGAACCGGGACATGCGAGGCGAAGTTGCCTGTTTGTGCCCCGAGACCTGTCCTACCGCGGATTTGGCTAACATGTGATAGTTAACACTCTGGAGAGTCTCTACGAGTCGCTTGACGTCCCCGACACTGATGTCCGTTCTGCCTGGAACCTGATTAACCCCTCCGCCGGGTCGACAATTAACAAGGACGCATGCCTTGCCTTCCTGCATATTCTCAACTACCGTCACGAGGGCTTCCGCATTCCCCGCACCGTACCTGCATCTCTCCGCTCGAGCTTCGAGCGCAACCAGATCGACTACCAAGTCGATAACCAGCGAACGGGCGCCAACTCCCGATGGGCCACAAAGGCCGACGAGACGACGAGCACACTGGCCGCAAGGCCAAGTTTGGGGACCAATACCTGACACGGTTGGGCCGCAGCGGCTTCAAGTCAGCGGGCACGGACTTTTCAACAGAGAAGACGGAGGATTGGGAGGAGGTCCGGCTGAAGCGCAAGCTCCAGGAGCTCGAGGATAAGATGAAGAAGGTGGAGGAGATTGCGGAGCGTCGAAAAGGAGGCAAGCGCGACTCCAAGCCCGCGCTCGTCAAGAAGGAGCTAGACCAGCTGCTGGATTACAAGCGGAGGGAACTGAAGGAACTGGAGGAGGGCACAGGCAAGAGCGCCGTGGGCGGGAGCCTAAAGAGCGTATCGGAAGATCTGCAGACGGTCCAGGAGCAGGTGGATGGCCTGGAGGGACACCTGCGGTCGCGGGAGCAAATCCTGGAACAGGTCCGACGGGAGATTGAGGAAGAGAGGCGAGGATAGACGAAACGTGCATCTCTGGAGTGGTGGCGTGGGTTTGCTGCATGGCTTGTAGGAATAATACGGCGCTTTCTTAATGGTATATCGGGCGTTGCTCTAGTCATAAAGGGGGTATCACCACATGCTCCCGTCCACGTACTTGGATGTACGTTCCATACCCAACGTGCGGCCCTTGATGGCCCATACCGCAAGAGATGGGACAGGTACGGGGCCGAGTCGACCGGCTCCGCGTGATCGGCCTATCGAGCAAAGGAAAGCGTCCACTGCTGGGCCCTTGACATACTCGAGAGGCTCGCCTTTGAACATAAGGTCGATGTTGTTTGCCACACCAGCCGCCTAAGTACTTGTCAATCCTTGGATGATTCCCTAGCTAAAAAAGAAAGAAGAGGTTAACTTACTTGTGCTTCAGTCCATATCACACTCGCTCTCGGCTTCGAGATGACATCGCCAACAGCCCACACATTCTCCGCCCCTTTCACGCGCATCTCATTGTCCACGTCCACACAACGATGCTCATTCAGCCACTCGGACGGCAAGAAGTCGGTATTCGGCACCAACCCCATAGTCGGCAGGTACAAGTCCGTCGTCAACTCTTCGCCGTCCGACAACACCACCCGGGTCTTACCATCTGGCGTCGGCGTTGCCTCTTCCGCTCGTACTCCCTTTCGAATCTCGACGCCGAGGCGTCGTAGTTCTCGCTCTGCACTTGACGCGATGGAGTCCCCGCCAACGAGGCTTGAACCCGAGGAGACGAGGATGACGGTTGTGGAGGGGAATGCGAAGCGGATTTCTCCTGCCACCTCAACGCCTGTTGATCCTGCGCCGGCGATGACGATGTGCTTTGCGGTACCAACCTGTTCAGCTGTGCGATGGAGGCTGGTTACTAGCTCGTCGTGTGAGCCGCAGGCCTTCCATGGGAGGTCTGTGTCTGCGGCGTTGGCGCCGGTTGCAAGAACGAGGTGGTCGAAGGTGAGCACGCACAACCCGTCGGCGCCAGTGTCGACCTGTACGGTACGGGATGCGACGTCAACAGCCATAGCGGCGCCGACGATGAATTCAACACTTCCAGCAGGATATTGCGCTAGACCGGGCCGGATCGGGGCAATGATCTGGTCGTCTTTGATCAGGTTGGGCACGATCGCCCTAACGGAGGCAAGGTTCCAGTAAAAGTGACTGTTCTGTGGGATGTCAGTCTTGTGCTGGCGGTATTATGAAAACAGAGTATGGTAAACTCACATAGAAAATATTCAGGCTTGCGTACCTTTGAGACAAGAATGACTTTCAAGTTCTCCTCATGTGGTTGGGTATACTTGAGCAGGCGATGTGTGACGGCCAGACCGCCGAGGGAGCCGCCCAATACGACGACCGTTTTCCCCATGAGACCTGTTTTGTATATTCCAACTTGTTGCAATAAAGAAAAACCAGCGGAAGCCGATAAGGACCGGAAAGTTTAATTTTGGTGATTTGATGTCAGGCCGAACTTTTTACTGTATTGTGGTGTGCTAGGAGGGAATGGAGTTGAGGGATGTTGGGTAAAGCCGAGCGTGCGGTCCGGAGTCTCGGAGCGAGACCGGTGGCGGAGAAGGTGGTGCGCTGTAGCTTGTATGACGAGGACCTGTCATGTCCGTGTGAGTGGGAGGGTGTCGGAAAGGCTACTGGACAAGTATCTGGATCATTTATGGTCAGTGTTCGACCGAATAGGAAGTGGCCTCACTGCGCGTGGTCTGTTTATGTGCGTCCTCTTGATCTAGCTCGGTAGTTGGCCGTAATGGCGATGCCTCGAAGAGGTCTTGCTCATGACACCACCACTGCCACCACCGCCTTACGTCACTTGATCAGATAGTCAGCATCAACCGCGGCATGTGCTTTGTATGTGTCTGTATGTGTTTGTATGGAGATTATGCGGGTATCTTCTCTCTTCTCCCTCCCATTCCCCCCCTTCTCGTCAGTGAGGAAGTTATGTAGTGTTAGTACGCACGCATCCCGAAGCCAGCGTGAACGAAGCCCCTCTGGGCCTAAATCCATAAATCCCTAAATCCCCTCTAGCTGCTAAGCCCACTTGCCGTCTCGTTCTGGGCCAATCGTGACCCACGACGTCACACTCGCTCCTGCCCGCGACCCCTCCCCCTCCACCGTCGAAATCGCTTGTGACTTGCCTAGGTAAGTTGGACCCCGCTAACCGCCACCTCAGGTACTCGTTCCTCAACAATAATCCTCCCCCCCGTTCGGTTCTCCATCTTCCATCTGCATCCCAAAACAGCTCAGCTTCCATCTCTCTATTCTCCGTCTCATTTCACAGAAACACCATCCACCCAGCAATCCCCCACCCAGCAATCCATTCACAATGGCTACCCAGAGCGAAGCTTTCAAGACGGCTGTCGTCGACTCCAAGAAGTTGACCGCGAAGCCCAGCAACGACCAGCTCCTCGAGCTCTACGGTTCGCACTCCCCCGTCCCCACCTTGCCTTCCCATCCGTTTCTCTCCTGCTAACCAGAACTCTCGCTCTACAGCCCTCTTCAAGGTCGGATGCGGCGAGGACATCTCAACTGTCACCGCTCCCCGCTCGTTCGACTTCAAGGTGTGTCATTCGCTTACGGTCGGCTCGAAGGAAGCAGAAATTAATTAAAATGATGAAACCTACAGGGCAAGTACAAGTACCGCGCGTGGAAGGATCTCGTTGACGAGGGTGTCTCTGCCGAGACCGCCCAAGAACGTTACGTCGTCCTCGTCGAGAAGCTCAAGGCGGAGCTTGGCTACGATGCGGAGAAGGTGCCCGAGACTGTTGGCCAGGACTGAGCTCGAGTAACTATATGTGACGAGTAGCAAGAGGATGGGACCTTTGTCTGCTGTATTTTTCTTGCGCGGAACATCTTTAGATGAGGGAGAGAAACAATCATACCCTGCCGGTTTCCCGGCCTGTCAAACTCAAGTTGAGTGACATCTCGTCCTGTCTTGAGCCTATGTCGCTGTACTGTGACATGTCTATCACTTAAGTGCGATCGCCTTGATTACTTGATTCGGATCATGTTTATGTGAGTATTGTAGATCCCATTCCCGAGCAATCAGTGCCGAGTGGCATCTATCGCCGACTTGAGAAAACCCCGACGGGTCGCATTTCGGGATGTAGCCTCGACAAGGATGGTTCATGCATCAAAATCGATCTGTGCCTAGACTCAGATCATGGTCATTCTCTCGCACCCGCATCTTCAACCCTGTTATGTCGGACAGAAGGGGCTTAAGCTGCAGGCTTACCGTGAACATCCTTGGCATCCAGTCCACCCTCGAATACAAACACAACCATTAACAAGCTACCTGGTTCGGAGGAACTCTGCATCGTAGATAAGAAATCATTCATTTCAGTTCTAAAAACACACTGGTGTGGACTGAGCTGAAGTCATATATGCATCCTTGAAGCATCACCATCCCACTACATCCTCTTCCAACCCGCTTCAGACGAATATGTACATCCAACACGTAGTTGATGGTCCAGATATGCAACCAGCAACCAGGCGCCAACCACAGTCCTCAACTCGTCAGCCAACCCATCTCGAAAGTAATGACCACATCCATCCACTATGCAAGTTTATGACCCCCTTCCTCGTATTTAAGATTTATGAATGCCGCGTCTCCCTTTCTTCCCTGTCGGCGGTGGCTTACGCCCTGTGGTGGGTACGGGCCGCACGCACATCATCCCGCCATCGCAGGGTTCATTCCCGTTGTGCTGACGGCCGTTGACAGCTCCAGCCTTAGCGGCTGCGTCCCCACAGATGTCCCCTGCGGCGCGGCTGGCTTAAGTAACGGACAACGTTCAAATCCAATCTCAACGTCACGTCGGCGGGGTGGCACCAGGTTCGGGAAAGCAGTGTATGTATATATGTGTGGTGCAATGTTGAGTAAAATTGTCTACCGGGGCAATTACTAGGATAAAAAGTATTTGCAGACGAGCTCGAGACAAGCTCTGGCGTCGCCGCATAGAATAGAAACTAATGTTTAAGTAAAGGTACGTAGCAGGCATGTACCTATTAAATCCCAAGCCCTTGGAGCGGTTCATTCATCTTCCATCCTCCCCCTGTGCTCCTTTTCCTCCCAAAAAAACACCAAGCCGATCAACTCCGGTTGAAGGGGGTCGCAAACTGAAGGGGAATCTCTTTGTAAGTCAAATATGTCGTGAGAAGGGCACGTGTGGTTCAACATTGCACAACAGGTTTTTTTAGGTTCTTTCTTCGGTTTGGCGGATCCCCATTAAAGCCTCCATCGCTCTCTTCATCATGAAACTCGTTAAATCGTGGCGACGATGAGCATGTCGTGTCCTGGGGGCTACTCGAAAGTGCCAACGTTTCCACTGGACAGAGCTTGCCTGATTTCAGAGGGTCTTGGCTTAGAGGAGGGCGAAGAAGCCGGCGGCGACGATGAGCAGGGCGCTCGCACCGGTGGCGGCGGCGCCGTTCACGCTGGTGGTGACGGCAGGGACCTCGGCGGACGAGGAACCGCTGGCGGCGGGGGTCTCGTAGGGCTGGGTCGGGGCAACGCTGGTGACGGTGCTGTTGGAACCGGTCCAAGCAGTGCTGTAACCGGCACTGGGAGTAGGGCAAATGGTGGTGGTCTCATCGTCGACCTCAGTCTTGGTGACGACGGACTTGGTAGAGGCCTTCTTGGAAGTGGTGGAGGTGGTGGAGGTGGTGGAGACGGGAGTCGAGGTGGACTCGGGAGTGGTGGTGGTCTCGGCCTCAGTGGAGGTAGTCTCAGGCTCAGTGGAAGTGGTGGTGGGCTCAACAGAAGTGGTGGAAGTCGTCGTGGGCTCAGCGGAGCTGGTAACGGGGGCGTCGGACACGAGGGCACCATCAACGTTGTAAGCCGCGGCGCACTCGACCAGGTTCATGCTGTCAGGGCAGCACCAGGTGTTAGCGGCGGTGTCGTGACTGCAGTAGTAGCCATCATCACAAGAGTCTGAGAGAACAGGTTAGCGCCAAGCACAACGAATAACATCATGTTAGAAGAGCGCGTGTAAGGCATCCTTCACATCGCCAGGGGACTTACTTCCGGAGCCGTCGGAGCAGCAGATCTGCGCATCAGCAGGGTTGTAGCAGTGAGTGGAAGAGTCGTTGGAAGCGCAGGTCTCATAGCCGGTACCACAGGCCTCGGCGCAGGTGTCGCCGTCACCACAGACGGACTGCTCGGGTTGGTACCCGTTGGTGTCGCGACGAGCGAAGCTGAGACCCAGGACGGGGCCCTTGACCAGCTTGTAAGGCTCGGCCTGGGCGGCGACGTGGGAGACGCAGGCCACAAGGGCGATGGAGGCGGCAGAGCGGAAGAGCATCTTGACTGAAGATTTCGAAGATTGAAAGGATTTTGCGATAATGTACGATCTGGTGCGACAGGGAACGCAGAGCCACGGACAGGGTTTGTACGATGGCGGTGGGGATTGCTGGCGGAGATTTCAACGAGGGTGCTGTCAAGCGAGCGATAGAGATATTCGCGTAGGTTTGCTGAAAGAGTGGCTAGAGTCACTTGGTACTCTGAGGTTTGCGACGGAAAAAAGGATAACGACGGCGGCGACGGGCGAAGCAGAGGAGAGGTAGGGTGGAGGTGTGAGAGAGGGAGAGAGGAGGACGGGGATGGGCGAAGATGGGCAAGATGAGGTGTAAATGGAAATCGGCAGAGGCCCGCGCCAAGCCAAAAAGATGGGCAGGAAGGCCAAACCACCCAAACGGGACTACGACTACAGGGCTCCGACTACAGCAGGTGCGCTACTGAGTCGACGACGCTACGTAATTAAGACGTGGTACAGATTACAGATAATTAGGTCAGGGTATGGTATCGGACTGTAGCACGGGGGACTGGGGGGGGCGGAGAGGACGGGGGAGCAGACCAGGCCAGGGCCCCAGGAGGTTGTAGGAGAGGTGGCCACCAGCGCCCAATATCCTTGGAAACACCAGGCCCAGGCCCAGAACCAGGCGTTGGACGGGGCAGTAGAGGAGAGAAGGAGAAGAGAGAAGCAGACAGACAGGCCAACGGGAACCAGGGGCGCGCGGTCTGTGTATACGTGTGGGTGGGCAACTGAGGGCGACTGTGAGCGGGAGAATGCGTGTGCGGCGTCAAACAATCCCTGGAGGGAAGATCCTTTCCCCCCCATTCCGCATATCGCAAACCCCTACCACCCGACCGTTGGACCTATCCCGTGGCCTCCTCAGCTCCCCTCCGCTCGCTGTAATTAATTAATTAAGAAATCTCGGCCGGCGGGTGGCAACTGGCGACTGAGTGGATTCAGCTCTGGGTTCGTCGCCCGCCTTATTAGCTCCCGCACCGCAAAAGACGGGCCTTGTGTCTTTCACCACCGAGAGACGACGGGGGAAAAAGGGCCGCGCCTTGCCCGTTCGGGGCCGTTGGTGCGGAACGGCGCCTCGCTCAACACCAGGCACCGCCCCTTTCCCAACTGGCGAAGTTGCTACGCTGGGTGTTTGGGACAGAGGGAGCAAGAAGAGAGAGCGGCGTGGGCACGGGCGAGACCCAGGCAAAAGAGCCGAGGAAGAACCTACTACGTAGCACTCTGCGCAGGGCAGGCATGACATGGTATGTATGGTCTGGGCTCGCGGCCGTTTCATGCGCGTGCTCGTTTCGAAACCCAAGACAACGGCCTTGTTCTCTCTGCCTTGGGTTGGGCTCGTGTGTTTCTCCGTAGTACAGCAGGAATGATAAATGGTCACAGAGCAGAGGCAGAGCAGATCGTACTGCGTAGCACCTACTACTTAGGCGCCTCGCCGACACCCACTTTCTTTCTCAGCCGGCCCCAGGTAAAGTAAAGCCGACCCCAGACACAGCCAACTTTGGGTATGGCGTGTCGAACGATGTCGAAGCGCAATCTTGCCCGTTCTGCCCCTCTTCCATGGAGCAGTAGAGCAGCAACAGAGCAGCTTTAAACATGACATTTAAACAATATGATGATCCATTCACCGAGGGTTCCCCCCGCCAAAACTGCACGTCGTACGTATGCTTCTCCTCGTTTGTTTGTTTGTTGACCACCCACTTTGCGCCCGGGGACCCTGAGTGCTGGATTAAATTGAATCCCCATCCAACCGCGTAACGCAACGGCTCGAAAGCGCGCATAGCCCAATAACACCGGGGGCCAATGGCTCAACTTCCCTTTGCAGCAGGTCCCCTACAGGCCCCCTACCACACCTGCTACCGGACATGGCATCAGCCGACGCTGAGTGGTGGGCGGCGCGCTGTAGTGGTCTGGGGGCCAGATCCAGGCGCTAGGCGAGCCTATGGTACGCTGTAGGTGGCCAAGTGGCGTCCATGTGGACGCAGGAACCAGGAACCAAAACCCAATCCTAGCACGAAGCTGCATCTCCACTCGGCCCGATCGCGGCGTCTGATTCGCCGGCGCATGGCCAGGAATCTTTAGCCCTGCGTCATGGGACCATGGACCGGGGGAGGACGGACTCACTCGACTGGGTTTCAGGTTACTGTGACAGGCCCGGGCGGCTTTTCTTCCAACCGCAGGGGATTGTCACTCACCCGCTCCTCCATTCAGCTTCTCCATTCAGCGGGCAACACGGACAGACGGACTAATTACTGGCAGACAAAGTAGGGAAGCAAGAGGCCATCATCGGCAATGCGGCTCTCGAAGGGCATTCCCGCGGTGTCACCCAAATATTACTACCCCCGATCTACTGCGCGATCCATGCGTTAGCAACACGACATGCAACCACTTGGGCGATCTGCAAGGCCAACGATGAAGGCCAGCGAACAAAGTGCGAATCCCTCACGATGATCCAGGAAAACCAAAGGCGCATAAATATCCCTCTGGACCCAACCAACAACGACCGCCCACTGTGACGTGGCTGGCCTACGTGTCGATGACTCGACTCAAGATTGCTCCCTCCCGCTCTCGCCCTCTTTGACCACTATCGCCGTCACGATGCCCAATGCTCGCTCACTCGCGCGCTCGCGATGCGGGGTGGTCTGATGGACTGTCCCGCTTTCCCTCAGGGTCTCTCTCTCCCTTGCTCGAGTCCCACGTCTTGGTTCAACCAGGAAAAAAAGCCCGACTGTGAAACCACCAGAGCAAAGGGAAAAAGCAAATCTCCTCTCAGCCTTTCCCCAGTGCGTCACTAGCCATCCTAGAAGAAGAGACACCCAATCCCGGCTGATAGTTACCGTTCCGTACTCTGCCGTCCTCCGCCCTCGTCGTCTACCATATCAGCCAGAAGGCCCGGCCGAATGTTCCTTAGCGACACCACGATAGTGACTCGACGTGTAGCCAAATTACCTCCTTAAATTGCTCCGACAACTCGCCCCGTCGTATAGTAAATTGCTACACCACCTCCCGTCCGTCATGCTGCTCTAGAACCACCCGCCGCGACCTAGGCCGCCCGCCCGTTCTAGCGCTTCACTCACGCCGGCTTCTCTGCGTAACCCCATTTTCTGCGGCGATCCGGTGGCCCATTGCCGCGGAAACCGAGCCTTCACTAACTTGCGATCATCGCTCATCACTTGATTTGAGACCCGCATGGCAGATAATGCCGCTAATGTGATGATGAAAGAGCAAGATGATCAATTATAAGCCCCGGTTGCTCTTTGGTCCCATCCTTGTGGCAATCTCAAGATCCGTGTGACGGTGTTCCGACTCAGAATCCTTCCCTGGCCCTCTGCTCGCGTCCTCAACGAGCCCAATCACATCTCCAAGCGCCTCCCAAAGACAGTCGCTCTCAAACTCATAATAATTACATTGCCAATGGAAGAATAAACCCAGCCCTCGGTCACCATTGCAAATCCATTTGCACATGGCGCCTCTGTAAACCCCAGAATGCGCCCATGGAACAATGACCCAGTCAGCTTCCCGCACCAACATTCGTGTGCTCCATCCCGTTCAAGCGCCTTACTCGCCTTCTTCACCGCCCATCTTGGCGATCCACTTGTTCATGTGCGAGAACTTGTCTTCAAACGTCTTCTGCAGCTTCTCTCCAGCATTCCACATAGGGTCTCCCTTCTTCCAGTACTTGAAGCAGTTCTCGAAGATCTGCCGCACATCAGCCGCAAACTCCTCATCGTTGCTGTAGTCCTTGCGGTCCATCTTGGCCTTGATCGTGCTAAGGTCCATTGGCCGCTTGACCTTGTCAAAGTAGTCAGGCACGCCGTCTTCGACCGGCTCGACCGGGTCGCGGAAGGGGCCGACAAGACGTGTCCAGAAACCTATGGATTGATTAGAACACAAGACACTAGGCCCTAGCGGAAGATGATCACATACCTGGTCCTGAGAGCATTCTGGTCAGGAGATCTGTGCAAAAGTCCAGCTTCTGCGCTGTTGTAAATGTGCGGCTGTCTACGTAGCCGGCACTTGTGCGGCGTTTCGGTACTGGCTTGGGGAGAGAAGGCCGGGGCGGCTTGTTTTTGTTGACCAGCTTCTGGTCGACAGCTGGCAGAAGCCCGCCAGGTGTGCCCAAAGATCGCCGGTTCTTCTTGGTGTTTTTGAGAACCTCATCTTCACTCTCTTCTTCCAGGTAATGCACGTTCTTGCGAGGGGTCGCAGCTGAGATGACGGACGTATCTGCCGCCGCCGTGATTGTGTCAAAGGAGCTCATGGCTACGACGAGCTCGCTGAGCACCTCCTGTGGCAACGACTTTGCAAACTCCGCTCTAGCATCGGAAGAACGCATGTACTCTGCCGTCCACAACAAGAGCAGCTTCCTGATCGATGAGCCCTCAGGGGTATCCTTCCAGACCTGGATGAGCAGGGGCGTGGCTGGGATCCGCTCCGTGATACGCCGGCAATCGACCATGGCTTCGAGCGTCTTGTCACATAGTCCCCGGATACCCAGCTTGTGTCCCAGGTTCCACAAGCCGACGAGCGCCTCATACGACGGCACGTTGGACACATCGGAAATGACCGCGTCGGTGTAGAGAAAACTCTGAGCCAACCCAAAGACCTCTTGTGTTGCGTCTGGGAGTCGCACAACATGCTCGACCTTGTCTTCGACGGCGGTCTCAGAGAAGTGTTTCTCGAAAAACTCAGATCGGTCGCACAGAAAGTCCTTTTGGATTCCGAAGGGTTGCTCGTCGGGACCGATGAGTATGATGACGAAAATCGGGTGAGGTTCGCTGTAGTTTTTATCAGTATTGTCTTGAAGTCGTTGACTGAAGAAGGGTGTGTCATACAGCCATGAGAATGGCCGCTTCTCTTGGACATTGATATTGGCCTTGGTGACCGGGGAGTCCCCTCCGTCTGGATGTTCTGACATATCGGTACTGCAGATCAATGTCAGGAATGGTGAGTTCCATGGAAGCATGGGAAGGGTGCTGTGTTTAAGATAAGACGACGTCTCGTCATGATGTGAATCATTGTCACTGAAGGCCTCGTACTCAATCCCTCATCACAATAGACCACGTTCGTATTGTCGCTTGTCGATAATTTATCAAGCCATGAATCACGGCTGGTTCACAAGTGAATATTTAGATAGACTTACATTGTATTTGGCGATGCTTCTGCTTTGTATGGCCTGGTAGCTCAATTCAACCTCGACGGAACCACCAGCCGCTCGCTGCCCGTCTTACGGGGTTGATCGGGTTCGGCTCGCGTTTGTCGGCAGTCTCAATCGTAACTCATTTGGCGGTGACGTTGGTTTGAGAATTGCTCGGCAATGCTCGTCACACGGTGAATGGTGCTCAACTACGATGAATCGCGATGGTCGTGGTGCTGGTCGTCTGAGCAGGCAGCGTGAAGCAGTAACTGTGTTGAGATTGTGGGCCAATAAGAGACGTCGACTTGGCTGTGGTTCGTGATTGGAAGGGACGACGGTCCCGGAGATTGTCCGCTTCCGTCCATGTTTCCTTTTGGGCTTACCCTACAGCCATCCTGTGAAGGACAGGGTCCAGTCTCATCACGTGATACAGTGGCATAGTGCTGTCATCCCACACACTGTGGGATCACACTGTACCACAAGGGTCCTCGAAGGCAGCCTTTAGGGCTTCCCGTCCAACTCTAGATAATTCAATTAAGTTAAGTAATTTAATTTACATCCCTTACGGTGATGACCTCCTTTTGCCCCTTTGGGTAACTGTATTTCACTGGTTATGAGCCTGGGCCTTGCCCCGACGTATTCTCTATCTACGCTCTAGTTGGTATTTCTTCTCTTCGCTGCTTTGAAGCGCAATTCCTGCGGATTTCACCTTCGTGATCCTAACCTTCGTCACATCGTGAGTTTGGCTTCGAAGCCCTTATATCCCTCTTCTTGCCAATCCTCAGTATTAGCTTTACTCTACAAGCAGCCTCAGCTTCTACAGCCTGACCCATTCCTTTAAACTCCTTCGACTACGGCTTTGCTCTGTGAGCAGCCTGGCCTTCCACAGCCTCACTTCCTTCGAACTCCTTTGACTACGGCTTTGCTCTGTGAGCAGCCCGGCCTTCTACAGCCTCACTTCTTTCGTCTCTTTTGAGCACTTTTAACCTCAGCTTTACCTTATAAGCAGCCCTCAGCATTATTACTGCCATCTTCCTGGATCCTTTAATCACTCCCTAACGCCACAGCAAGATAGCCTTCTTTCTCTATAATCTCTATCTCTGTCACTAGAACCTTAGGACTGTAATTTCACGCCTAAACTCATACTAACAATAGCTTTATCCTTACCTTCACCTTGTTCTGGCAATAGCCTCCTAGATAGCATTCTAGCTGAGTTTAGCTATATATATACACTAGAGACCTATTATACTATAATATCCTACTGCCTAAAGATAGATATTAATAAGAAGTAATATTATAAGGTAATTTATTTAACTTATTTCTTATCTATTCTTTCTAACTCTAGCTACCTTAAGAATATAGAAGGTTAGCCTTTATAGAGCTTATCTATTGTAACTGCTCTTACTGCTATTAGCTATAATATAACTATTCTACTTTTAACTTTTAGTAAAGATAAGCTTTTTAATTAAATTTAAGGTTTAGTTAAGAAAAAGGCTAAAATAATTACTAAGAGCTTTACCTTTAGATTTTAAGCTTTTCTTACCCTTTAGGTATAATACTATAACTGTAACTCCCTACAGAAAGACTATATTTACTCTTAACTTTTAGTTCTTAAAGTATAAGAATATCTATAATAGCTCTTTTTATATTATAAAGTTTACCTAGCTTTTTATATAGCTAAAGACTGTAGGTAGCAGTCTAAATAATAATTAGACTTACTGCCTCTTCTATAACTTTTTTTACTCTACTTTTTCTAACTAAGTTAATATATATTATAAGTATTAGTATTTTTCTAATAAGATTTCTAACTACTTTACTATTAAGAATACCTTTTAAAGCTACTATAATAATACTGTCTCTTTAGACTGGTATTTTAATAATAGATAACTTAATTCTTATATAGCTTCTAATAGCAATAAAAACTCTCAGCCTCCTTATTAGCCACCTAAACTTTAAGACAGTAATAACACTAAGCCTAACCTTAGAAGGTATTTATCTAAGAATTCTATTAACTCTTAAAATAGCTATCTTATATCTAACTAGCTTATAGAAAAGCTAAAGCAGAATCCTAACTTCAATAAGAAGTATTATAGCTATAGGAAATAGGGTTATATCTGCCCTAACTGCTATACTATATATCCCGAAAAGTATCTATTATAACTCTAAGATAGCAGTAACCCTTATAGTGCTATTAATTATTAGGTTTCTAATTTTACTGCTATAACCCTTTCTAAAGCTTAAGATACTACTTCTTACTATACTACTTTTCTACTTAATTAGTCCTTAATAACTGCTTTTAGTAAGGCTCTCTATACCTCTATTTAGGCTGCTAAGTATGCCCTCAGTATAGCTAGCCTCTATAAGTCTTAGAAATAGAGAGAGTTATTCTCTATACCTAAAGCTATTACTGCAGATAAATTCTCTACTATAACCTCTATATTTAAGGCTGTAGCTATAGGTAGATATTTTACTGTAGTAACTAATATTATAACCTTAAGTAATATTACTTTACTCTTATCTGCCTCTATATTCCTTCTATTAGGTTCTTCTTCTAATTCTAATACCTTAAAGTCTCTAGTAACTTAAAATATCTATTATACTAATTATAACTGCAGTAAGAACTGCTAGTTTTAAAATTCTGGCTCTAACTGTTATATTGCTAATAACCTTAAATAGTTTAAAAAAGATAAAGTATTTCCTCTTATTTAATAGGATACTATTATAACTAGTAGTAGCTCTATTAAGCCCTTTTATATTAGTACAGTTAAATTCTCTTTTAAGCTGTCTAAATATATAACCTCTATAGTTCTTAGAAAAGTACTTTTTATAGTAACTTTTCCCCTTAATATTTTCTTAGGCCTTAAGATCTATCTTAAGAGTAGCTTTCTCTTTAAGAACTGTATTTTTAACTCTTATAGTAACCTTATAGCTATTATCTTACTGTATAGTACTGGATTTTATCTTTCTATTAAAAAATTACCTACTCTAGTAGCTATATAACTGCTATTATAGCTACTAAATCTTAGATCTCTAATAGTAAGCTATAGTATTACTACCTAGCTTATATAAATTACAATAATATTATCTAAATAGTTAGAAAGACTATAGGCAGTTCTAAATATCTTTATCTGCCTAAAGAAAAAGTATACTACTACTATAACTATACTAATATAATATATTAGACTCTAAAAATCTATTATAAATATATATCTCTTCTCTTTTAGAGAGTTTATATTAACCTTTATTTTATTTCTTATACTACTAAATTTAAAGCTACTTACTTTACTTTTATAACTAATAATAAGTCTTACTACTATTAGATTGAGATTCTCTACAGTAAGACTAGTACTAATACTGCTCTATACTGCCTTTTTAAATACCTTTACTATATAATAGGTATCTATTCTACTAAAATCCACTTTAATAACAGTTAGAAATTTAATAGTTTTAAACTTCTTGCCCTACTTAATATAGATTATATTTATATATCTTATATATCTAGTTATTATTATAAGTAAGTAGGCTTTTATAAGCACTCTAACTATATAGTTCTAGACTATATAAAAGCTATTTTTACTAACTTTATTTCTCTTTCTCTTAAGTATTAGAATTATATAGCTAAGGCTATTATAATAATTACTAACTATATTACTATTAAGTTCTATAATAATAATATCTCTATTTAGAAGTTTTCTTACTAAGTCTTTTAGAACTACTTTAAGTCTAATAATAATAATAAGTTTAATATCTCTTATCTTTATATATTCAGTTTGTATACTATAGTTACTATTAAGGCTAAATCTACTAATAAAAATAATAAAAAGAAACTTAAGCTTAACTCTTACAGTTAGAAAGATATTTTAGTTAGCTTTTAAAGCTATTACCTCTATAAAATTTAAAACTCAGTTAATAAGTATATTATTATTACCTCTTATCTTATTATTTATAAGAAATACTTATCTTATAATAAGATAGTCTATATAAGACTTTAGGGAGCTTTTTAAATATAACTAACAAATTAAGATTATTAATAAGTTTATTAATAAGATTATAACTATATCTTTCTGGCTTCTATTTATACCTCTTTATTTTACTAATAAGGCTATAACCTTTAGTAATACTAAAGAATAGCAGGAGGCTATCTATAAGAAGATTAGTTAGCTTATTAAGCTTAGTATTTTTACTTTTATTAACTTCTATAATATTATTTTAGGTATTACTTTACTTACTGCTATTTAGGCTTTTAAATATAAGTATAATAAGTATAGTAATATAAAGTATTATAAGACTTATATCTGTATATAAAACTTCTAACAGATTAAAAATATTAACTTTTTTAAGACTAATATCTTAACTGTAATTTCTACTACTTAGTATATTCTTATTACTCTAGCTGTATAACTAGACTATTTAGCTTACTAAGTTAATATTATTACTGTCTTTTTTTACAGTATACTTAAGAAAACCCTCTATATAAAGTAATTTCCTATACTTTCTAACTTTATAAAAGACTCTTACTTCTAATAGCTTACTGTTAAGCTAGATTAGACTACTAATAAGATTATCTAGCTAAATTAGCCTCTCTATAGCCTTAAGCAGTCTGTTAATACTTAGAAAAGCTATCTTTTTAATAAGTTTATCTTTCTAAGCTTTATAAAGCTTATAAGTAACTACTCTATCTATTTTAACTCTTTAAATAGTATTATTATAGCTGCTTATATTAACAATTTACTTTTCTTCTCCCTACCTAAAGTAGATATCTCTAAAGTTATTACTAACTTTAGTAGAAAGCTTTTAATTTCTAACTGCAGCTTTTCTATTTATTTTCTTAATATAGCTATTATAGAGCTTAAAAATAGTATTAGCCTCTTATAGTAAAGTTTTATTAAAGATATTATCTATAATCTTAACTTTAGTAGTATCTTTAGAGCTACTATATCTATAGTTTTAAATTATAAGAAACTAATAATATTTCTTTTTTTAGTTCTTTTTAATATCTCTATTTAAACTTTCTATTATATACTAATTAAAAAGCTAAACTATCTTATTATATAGACCCAACCTAATATTACTTTTATAATAGGCTTCTAAGTATAATTCCTTTTCCAGCTAATTAATAAATAGCTTAAAGCTATAACCTAAATACTCTATTACCTTAAAGATTACTCTAACCTAAATATTATATACTATTATCAAACTGAAATTATATATTAAAATCCCTTTAACCTCTTTACTTATTATAATACTAACTTTACTAGTAATATAACTAGTGCTAAATTAACTAAAGGCTAAGTTATCTTTATATATAGAAACTTAGTCTCTTAGTATAGCAGTCTATATAAGTATATATATAAATCCACTTAGAAAGCTAAATATTATAGTATCTCTAAGTATATAGAGAAAGTCCTCTAAATTTACAACCTTCTTAAAAAGCTTAAATATATTATAAATACTCCTATTACTATCTATAATAATAATAAAGCTACTATTAAGCTCACTAAAAATAGAATCTATTGCCCTTATATAAAATATATTACTATTAACTATTACTACTTTTACAGTAAAGTTAAGGCCGGCATTATTAAAATCTGCTATATCAACACCAAGGAAATAGCCACTAACAGCCTTATAAAGCCTCTCTCCAAAGAAGACTACATCCGCTTTCTTAAGCTTCTCAAAATATAGTGTATTCCGCTCCCTTATGCCCACAAGTAAGGTATCACAACCCTTATAGTGCCTCAGGCTATTACAACCCTTACGGCACCTCGGGCAGCCACAGCCCTAACGGCTCTTTCTAGCCCTAACGGCCCTGACGGCCCTTTCTAGCCCTCACAACCCGGCTCGGCCAAAAGAGCCCAAATCCGATGTAAAAATCTCAAGCTGTCAAAGTTACTATTTTTCCTATTCCGGCTTAGCGCCATTCCGATCGACGAGGCAAGGCCTCTACTGCCCTCTTTTTCTTCCTATTTTCCGCCCTCAACCCTCTAGGCCCCGTGGTCTCTTCTGGACGCTTCTTACAGCAGTTTTCGCCTGCGGAGGCGTCCACCTATTGTGGTATTTGTTGGGAGGGATTATCGTGCGAGGGGGAGTGTGAAGGACAGGGTCCAGTCTCATCACGTGACATAGTGGCACAGTGCTGTCATCCCACATACTGTGGGATCATACTGTACTATAAGGGTCCTCGAAGGCAGCCTTTAGGGCTTCCCTTCCAACTCTAGATAATTCAATCAAGTCAAGTAATTCAATTCACATCCCTTACGGTGATGACCTCCTTTTGCCCCTTTGGGTAACCGTATTTCACTCATCCATCGAACCAGACTCGAGCTCCCTTTGATCACTCGAGCATTGCTTGAGTATTTTCCAGACAACGTAGAATTTGGCGATGAATTTTACGTCCTGGTAGACCGCATTACTTATACAACTAAATTGCGGTCATGTGAAGCATCCTGATCATTATTAAGAAAACTGTTATCGGCAGTCTGATATTCGGCGTAAAGCCAGGTGAATACCACCACGGAGAAATTGGCATGCCAAAACTGGGAACTTGTTTGGGATGACCTCTTCCAACGGGATTTCCTTCCAAATCCATCGAATTTGCTTTTAGGGGTGGGCTCTAGATCATATTGCGCCTCTACTATTCTCAACGTCTATTCCAAGACGCATAAGGACGTGAAGGGTTTACACGCGAGTTCAACCTAGAAAGAGCGGGAGCAAGGTTAGCACCTCAATCCACAGCTCCAATAAATTAGCCATTCTTAAACAGGAAAAATGTGGTTGGTCTGGAAGTGGTCATGGTTAAGACAAACAATGGAGGTAGGTGACGGAGGAAGAACCGCATTGATTCACTAATGGGTGGCTTTTCTTTCATCCCATTGAATAGGCGAGCGCGGGTGCTGATCGCCAGTCCCAGCACACAATGGATGACTGGATTTCTGATTCAATGACGTATTCTTGGAATCAGGTTGTGTCCCTTATCCCCAACTTGCTCCCTTCCTCTTGGCTATCTGCGGCGCACCTCTTCAGCCCAATCCGCCAGAAACGTGACTTCTCGCCGAACCTTTGTATGAGCGGTTTGGCGAACTAGACAAGCCCCAATGACTCCGTGGCTTCGGTTTTGTTCGAAGGTGCAAGATAACATGCGTTTCTACTGCTCGGTTGTCACTCAGAGGAATGCCTTCGTAAGCATAGATATTCGATAATACCTTGGACTTGGAGTCTCAAATTTCGTCAGATTCGCGTAGTGCAAAGTGTTGACTAAAGGAAAAGTACACCAATTGGTTTCTTAATTGTTTGTAACCAAGAAAATCGTATGGACGTATATATAGGTGCTCTCTCGTGACTACATCTCTAGCTCATTGATTAAGTATGAGTCTCCACGACTGGAATCTAAACCTAGAGATAAGAGGAAGGAAATCCGCTTCCCCTTGGAAGCTCAGTTATATCTTATCTGAATCGAGTCGCTTCGCTCTCGCAGAGTGAGTGCTTGGTCTTTCCTATCGTAGGACCAACTCGGGGTTGCCGAACCAATCTGCCTACCCTATGTCACTCTCTGACCCCAAGCGGTTTTATGTGTCCCCCATTGGGATTGCATATGATCTAACCAACCCTATGGAATAGTGGAAACTGGTGACTTGTCGTATCCTGCAGGTCATTGAAACTAGCTGCTTCCATTGAGAGACGCACGGCGCTATTCAGTTCGTGCATATGCGCAGGTCAGTTGACTGCATGTACTGCAGATAATGGCTGTGTCGGTGAGACACACATTATCTATTGTCTAGTTATCTCGCATTTCAACTCACAATTGGAGTATCTTTACACTAATAGAAGTTGTAACCTGACACCGCCAAGCATCGAATGACATGCAGACGCAAAGCATATCTCATTTATGACAAAGGACGCCCGCAACAGCTCGGTTATGGGGCTATGACTTCGAGACGAGATGCAGGCAACCACATCCACTTCATCTATCTCGAATCTTCTGCGCGAAGTGCAAGAGTTGCGAAACCCGGGTGCTAGTTCCACACCGACTCTCTCTGTTACATTCCCTCTGTGCGGACATCCCTCTGTGCGGCCTGGTGTGAATCTTCTCACTTCTCCAGGAACCTCCCTGCCCGGATGCGGCCCGCCATCAAACTGCTAGCCACACAAGTTGACGTGTATTGTTTTGGGAGTCGTTGCGAGTCAGGCCGCCAGTGGCGAAGCCAAATAGAAGTTGCATTGTACCGTAAAAGACCGTATTACTATTGACTCATGCTATTGTACCGTATCCACACAGTCTTATTTCCCGCCAACAGGCACATATAGGCATGGGGGAGCGGGCAGAAACATGGCCATAGCGGCGGCTATCAAGGAGTTATTTGCTTGTGATTAGCAAACCAATGGACAATTGGAACGTGGACCGGCGATATGACGATGAAACAAGGGACCAGCGGCGGCTTTCTCCGGAGACGGCACCCTGACACGCGACAGGGACCAAGAATAGGCGACGGCCCTTGGACGAAGCCTCTCCGCCGTTAACAGCAGCGTCCAGTTACAAACGGGGGCAGGGCCGTCTTGCTGATGCCGCAACCGTCCGTATCAATGGCCGGGAAATACGAATAGACAAGGGGATGACCTCACTGTTTCTCTCACGGGGAGTCGAGTAACATGCTACAGCTACTCCCCCAGCTTCTCTGTGCAGCGGATGTGCGGGAGCTGCTCCAGGTTTTCGATGACCTTGGCCTCGACACTTGCCGGACGCGCAACCTCAAAACCCCAGATCTCGATGAGCCGGCTGTCCACCGCAGCATGTAATCCGGGCGTATCCTGTATTCATCAGGCGTTTGCTCTGCCCACCGCCAACCTCCCCCGCAGCCTGGCCCCCGGCTCTTACCAACAGAGTCGCACTGGCACCCTCCACGAGTGTCGAGTGCCGAGGGCCGTGATCCGAGGACGCAGCACGAACCCGTCATCGAACGATTAATCGATACAACTCCTCCATGTGCTATTCCCGTCGTCGCAAAAACCAACCCCAGACGGCTGTCTCGTCGGGGAAAAGCAACAAAAGGGGGGGATACATCCCGCAAAGGTGTCAACGTAACAGGATCGTCGCCCATCTGCCGCGCATATGCCGATGAGGAATTCGAAAGGACACACCCGGCCAATGAACCAGGTGCCGTGATTGGAAGGGATGGCACCGCGATCAGGCCAGAAGACGGTCCTGGCGCGTGCTTCAACAGTCCACCCACCATCTTGTTGTGCATTTGCTGCATCCCTTGTAGCACTCGCTGGACGTCCTTGTCCGCTGGTCGCGCGACATCTCCTGCCCCAGCTTGGCTCTCTCCGCCCTTTCCCGCATCCGACATCGATCCCCCGATGAGAAGGAGTACATTGCACCTCGTCCCGCTGCCGAACGGGAACACACCCCAGACGCCTCAAGGTCCTTCTCCGCCGCGCCGAGGGGAGAATGTGGCGGGGCAAGGCAGCGCTGTCAGGGCCGGCCTTCGCCCGTGAGTGTGAGGTGCGATCGGCCCATGTCGATGGGGAATCGCCTGAGCGGCCTGCAGATGCGCTTTACGCCGCCCGGGACAGCCTGGAGCTCACGTACGATGCGGATGTGACTGATGGCCGGGCGGTCTCACAAGTATGTACGCAGTGGTACTGAGATTGTAGCACAAGTTGGAGTAGCAATCTGGCACCCGAGAAGGAAAAAGTTGACGGCGGGAGTTGGTTGGACGAGAGAGGGTCATCATCGGCGTGAAGCGTCGGCTTGAAGCATCGGCCTGGAGGCATTGTCGGCCACTGATAGCTTCACATGGTCATGCCTGTACATTACCTCAAGGCCAGCGGTGTGTCGACCCAAGCAGGCCCGACCTTCGAAGCCAATTGATGCCCATTCACGGATTGAGGACATCCTTTCGGATCGTCTTTAGCTTGAAAATCGGTGGCAGCGACATTCCTGTGCTACTGCCCGCGTCACACAGAGCTGTCGCACAGAGCGTCTCCCCAAGGCGGTGCAGCCACTTGGACTGAGCACCAACGCAGTCTAGTCTATCCAGTCCAATGCAGGCAGGGCAGTGACGCTAGTGGCTTCTTATCCAGCTGCGTGTCCCAGATCGTGAGATCTGGCGCCTGGAGCGTGCCGCCATAAAACGCAGAGATGGGTACGGCGCTGCTTGATGGTGTTGAAGAGGCCGGGGTAAAAAAAAAAAAAAAGCCACCCCAGCGGTGTGCATTCATAGTGGCAGCCCAACAACAACCCAGCAGAAAAAAATCTTTCACAAGCTCAACTACACCCAATGGCTGGAGCAGCTCGATCTTGTCGGTCTGTACGGGGTGTATCGCCGCCTGAATTCATTGGGCATGACTTGTCTGCATTGTTTGTTTGTCTCGGACCGAGTGCGTACAGCAAAATACGGTAAATCGAAATAGGGCTTTCCACCCCCACAGTTTGTCCTGCACCAGTGAGACATGAATCCCTCGCCATCGGATTATCGCCGAGTCTCTTCTCCACAGCCGACGATGACGTTGGGAAATCGTAGAGACAGGGCAGCAGGAGGCTTGCATGAAGCCGCTGGGACTGGGCGAGTTGCAACTAATAAGCCAGTGCATGCGCGCAAGACCACTTCCGAGCACCAAGTACCCAAGCTCAAGCATCCAAGCACATCGGAACTTTCTCCGCAAGTGCGAATCTCGCGTCCGTCCTGGGGGAACAGAGTCACAGACTGGCGACAATCGGCCTATTCTTGGCAGCCAATCCCACGCCTTTGCGTCCTAACTCCCTGCTCTTCATGGCCCTCCATGTCTTTCAGCCCTCTCACTGTCCCTCTGCGTCGTCCTCCTTGCCTCATTGCCTCCATGCTATGCCCGTTCGTATGCCGACTATTGCCTGTCCGCCTGGCCCCTCAATGACGCAGGGCTGAGCACCATATTCCAGGGAGTATGGTGTGTCCCTACAAATCCCCAGACACGCTCTTGTCCAAAGGATGTCCTCCACGTTCACCCTCCAGGTATCTTTTCCCCACAGCCACAGCGACGACACGACCGGCCCGGTGGAGCACCAAGTCCCGCTAGCTGTTTCCGCCTCACTTGTGATGGAGTCTCTTAGCTAAGTCACGCCAATGATGCCATTTTGGAAAATTCTTATCCTTCCAGAAGCATGCCATCTTCTGGGGGGCCCGGCTAAATTTGACGAAGCCCTCCCCACGGCTTCTACGACGCCTCCACGGCCTGCCACTATCGGTGTTCGGCCGGACTTGACCGATGCCCAGACAAGCCGACATTTGACCGGTAGAAACGGCCGCCTCTCCACTGCCCAGCTTTTCGTCATGGCGGACCCGTCGCCTAGTAAGGGGCTCAAATCAATGCGCTCTGCCGCTCGACTCCTTCGCTCTGTGGGGTTTGCCCGGTGAGCCGTTTCGCTCGTGGAGTTCGGTGTACCTTCTCGGCGCTTCACCGGCGCCGAGAGGGAGAGACTGCTCCGGGGTCGTCATCCATCAATATTTGCTCGGTCGCTCTTCAGTCGCTTTCGTACAGTCCCTCTCTGCCGCCGTCGCTGTCGCCGTAGCCATCATCACTGTATTCCTCATCGCTTCGCCCGACCTCCTGCCCCAGGAGAATATCTTCACTTCCTTGCCACTGAGGTGGCGGGGCCGGCATTGCCGCCTCATCGCCATCCCCCCATCCGTAATTTTCATCATCCTCGCTATCAGGCACTTCGAGTCCTGTGTGTCCCCGTTTCCGCTTCTGGCCTGGCATATCGATTGATTGAGTCGCATCGTAGGGCACCTTGGCCAAGCCGTCCTGGTGTGATGTGAGCAACCCCCCGCAGCGTTCACAGATCATGCCGACATACTGGTTCCACTTTAAATGCGACAATACTTTCCACGGCCTCATGGGTCGCCTTCCCATCGAGTTTTTGCAGGCCTGCCAAAAAGACGCTGGCTAGTTTGTTCCCTTTCCAGATCCAATCTCGGAACAGAACCAATCGAGTTGACACTCCTTGTTCCCAGACTGTTGCGTTCACAGCGGCAGTCAGGGTTGCGCCCCTCTCTGAATGCACCTTTGTCGCACACTGCGACAGGATCACAACTGCGCAATTCCTGGTTGCAGCTAGTTTCTGAAGAGCGTTCATTATGGATTGAAGCGCCTGCACTCTTTTTGCGGAGGGGGTTGGTCCTGGGTAGATATCAATAAGCGGCTTGCAGTGGCTCGATTATGCACATACCCTTGCTAAGCTTAGGAGCCGCCTTTGCATCGTGGCTCTTGGGCAAAGCCGAATTTATCAGCGCAGACAGGGAACTGATAACCAATAAAGAGCAATTGGCCGCTATGGATTTGGGTGTTGGGCGTGAAACGAGAGCGATGAAGTGAGGCAGAGTGAGACAGGAGTAGTGAAAGAACCGGCTCGAGTCGCTCTCCTGTTCTCCTTCAGGGGCGTCACAGACATGAGTCTTCCTTACCCCGTCGACCACTGCCTTGATCCTATGACTACGTACTGCCTGGAAGCAGTCTATGCAAAAATAGTCGGGTTAGACATGCATGGAAAGCTGAGGATGCGTTTGATTAACAGACCTACCCAGACCACGGCGTCGCCATCACACAGTGTATTTGCGGCAAGCTGTAGACTTTCCAAAGTGTCAGTCGAGAGTCCATCCTTATCAAATAACTCAACCTCTTACCCCAAGGCTGTCTTGCCTGTTCCTGGGGGTCCCCATATCTCTGTCACTTGGCCCCGTTTCACACCACCGTGCTGAGGAGAGCCCTGGGTATCAATCGATACCGCACCAAGCAGTGCTTGATCCAGATCATCCAAGCCTGTCGGTATGAGACTCGAAGTGTCGTCTCGTAGCTCGTCTAGAGCCTGAGATGCCGAGACGGTTGGCAGTCGGTCTGCCTCACGGGTTAGCTTTGGCCCGTGTCGTGGGATGCATCGTGAGACTGACGGGTACCAGGTGTGTCAAAGCTAGCTCTGTCATGGCCGTGAATCGCATGATAATTGTCCATCCTCCACCGTCATTCCGCTGGCGTGGAGTACTCCGGTCAGTCAATGAAGCTGTCGTGAGTGGTCAACACCGTGTGGCGGCATCGCACGTGCTGGAGGGGACACGCGTTCACGTGACACCAAAAATACCAGCTTGCTGTGTCCAGGTTAGGAAGTCCGGGCCGCCCATCTCCTCTCAGTCAGTGGATATTGAACGGCGACGAAACCCAACTTCGATGGAACATTCGATTTGAGGGCGTATCAGCCCACCGAAGCTCACCTGAGCCAGCCACTCCGCGTCTCCCGGTGGCCATTATCCTTTCCCCATACCCCCCGGTGAACTACATCCTCCCCTGTTGAGCCCGTTTCGAGCCATGAATCTCGATAAGGCGGTCCACTCCGCTACCCCAGCATGGGGCATGGGCAGTTTAACCACCGTGGCAAACCGCTCCCCAGTTGAAGCCGGGCAGGCGATTTATCATCAGATGGTCCTCTGTTTGTGAGGCTTCGTGTTCCAAGAGAATACAGAGAATACATAGCCCCTGTCGGTCTCCGGTCCAGAACGGCCATCGCTTTCTTTGCGTGAGGCTCCGCAGACCAAGTATGGGGAACAAGAGATGCAAAAGACTGAGTAATTCATCACGTTTCATAAAGCCTCGGTTGCCAGCCCGGCACTTGTAGAACACCATCTCGGATGATCCCAGCAAGTATTGGCGACACAACCGACTCCCGAGGCGAGCAGGGCCTCTCGCAGAACCGGGCTGAGCATGATGTTCCAAACTATCAATAGGTAGTCAGGGGTCTTGTATTATCCGTGCGTCTGCGGAGTCGCGGGTTCGCGGAGTCACGGAGGACTAATTGCGAGGTCATCTCCCGAGTCGGATTTGAGACTTTCTGTCGCCAGCGCATGATCGAGCCCACTGATGCTGACTCTGGTTAATTATGTTACACCCCCTTGAGACGGGAGGAAGGATGAGTCTGTGGGGAAGATAAGCCTACCCCATTCCCCATTACCCCGAACCCCGGCAGAAGACGGAAGAGATTTCCAGTCACAGGATTGACAGTCTGGGGTCGTGATAGGGGCTAATCCGCCCCAGCCAAGCAAAGATAAGAAACCCAGCATGACCTTGGTCGGGAGCGCGCGACAGGAGCGCAAGGAGAACTACAGGGTTGGTCGGCAACGGACTTTGTCTTCCAGCTTCCAAAACTGTCGACTGGCGACGGGGATCCTTCGAAGCTTGAGTTACACCACGGCCAAGCTCGTGCCTCGCATGAGTTACCCCTTGGCCTTCGATTCGTAACAAGTCGCATATGACGCGGCGAGTGTTTGCCTTTTACCGGATCACGATACTGGCCACAGCTGCCACAGCTGCCATCGCCGTGATCGGCCTTGGCTCAGCCGCTGCTGGATCAGGAGAGTCAATACCTGAGTAGCTAACCTCCCTGTTTCTGAACCTCCTCTTCCAAGGCGAGCTGGAGCGCTTCAGCCTCCCCCAGCTATTGCCCCACATCAATAGTGATGCGGATCAACGTGGTATCAACGCGGCTTCCTATTTAGCGCGGCTACCTGGGAATTGACCTGTGCGGCGGTTTTAATGCTCATTGCACATGCCAAGGACCTGTGGCACTAGTTGGTGGAGGTTGGTAGTCAACGATGAGGCTTAGAGGAAAGCTCGTGCGGCGAGTCTCTAAAACCCTCACCCGGCTAGATGCGGCGGCTGCAAGGTACCGAATACGATGACACTCCATGACGGGGCGGCGTCGGGGAGCTTGGTTATGGGTGGATGGATGGGTGGATGGATGGATGGATGGATGACAGGACCCTAGGACCTGGGACCTGGATCCCTAGGAGGCTCTGAGTTCATGAAACCCAGGAGTTCCTACGAGGACCGAGCTTGCCCTCGGTGAGAGCACCGGGCCGGTCTGGCCAAAGGTCACAGGAGGTATCTCCTACCTGGCTGGAGCAAACGACAGTCCTTGTAGAGGCCTGGTAGCTGAGTGCGGAGACAGCTGATTTCGGCGCGACAGGTCATCTCACCTGAGGCTCGGCCTCCACACCGATCACGACATGTCACGATTCGCCTAGAGGGAGTGCAACTGTGCGGATACTGTGTAATTTGGCGCTGATTCACAGTGCTAGTACGGCTCGGCCAATATCGGGACATTGCGCGGAAAAACGGGAAGAGTTTTTTTTTTTCTCACAAACAGTGGCACTTGGTGGCAGTCAATCATCCACTTCGTTGTTTGACCCCCACATGTCGTCTTTATGCGCTCCGCCGCACCTCCGAGCTGTCCCCGTAACGGGTCCGGGGGCGTCATCAATCTCTTCCAACATGGCTCGCGCGCAGAGATACGCCGAGTCGCTACCTGTTGACGGACCAGCGGACGTAGCATGGCGTCGAGATCCGCATGCCCCTTTCTCTTAGCAATCCCCTCGCAATGCCCGAAGGGGTCAACAATAGCTGAGCCGCACCCTGCCTGCAGGGGGGATCATTGCTGGTTGCTGAATTGTGCATAAAAAAAGCTGGAGCCCCACGAAGCTTGTCGAAGATCCAGACCCTAGGATCTGCGGCGAGGGACGTCCGCAAGCCACCAAACGCTGCGCTGGGAACGAAAGAGCCGACCAGCAAGGGATACACGTTTCTGACGGGTTGGCTCGAGTTTTTTCGACGCTCAAAGGGTGCCGAGGCTATGTTCTTTGGTCGCCACCTTCTGGCTTAATTTCGGTGTTGTCCACAGGGCATCTTCTATCGCCGCGGAGCCGACGGCCCTCGGGAAGTTAGGGCCGCACTGATGGCCGCAACCGCCCCCGGTTTCTAATACCACGTGGGGGATGTCGCTCTGAGCGGGGAACAATGAGCTCTCTGGTGCGATTCATCCACTGCGCTCAGCCGAGATGACATGCCCTTGAGCCTCTTACGCATCTGGGACCTTGTACGGTTACTCCACAACTAGGTCCCAAATCAAGTCACCGGAATTGACACATGAAAAACACAATTGATGCATCCTCCCATGAAAATCCAAACTGAGCGAGCCATGCCTAGGGAACCGGCTTGACACTTGACGGGGGTGTCAAAGTGGAAGCGACCCAGTCAGGAGCAACCTGCCATCGCCCGTGTCAAGGGCCCTAGCAATGCCGTTGCGTTGACAATCGTCTGAGGACGAGCTTGAAGGAAGCGGAGAGAAGGTCACTAGAGGTAGGAATGCATATGGTAGCATAGGATTCACCTGAGCGTAAGGGGGAGTTTCTCGGTAAGAGCTACGAGTTTGGACGTTGTCTTGGGTTGGGGGTGAACAATCACCCATTCACCGGGAAGCCGGCCGAGTCCTAACCAGGTCCTCGGATTCAGGGCGGGCGCATTGGCTGACTTAGCTGGACATGGTTTCCCGCATCCCCATGCCATCAGCGCACTATTATCGGGGCTTCATTGGGGAGAAATACATGGACAGGCGCCTGATATGGAGGCTCTCTGGAGAAGGAGTCCGTGATAGCGCAGGGACAGGCACAGTTGACCCTGGAACCGCCACGACGCATCAATCCGAACTAATCGTTAGCAACGTACTGTTTATCAACAAATCTCCATGCGCCAGTGGCAATGTTTGTTGACCCACGGAATCTGGGGACGATGGTCGGTCCGCTCGCCTTGTCGGTCCGAGAGCGCCGGAAGATTTGGCGGCCGTTCACCCATGGATGATGTGATGCTATCTGGGTCGGACTTTGAGTTGAGCAGTTCCGCCACACACCCAAGCCTGCGGACATCGCCGTTCCGAACCACCGATTCCTAGGATAAGATCTGAGATCATTTGCCCCGGAAATGCCTGATGGGGCTAGCGCAGTGGTTGCGACAGGCACTAGGTTCTGGGTATCTTGGGGGCGCCATCGCACAAGGGGAAGTTGGAGAAAGTTGGAGAGCGAACAGAGCCTCTTGGCCGTGCCCCGGTTACAGTTTCCTTATCTGCGCACCCACTGGCTCTGGGGTCAAGGACGACAGGGTGTTTTGCTGGAAAGGGGAGAGTTTGGGCGGTTTCTAGGCAGGGGGAGGGACGCCTGTGGCTTGCAAATCCCTACCATCTTCTAGAGCCTCGAGGTACCTCAGGCGTGATATCAGCCAAAATGGCTTATCACCCCCACGCTAGGCTAGAAGGTTCCCGCACCCCTGGCCGCATTGTGCACAATTGGCCCGGCCAGCCTGAAGCTCTCGCTGATCATTTGCAAAAAGGGAAGTCTGGGGAAAGGTAGCCCGCGGATCCGCCTGCTGTGCTTGGGAGCCGCTGGGGAAAAGGCTAAGAGGGTTAATCAAGAGGGTCAAGATATGGGGATGAGATAGAGACTGGAGTCTGGATGCATTTTGAGGTCCTCGTGATGGCGCAAATGCGGAGATGGAGACGTCCCAAGGTCGACCTAGGCCTCTGGAGATAGACTCCATCGAGAGTCAGGGCCGCTGCTCATTTGATCCATTTTGGGCCGAGGATATCGTCCGGGGATGGGGCGGACATGAGGAAGTTGGGGAGGCAAATCCTGGGAGCCGGGATATGTCTGTCTTGGGGTGGTCTCGCCCCGAAAATACCAGCGGGACGCATCCACACGGGGGCAGAGACAAAGACTGACGATAGTAACCAGGCGGATGGTGTACTTGGCACGATCCCCCAGAGACCCGGAGAGACCCCGAGGCGGGCTGAAGCGGGCGGAACTCTGGGGTGCGCGCTTATCGCGTTGAATGGATGGACTACGCCGGAGCCAAAATGACGATAGCAACTAGTCGTGGCTTGAGCGGCCTAGTGCCCCCCAGACGACCTAGGACAGAGTCTAGACGAGGGGAAAGAGAATCTGGAGACAATATCGTAGGGCCGGCTATATGGATCTAAAGATGTGTCTGGTGATGGCCAATCTGTCTTATCATGGGCTTTGACGTGGGTCGGCCTGGAGAGATGACCAGCCCTGAGTCTGGTGAGAATCCCCACAGCCGGTCTTGGCTCCGGGGCCGCGTGCTGCGATGTCGCTCGACTATTTTCCTACCTGCGTCTTCTACCAGGGGATTTCTAGCTGTTCCTGGTCCATGTCGGAAAGATTGCGAATATTCTCGGATTCGCACCCGAGTGAGATGAGGTTTGCTTGAGAGAGTTTCCTCTAATCTGGGGTGTGTGGAAGCTGGGGTAAAGGTAGGTTGAATGCGGGAAGCTAGTTTTGCATAGTCAGAACACAAGACTGCCGACGGAAAAAAGCAAAACGGAGCGATTGACAATGATGAGCCAGTGCAAATTGGGTCTGGGATGGATGGAAATGGCGCCCTCGTGAGGCATCGTGAAGTCCCTAGGTGGAAGGAATCCACGCCCAACAAGCGAGTCAAGAGCCCACAAGCAGGGCCAGGGCAGCCCCCCACCATGTCTAGCATCAGCGGCGGATGGATGGAGGGGATGGAGGGAGCATGGATGGAGCATGGCATGGGGATGGGCATTGGCATGGCATCGCATGATGGATGATGGCCATAAGTTGGACCTTGAGGGTGGGCCATTACGTACGTGGGAGCTCGCTTTTGTTTTACTTTGCAGGATCGAGGTAGTTTAGTTTAGTTAATGAATACGTGCTTGGGTCGGCGGCTGGGCTAATAGCGAAGCCAGGTTCGGACGGATGTCCAGCGCAAGAGCATGACAATGACAATGACGGGACGGATGGAGAATCTTCGGGCGGGTCACCGAGCGGAAGGGGAGAAATACAAACTGACTATTGCGACATCCAAGGTCTAATTTTCCCCCAAGCCACCGAGGCACAAGGTCAACGGAGACTAGGGTAAAAGGACCAAAGGCTTGGGCGTCATGGTCGCAAATGCTGCAAATCCTTAGCTCTGCCGACGCGCCGACTGACAGAGCGAAGAACAGCCGACGTGGCGGGCGCAAGGCAAAGGGCTTTTCAGCGCTCGGCGACAATGGACACGACGGCCAGGCTTCGAGACGAGTCAAGCAGAGGGCAGGGCCCCGGAGCCACTGGATGGAATGGAGACCAATCAGTCGAGCACGACAGTACATGCCTGCGCCCCACGCCCGGGCCGGCCTTGGGCGAGCGGTGGTGGAGTGAGGTGGGAAGGGGGAAAAATCTCACCGTCGAGCGGCGAAGCGGGCGAGCGAAAAGGCAAGCTGGAGCGCACCGTCCCCACTCGAGCGCTGGGAGGTTCGCCCGTCCACCCCTCTTGGCGCCCCCAGAAGCACTGGAGGCGCCGGGCGCCGGGGGCGTGGAGCGTGGAGAGGGGGATAAGAGACGACGAGAGGACGAGCGAGAGATGGAGAGAGTCGGGGTGTCGGGGTGTGGACTCCGGCTCTCCGCCTGGGAGAAAGCCAATGTCTCCGGGGGTGTCGCTGTAGTAGCATCACATCCCCAGTTGATGACAGTCGACCCGCGGCCCTCGACCCAGCTGTCGTCATGTTTCCCGTCTATCGCACTCGCCGGCAGTGCGCCGTGTGTTGCGGATACGTGTCGTCACTCGGTCCCTCTGGCACTCTGGAAGGGGGGGGACTCTCCTCTCTGCCATGGCCCGGAGCAGGTTGCTGTACCAAGGCACGGCGCGGCTCGGCGCAGTCTGTTGCGGTATCTGGCTACCTTAGCGGTGGTGCCCAGGATACGCTGTAGATATCCTCTATCTCCCGAGCGAGCGGCCATCGGATGGGGATGGGGATGGGGGCGCCAAATCTCGTAGCTTCGGAGCCTCCTGCTTCTCCCGCCTGGGGTGCTGGCGCCGACCACCAGTCCACCACTCCCTCCAAAACCCACACGCCCACACCCTCTCCCTCCCAAAACTCAGTCACCCAGTGCCTCAGTCAGTCATTCTGCTCAATCAGTCAGTCACACCTTGACACCCACGCCCCATTGCCCCACGGCTTCGCCCCACGTCTCACGCCCACACACAACCTAACCCACGCTCCGCCCTATCCCCACCCCCTTGGACCCTGGGGCCCGGCCTTGGGGCCCTCTCACCCACCCGCTCCTCTCCTCTCCCCATCGCACGCACCTTGGCACCCACTAGCCATTCCTTGCAGCCGTGTACTGTACGTAGCACGTCGTAGCGGTACGCCGGACCCCCCCCCCCAGCGACCTGCCCTGAATGCTCCTGTTTTACCGCTGCCTGCAGCGGGTTCAGGTACCCAACCCTCGCTACATGCGCTGCGCTATGCTGTGCTGCGTGGGTACCGACCCGGCCGAGCCCGGCGTCGTTTATAACCATTTGATCCCCCCGTCCCCTCCCTCGTCCAAAGATTCCCGTCCTCCAAACTGCCAACTACCAGATCCCTCCGGACTTCCCCAGCTTTTGCAACCTGCACACTCACTCACCTTCCCGAAGACGCCCAAGGACTCCTTCGCCTCTTCGGTCAACAACATCCACCACACCAAGACTTGAACAACGCTCACTGCCATCGACTTGTCAACGGTCCTCCCCCGGACTCTTATCTACGACTACAACCCAGCACCCTTTGTGTAAGCCACGGGTCGACAACAGCCGCTTCACATGCAGCGAGCACAGTCCGCCGTGGATTTCTCCAATCTCCTGAATCCCACAGCATCGGCAGAGAAGGATTCCGAAAACCCCCAGCAGGGTGACGTCGAGATGGCAACCGCAGCAGTCACCGTCATCAAGCCCAATGGGCCCCTCCCCGGCGCCCAGGTCTCAGAGAGCTCTAACGAGTTGCCTCGACCCTACAAGTGCCCTCTTTGCGACAAGGCCTTCCACCGCCTGGAGCACCAGACTCGCCACATCCGCACCCACACGGGCGAGAAGCCGCATGCCTGCCAGTTCCCTGGCTGCAGCAAGAAGTTTTCTCGCTCCGATGAGCTCACCCGCCACTCTCGCATTCACAACAACCCCAACTCCAGGAGAGGCAACAAGGCCCAGCAGCACCAGCAGCACCAGCACCAGCATCAGGGCCTCCCGCCTCACATGCACTCCGAGGGAATGATGGCCCCGCCTCCCGCTCCCAAGACGATCCGCTCGGCTCCCACCTCAACTTTGGCTTCGCCCAATGTCTCTCCTCCCCACTCTTACTCGACTTTTGCTCTTCCCCACTCCGCTATTCACTACAACCGCGGCGGTGACATTTCCATGCTGGCCAAGGCGGCCACCCAGGTTGCCCAGGTCGAGCGAGAGAGCTTCACTGCTCCTCCTCACCACAACTCGCGCCACCACCCGTACTACAACCATGGCATGCACAGCTCGCGAGGTCACCTCCCGACCCTGTCCGCCTACCACATGTCGCGAACTCACTCCAGCGACGATCCCAACGATGACCACTACAACGGTGCTCTTCGACACGCCAAGAGATCAAGGCCCAACTCCCCCAACTCGACGGCTCCCTCATCGCCCACCTTTTCCCATGACTCTTTGTCTCCTACCCCAGACCACACCCCCATCGCTACGCCTGCCCATTCTCCTCGCCTGCGACCTTTCTCCGGCTACGAGCTCCCCAGCCTCCGGAACCTGTCTCTCCAGCACAACACCACGCCTGCGCTCGCACCGATGGAGCCCCACCTGGAGCACAGCCAGTTCCAGACTCCTCCGCCTACCACGGCCCCCAGGTCCACTGGAATGTCGCTGACCGACATTATCAGCCGACCTGACGGATCCCAGAGGAAGCTCCCCGTTCCCCAGGTCCCCAAGGTGGCTGTCCAGGACCTGTTGTCGGACAGCGGATTCAGCCACAGCGGCAGGAGTTCTGCGGCTGGAAGTCTGGCTGGCGGCGACCTCATGGATAGGATGTAGGGCAGATCACATCCATGGCTTGGCACTTCCTACGACTTGATGACGAACTTGGGCTATAGAGGTTTAGACGGAGACGGCGTTTACGGGTTACTACATGGCAATCGAATTTCTCCTCATGAGTTGAGCAATCGGCGAGGACTTGGGCGGCACTTGTGAAGCGGCCCAGATGACTGGGTGGGCGGGCTGATAGGACATCAAGCCTGAACCCGCCCTTGGGGGGGCTTTTTTTTTCTTTCTCGGAGGGGATGGTGGACTAGACTTGTCGAATTGCGGAGCACTTGGATTTTCCCTCGGGCTTGCTTCGGGGCTGTCGGGGCCACCATACCTCGGCCGGAAAAGCAAAGTATATTTGATATACCAGGTTTTTTTTTATTTCTTGTGAAAACTCGACTCTGTTGCTATGAAAGCTACTATTATTATATCTACTATGCTTCACTTCACACTGCTGTCTTTTTTTTCTTTGTATGCCCCTCAGCGGTGCATTATTCTGCAGGGACCGGAATGGCAGATGGGGCGGGCGGGGCGGGACAATCCTCTACTTTTGCGATAGACACAGATATGAGACGAAATATGAATCAGGCAACGAATAATCTCTATTTCACATTACTTTTGGCCTCCACTCCGCCTTGTGATTTACAATGTGCTACCTGCACAACTCACCGAGCCTCAAGTGACACGGAGGGCCCGTGGCAACCTGTGATGGAGGGGGCTGGATTGAATGTCTTGGTCCCCAAATGACGCTATCTGCTAAGGCCGGGAATTTCTTGAGCGGAACCGCAGCAGACGACGATATCGATGCACTAGTGTCGCCAGGTAAGTCATAGCATCTGGGGACTATGCTTTGGGGCTGGCCTCAACAACTCAGCTCAGCTTAGCCAGCGCAACGCCCCGGGGGAAAACGCCCCGGAGACGTAATTCCGTCATCTTCCATGGAATTGACGGGGTATGCGCTACGCACTACGCACGAGTTTGCACAGCGCACGGCACAGCGCGCCAGGGCCTGTAGGGAATGCGATTCCTGCTCGCCCCAGACGCTGTACGCGAGACCAGTGAGTCAATTCCACCAGGTCGTAGGGCCTTTCGCACCCCTCCCGCTCACAGAAGCATCCCCCCAGTCTGTCCCCCCATCCACCCCACATGATGGCTGACGAGCATCTCTCGATGCCGCCAGGGGTGGCCCCCCAAAAGTCAGATGTTCGCCTCGTCATCACATGGAAGTGCCCAGACGACCTCAGGGAGATAACCCGTGAGAGAACAACTCGTGTAGGGGGTCAGGGAACATAGGCAACCTCTCCCGGCCACGGCACACGCTCTCTTGGAATGGGTGGGCATTGGCGGGATTTGGCCTCCGTCGGCGTCAACATGCAACTACCATCTACGAGATAGCGTGCTCGGTACCTAGCCAAACGCTGGAAGGGGACTTGGGTTTGTGCCGTCGTGCAACAGTTGCCGCGCCGGCGCTGGGGCCATACAAGTTTATCGGGCGATGCAACCAGTATATCTGCGGGAAAAGGACTGCATGTCAAGTCCCTTGCCGCCTTGGGCTGCGTACTGGCTGCACTGGCGGCCGGCACAAGGAAGGAAATAAGAAAAGAAAAAAAAAAGAAAAAAGGGACCAAAACCCCCCATCATCCTGGGGAAAGGCTACTAACGACAGCCCCGTTGGGGGGTGGCTCAGCTCCCCCAGGATCAATAGAGAAAGCGAAGCCACACATTACACCACGCCCGCTTGTCTCAGACGGCTATTTGCTTGTCCGCTTGGGGTAGCGGGTGTACGACGTGGGCGGTACCTTTGGACGGGAAGTCCCCGCCTTGTTCCAATGTAGGCAACACACACACACACAACTGCACAAACGTAGGTAGTTTGCGACACCCAAGCGCCCGGTGGGATCACGTCAGCTCCTGAGGCTTCAAGCGAGCTGCGCCTTGCTGAGAAGTAAATTTCTTTCAGCTCTCGCTGGTCCCTTGGCCGGCTTGGCAGGACGTTTCTTCTGGCCGCTCTACCCAGCGTGAGGAACCACGTTGCGGATGCGAAACAGGTTCCAACCAAGGCTTTAGGAAGGTGGGAACAGCGGCGGTTTCGACGGCCGGTGGACCGCGAGGGATTCTGGCTATTCTGCACGGATTCTTCCTGAATACGGAGTAGACGGAATCCTGTTCCCTTGGGCGAGCGTGTTATCAGGTTAGCCCCGGCGAGGCTCGCCGTTCGGTCACGGGCTTGGAAGGTCGGTAAAGGCAAAGAAGGAGGCCACGGACAACGTTACCGTCACGCATCTGTGTGCAGAGTGGTTGGTGGTGGTGGCCTTACGTGTTACATGGCGCATCAAATCAGTTTTGTTTTTTGGCATTTTGATTTCTTTTTTTGCCTGGACTTTGCGGGCCACACTCGTTTCGCCGGCTGCGGGTTGAACAAAGGTTTGTGGTGGACAAGGCATTTTTCTCATCTACACCGCTAGACAGTGCTGGCGAATGAGGTTGCCGATGGTCGCCTGGTATGGTGTGAAGAAGGCAACTCTTGGGGTCTCTGCATGGAGGTTGTGATAAAAGTCTGGGGTGTGTGTGGGTGGCGTGCGGGTGGTCGTATCGCGGGGGAGGAGCTGGGGGGCAGCTGGTGATCGCGATGACGATTAGATGTCGTGGTGTCAACAAGACCGATCCGGTCCCGATGGGTCTTGAGTTTGAGTCTTTGAACACGCGAAGCTCGTTATTGGCAACAACAATGCGCCTTGACCCTGGAACCTTTGGATGGTACCTGGTCGACGGATTTTGGAAATGGGCATCTGCAAGCGAAGTCTTACCTTGACTCAGGGCGGGCGAATCCCGAGACGACGGGGGTGTCAAAGTGGAAGCGACCAGTCAGGGCAACCTGCCATCGCCCGCTGTCAAAGGGCCCAAGCAATGCCGTTGCGTTGACAATCGTCTGAGGACGAGCTTGAAGGAAGCGAGAGAAAGGTCACTAGAGGTAGGAATGGCATATGGTAGCATAGGATTCACCTGAGCGTAAGGGGAGGTTTCTCGGTAAGAGCTACGAGTTTGGACGTTGTCTTGGTTGGGGGTGAACAATCACCCATTCACGGGAAGCCGCCGAGTCCTAACCAGGTCCTCGGATTCAGGGCGGGCGCATTGGCTGACTTAGCTGGACATGGTTTCCCGCAATCCCCATGCATCAGCGCACTATTATCGGGGCTTCATTTGGGGAGAAATACAATGGACAGGCGCCTGATATGGAGGCTCTCTGGAGAGAGGTCCGTGATAGCGCAGGACAGGCACAGTTGGACCTGGAACCGCCACGACGCATCAATCCGAACTAATCGTTAGCAACGTACTGTTTATCAACAAATCTCCATGCGCCAGTGGCAATGTTTGTTGACCACGAATCTGGGGACGATGGTCGGTCCGCTCGCCTTGTCGGTCCGAGAGCGCGGAAGATTTGGCGCCGTTCACCCATGGATGAGGTGATGCTATCTGGGTCGGACCTTTGAGTTGAGCAGTTCCGCCACACACCCAAGCCTGCGGACATCGCCTTCCGAACCACCGATTCCTAGGATAAGATCTGAGATCATTTGCCCCGGAAATGCCTGATGGGGCTAGCGCAGTGGTTGCGACAGGCACTAGGTTCTGGGTATCTTGGGGGCGCCATCGCACAAGAGGGAAGTTGGAGAAAGTTGGAGAGCGAACAAGAGCCTCTTGGCCGTGCCCCGGGTTACAGTTTCCTTATCTGCGCCACCCACTGGCTCTGGGGTCAAGGACGACAGGGTGTTTTGCTGGGAAAGGGGAGAGTTTGGGCGGTTTCTAGGCAGGGGAGGGACGCCTGTGGCTTTGCAAATCCCTACCATCTTCTAGAGCCTCGAGGTACCTCAGGGCGTGATATCAGCCAAAATGGCTTTATCACCCCACGCTAGGCTAGAAGGTTCCCGCACCCCTGGCCGCAATTGTGCACAATTGCCCGGCCAGCCTGAAGCTCTCGCTGATCATTTGCAAAAAAGGGAAGTCTGGGGAAAGGTAGCCGCGGATCCGCCTGCTGTGCTTGGGAGCCCTGGGAAAAGGCTAGAGGGTTAATCAGAGGGTCAAGATATGGGGATGAGATAGGACTGGGAGTCTGGATGCATTTTGAGGTCCTCGTGATGGCGCAAATGCGGAGATGGAGACGTCCCAAGGTCGACCTAGGCCTCTGGAGAATAGAACTCCATCAGAGGTCAGGGCCGCTGCTCATTTGATCCATTTTGGGCCGAGGATATCTCCGGGATGGGGCGGACATGAGAAGTTGGGGAGGCAAATCCTGGGAGCCGGGATATGTCTGTCTTGGGGTGGTCTCGCCCCGAAAATACCAGCGGGACGCATCCACACGGGCAGAGACAAAGACTGACGATAGTAACCAGGCGGATGGTGTACTTTGGCACGATCCCCCAGAGACCCGGAGAGACCCCGAGGCGGGACTGAAGCGGGCGGAACTCTGGGGTGCGCGCTTATCGCGTTGAATGGATGGACTACGCCGGAGCCAAAATGACGATAGCAACTAGTCGGGCTTGAGCGGCCTAGTGCCCCCCAGACGACCTAGGAACAGAGTCTAGACGAGGGGAAAGAGAATCTGGAGACAATATCGTAGGGCCGGCTATATGGATCTAAAGATGTGTGTCTGGTGATGGCCCAATCTGTCTTATCATGGGCTTTGACGTGGGTCGGCCTGGGAGAGATGACCAGCCCTGAGTCTGGTGAAATCCCCACAGCCGGTCTTGGCTCCGGGCCGCGCGTGCTCGATGTCGCTCGACTATTTTCCTACCTGCGTCTTCTACCAGGGATTTTCTAGCTGTTCCTGGTCCATGTCGGAAAGATTGCGAATATTCTCGGATTCGCACCCGAGTGAGATGAGGTTTGCTTGAGAGAGTTTCCTCTAATCTGGGGTGTGTGGAAGCTGGGGTAAAGGTAGGTTGAATGCGGGAAGCTAGTGTTTGCATAGTCAGAACACAAGACTGCCGACGAAAAAAAAGCAAAACGGAGCGATTGACAATGAGTGAAGCCAGTGCAAATTGGGTCTGGGATGGATGGAAATGGCGCCCTCGTGAGGCATCGTGAAGTCCCTAGGTGGAAGGAATCCACGCCCAACAAGCGAGTCAAGAGCCCACAAGCAGGGCCAGGGCAGCCCCCACCATGGTCTAGCATCAGCGGCGGATGGATGGAGGGACTGGAGGGAGCATGGATGGAGCATGGCATGGGATGGGCATTGCATGGCATCGCATGATGGATGATGCGCCATAAGTTGGGACCTTGAGGGTGGGCCATTACGTACGTGGGAGCTCGCTTTTGTTTTACTTTGCAGGATCGAGTAGTTTAGTTTAGTTAATGAATACGTGCTTGGGTCGGCGGCTGGCTAATAGCGTAAGCCAGGTTCGGACGGATGTCCAGCGCAAGAGCTGACAATGACAATGACGGGACGGATGGAGAATCTTCGGGCGGTCACCGAGCGGAAAGGGAGAAATACAAACTGACTATTGCGACATCCAAGGTCTAATTTTCCCCCAAGCCACCGAGGCACACAGGTCAACGGAGACTAGGGTAAAAGGACCAAAGGCTTGGCGTCATGTCGCAAATGCTGCAAATCCTTAGCTCTGCCGACGCGCCGACTTGACAGAGCGAAGAACAGCCGACGTGGCGGGCGCAAGCAAAGGGCTTTTCAGCGCTCGGCGACAATGACACGACGGCCAGGCTTCGAGACGAGTCAAGCAGAGGGCAGCGGCCCCGGAGCCACTGGATGGAATGGAGAACCAATCAGTCGAGCACGACAGTACATGCCTGCGCCCCACGCCCGGCCGGCCTTGGGCGAGCGGGTGGTGGAGTGAGGTGGAAGGGGGAAAAATCTCACCGTCGAGCGGCGAAGCGCGGCGAGCGAAAAGGCAAGCTGGAGCGCACCGTCCCCACTCGAGCTTCTGGAGGTTCGCCGTCCACCCCTCTTGGCGCCCCAGAAGCACTGGAGGCGCGGCGCCGGGGCGTGGAGCGTGGAGAGGAGATAAGAGACGACGAGAGGACGAGCGAGAGATGGAGAGAGTCGGGTGTCGGGGTGTGGACTCCGGCTCTCCGCCTGGGAAGAAAGGCCAATGTCTCCGCGGGGTGTCGCTGTAGTAGCATCACATCCCCAGTTGATGACAGTCGAACGCGGCCCTCGACCCAGCTGTCGTCATGTTTCCCGTCTATCGCACTCCGCCTGGCAGTGCGCCGTGTGTTGCGGATACGTTCGTCACTCGGTCCCTCTGGGCACTCTGGAAGTGGGACTCTCCTCTCTGCCATCCCGGAGCAGGTTGCTGTACCAAGGCACGGCGCGGCTCGGCGCAGTCTGTTGCGGGTATCTGGCTACCACTTAGCGGTGGTGCCCAGGATACGCTGTAGATATCCTCTATCTCCCGAGCGAGCGGCCATCGGATGGGATGGGATGGGGGCGCCCAAATCTCGTAGCTTCGAGCCTCCTGCTTCTCCCGCCTGGGTGCTGGCGCCCGACCACCAGTCCACCACTCCCTCCAAAACCCACACGCCCACACCCTCTCCCTCCCAAAACTCAGTCACCCAGTGCCTCAGTCAGTCATTCTGCTCAATCAGTCAGCTCACACCTTGACACCCACGCCCCATTGCCCCACGGCTTCGCCCCACGTCTCACGCCCACACACCAACCTAACCCACGCTCCGCCCTATCCCCACCCCTTGCGACCCTGGGGGCCCCGGCCTTGGGGCCCTCTCACCCACCCGCTCCTCTCCTCTCCCCATCGCACGCACCTGGCACCCACTAGCCATTCCTTGCAGCCGTGTACTGTACGTAGCACGTCGTAGCGGTACGCCGGCACCCCCCCCCCAGCGACCTGCCCTGAATGGCTCCTGTTTTACCGCTGCCTGCCAGCGGGTTCAGGTACCCAAACCCTCGCTACATGCGCTGCGCTATGCTGTTGCTGCGTGGGTACCGACCCGGCCGAGCCGGCGTCGTTTATAACCATTTTGATCCCCCGTCCCCTCCCTCGTCCAAAGATTCCCGTCCTCCAAACTGCCAACTACCAGATCCCTCCGGACTTCCCCAGCTTTTGCAACCTGCACACTCACTCACCTTCCGAAGACGCCCAAGGACTCCTTCGCCTCTTCGGTCAACAACATCCACCACACCAAGACTTGAACAACGCTTCACTCCATCGACTTGTCAACGGTCCTCCCCCGACTCTTATCTACGACTACAAACCAGCACCCTTTGTGTAAGCCACGGGTCGACAACAGCCGCTTCACATGCAGCGAGCACAGTCCGCCGTGGATTTCTCCAATCTCCTGAATCCCACAGCATCGCAGAGAAGGATCCGAAAACCCCAGCAGGGTGACGTCGAGATGGCAACCGCAGCATCACCGTCATCAAAGCCGCAATGGCCCCTCCCCGGCGCCCAGGTCTCAGAGAGCTCTAACGAGTTGCCTCGACCCTACAAGTGCCCTCTTTGCGACAAGGCCTTCCACCGCCTGGAGCACCAGACTCGCCACATCCGCACCCACACGGGCGAGAAGCCGCATGCTGCCAGTTCCCTGGCTGCAGCAAGAAGTTTTCTCGCTCCGATGAGCTCACCGCCACTCTCGCATTCACAACAACCCAACTCCAGGAGAGGCAACAAGGCCCAGCAGCACCAGCAGCACCAGCACAGCATCAGGGCCTCCCGCCTCACATGCACTCCGAGGAATGATGGCCCCGCCTCCCGCTCCCAAGACGATCCGCCTCGGCTCCCACCTCAACTTTGGCTTTCGCCCAATGTCTCTCCTCCCCACTCTTACTCGACTTTTGCTCTTCCCCACTCCGCTATTCACTACAACCGCGGCGGGTGACATTTCCATGCTGGCCAAGGCGAGCCACCCAGGTTGGCCCAGGTCGAGCCGAGAGAGCTTCACTGCTCCTCCTCACCCACAACTCGCGCCACCAACCCGTACTACACCCATGGCATGCACAGCTCGCGAGGTCACCTCCCGACCCTGTCCGCCTACCACAGATGTCGCGAACTCACTCCAGCGACGATCCCAACGATGACCACTACAACGGTGCTCTTCGACACGCCAAGAGATCAAGGCCCAACTCCCCCAACTCGGACGGCTCCCTCATCGCCCACCTTTTTCCCATGACTCTTTGTCTCCTACCCCAGACCACACCCCATCGCTACGCCTGCCCATTCTCCTCGCCTGCGACCTTTCTCCGGCTACGAGCTCCCCAGCCTCCGGAACCTGTCTCTCCAGCACAACACCACGCTGCGCTCGCACCGATGGAGCCCCACCTGGAGCACAGCCAGTTCCAGACTCCTCCGCCTACCACGGCCCCCAGGTCACTGGAATGTCGCTGACCGACATTATCAGCCGACCTGACGGATCCAGAGGAAGCTCCCCGTCCCCCAGGTCCCCAAGGTGGCTGTCCAGGACCTGTTGTCGACAGCGGATTCAGCCACAGCGGCAGGAGTTCTGCGGCTGGAAGTCTGGCTGGCGGCGACCTCATGGATAGGATGTAGGGCAGATCACATCCATGGCTTGGCACTTCCTACGACTTGATGACGAACTTGGGCTATAGAGGTTAGACGGAGACGGCGTTTACGGGTTACTACATGCAATCGAATTTCTCCTCATGAGTTGAGCAATCGGCGAGACTTGGGCGGCACTTGTGAAGCGGCCCAGATGACTGGGTGGGCGGGCTGATAGGACATCAAGCTGAAACCCGCCCTTGGGGGGGCTTTTTTTTTTTTCTTTCTCGAGGGATGTGGGACTAACTTGTCGAATTGCGGAGCACTTGGATTTTCCCTCGGGCTTGCTTCGGGGCTGTCGGGGCCACCATACCTCGGCCGGAAAAGCAAAAGTATATTTGATATACCAGGTTTTTTTTATTTCTTGTGAAAACTCGACTCTGTTGTATGAAAGCTACTATTATTATATCTACTATGCTTCACTTTCACACTGCTGTCTTTTTTTTCTTTGTATGCCCCCTCAGCGGTGCATTATTCTGCAGGGACCGGAATGGCAGATGGGGCCGGGCGGGGCGGGACAATCCTCTACTTTTGCGATAGACACAGATATGAGACGAAATATGAATCAGGCAACGAATAATCTCTATTTCACATTACTTTTGGCCTCCACTCCGCCTTGTGATTTACAATGTGCTACCTGCACATCACCGAGCCTCAAGTGACACGGAGGGCCCGTGGCAACCTGTGATGGAGGGGCTGGATTGAATGTCTTGGTCCCCAAATGACGCTATCTGCTAAGGCCGGGAATTTTCTGAGCGGAACCGCAGCAGACGACGATATCGATGCACTAGTGTCGCCAGGTAAGTCATAGCATCTGGGACTATGCTTTGGGCTGGCCTCAACAACTCAGCTCAGCTTAGCCAGCCGCAACGCCCGGGGCGAAAACGCCCCGGAGACGTAATTCCGTTCATCTTCCATGAATTGACGGGGTATGCGCTACGCACTACGCACGAGTTTGCACAGCGCACGGCACAGCGCGCCAGCGGCCTGTAGGGAATGCGATTCCTGCTCGCCCAGACCGCTGTACGCGAGACCAGTGAGTCAATTCCACCAGGTCGTAGGGCCTTTCGCACCCCTCCCGCTCACAGAAGCATCCCCCCAGTCTGTCCCCCATCCACCCCACATGATGGCTGACGAGGCATCTCTCCGATGCCGCCAGCGGGTGGCCCCCCAAAAGTCAGATGTTCGCCTCGTCATCACATGGAAGTGCCCCAGACGACCTCAGGGAGATTAACCCGTGAGAGAACAACTCGTGTAGGGGTCAGGGAACATAGGCAACCTCTCCCGGCCACGGCAACACGCTCTCTTGGAATGGTGGCATTGGCGGGATTTGGCCTCCGTCGGCGTCAACATGCAACTACCATCTACGAGATAGCGTGCTCGGTACCTAGCCAAACCTGGAAGGGGACTTGGGTTTTGTGCCGTCGTGCAACAGTTGCCGCGCCGGCGCTGGGGCCATACAAGTTTATCGGGCGATGCAACCAGTATATCTGCGGGAAAAGGACTGCATGTCAAGTCCCTTGCCGCCTTGGGCTGCGTACTGGCTGCACTGGCGGCCGGCACAAGGAAGGAAATAAGAAAAGAAAAAAAAAAAGAAAAAAGGGACCAAAACCCCCCATCATCCTGGGAAAGGCTACTAACGACAGCCCCGTTGGGGGGTGGCTCAGCTCCCCCAGGATCAATAGAGAAAGCGAAAGCCACACATTACACCACGCCCGCTTGTCTCAGACGGCTATTTGCTTGTCCGCTTGGGGTAGCGGGTGTACGACGTGGGCGGTACCTTTGGACCGGAAAGTCCCCGCCTTGTTCCAATGTAGGCAACACACACACACACAACTGCACAAACGTAGGTAGTTTGCGACACCCAAGCGCCCGGTGGGATCACGTCAGCTCCTGAGGCTTCAAGCGAGCTGCGCCTTGCTGAGAAGTAAATTTCTTCAGCTCTCGCTGGTCCCTTGGCCGGCTTGGCAGGACGTTTCTTCTGGGCCGCCTCTACCCCAGCGTGAGGAACCACGTTGCGGATGCGAAACAGTTCCAACCAAGGCTTAGGAAGTGGGAACAGCGGCGGTTTCGACGGCCGTGGACCGCGAGGGATTCTGGCTATTCTGCACGGATTCTTCCTGAATACGGAGTAGACGGAATCCTGTTCCCTTGGGCGAGCGTGTTATCAGGTTAGCCCCGGCGAGGCTCGCCGTTCGGTCACGGGCTTGGAAGGTCGGTAAAGGCAAAGAAGGAGGCCACGGACAACGTTTACCGTCACGCATCTGTGTGCAGAGTGGTTGGTGGTGGTGGCCTTACGTGTTACATGGCGCATCAAATCAGTTTTGTTTTTTGGCATTTTGATTTCTTTTTTTTGCCTGGACTTTGCGGCCACACTCGTTTCGCCGGCGCGGTTGAACAAAGGTTGTGTGGACAAGGCATTTTTCTCATCTACACCGCTAGACAGTGCTGGCGAATGAGGTTGCGATGGTCGCCTGGTATGCGTGTGAAGAAGGCAACTCTTGGGGTCTCTGCATGGAGGTTGGATAAAAGTCTGGGGTGTGTGGGTGGCGTGCGGGTGTCGTATCGCGGGGAGGAGCTGGGGGGCAGCTGGTGATCGCGATGACGATTAGATGTCGTGGTTGTCAACAAGACCGATCCGCGTCCCGATGGGTCTTGAGTTTGAGTCTTTGGAACACGCGAAGCTCGTTATTGGCAACAAACAATGCGCCTTGACCCTGGAACCTTGGATGGTACCTGGTCGACGGATTTTGGAAATGGGCATCTGCAAGCGAAGTTCTTACCTTGACCAGGCGGGCGAATCCCGAGACGCGATGGGGCAGTAAGATAGCTGAGCCCAAAGCTGACGAGTAACTTGACATGTGTGCGCCCTCGAACGGATAGAGTCAGTTCGGCGGTGCAGGGACCTGAGGGAGAGGGTGGTAGGTGGGCAGTCGATACGACGCATCGCGGGTCGACAACCTGATCCTGATCCAGCCACACAGAGCCCGCGACTGGACGAGTCAACCATGGGCTGCCGCAGATGATGGGGAACTAGAAAGCGATTTCAAGCGCTTCGATGGACATGATCGTCCCGCCTGGCAGGCCTCTAATGCCACGCCGGGGCCGGCTGGCTTCGACTCCCGGCCCCCAGGCACCACCCAAAAGACCCGGCAACAATACGCCCGTCACAGATGCTGCGCACTGTCTCAAGATAGTCAAAAAGGGAGGCAAAGAGTCAAGGACAAGTGTTGGGGGTTGGGGTCGTTGGGCATCCGACTCGGGATAGTCCTCTTTCTCATCTGCCGCCAGCCCATGGTTGACTCTGTCCGTCGCCGGCTCTGTGTGGCTGGATACAGGATCAGCGTTGTCGACGCGATGCCGTCCCATCGACGGCCCCACCTACCAACCCTCTCCCTCAGGTCCCCTTGCAACGCCCGAATGCTCTACCGGTTCGAAAGGCGCACACATGTCAAGTTACTCGTCAGCTTTTTGGGCTCAAAAAGCTATCTTACTGCCCCCATCCG
>PPHJ01000141.1:0-15444 GCA_002991585.1 Ilyonectria mors-panacis
AAATGTTATTATCATCTTTAATAACAATACCCGTATTAGGGACATTAATTGTCGCTAGTATAGGCTCGTATAAAAAAAATTCAGAGCTATATGCTAAAACTATAGCATTAACAAGTAGTATAATAAATTTAATTATATCATTAGTGATATTTATTTTATTTAATAATAGTACTAATCAATTCCAGTACGTACAAGAGCATTATAATGTTCAATTATTTGATATTTATTTAGGTGTAGATGGTATATCAATATATTTTATATTATTAACTACAATAATAATGCCTATAGCCTTATTATCTAATTGAGATTCTATAAAAGAAAATGTAAAATCTTATTTAATAATAATGTTATTATTAGAATCTTTATTATTAGTAGTTTTTATGGCATTAGATATAATGTTATTCTATATTTTCTTTGAAAGTATACTACCCCCATTATTTATATTAATAGGTTTATACGGATCAGATAATAAAGTAAGTGCTAGTTATTATTTATTCTTATATACATTATGAGGTTCTTTATTTTTATTGTTATCTATATTAAGCATATCTTCTATAATGGGTAGTACAGATTTTGATACTTTATTTAAATTAAATGTAGAATATAAAACTCAAATATTTTTATTTATAGGAATATTTATAGCATTTGCAGTAAAAACACCTACAATATTTTTAAATAATTGATTATTAAAAGCTCACGTTGAATCTCCATTAGGAGGAAGTATAGTATTAGCGGCTATTGTATTAAAATTAAGTTTATATGGTATATTTAGATTAATATTACCTATATTACCTAAAGCTTCTTTAGATTATACTTTTGTTATATTTACTATAGCTGTTATTACTATCATATACGCCAGTTTTAGTACATTAAGAACAACAGATGTAAAAGAATTAATAGCATACAGTTCAGTTTGTCATGCCTCAGTTTATTTAATAGGAATATTTAGTAATACTATACAAGGATTAGAAGGAAGTATAATATTAGGATTAGCTCATGGATTTGTATCTAGTGGTTTATTTATATGTGCAGGTGGAGTATTATATGATAGAACAGGAACTAGATTAATATATTTCTATAGAGGAGTTACTCAACTAATGCCTATATTTGTAATACTATTCTTTATACTTGCCTTAGGTAATTGTGGTGCTCCATTAACTTTAAATTTCCTAGGAGAATTTATGTCACTTTATAGTATAATAGAAAGATTACCGGTATTAGGGGCTTTCGCTTGTTCTTCTGTAGTATTCTCTGCTGCATATACTATATATATGTTTAACAGAATATCTTTTGGTGGTTCTTTCACTAAATTTATAGAAGAAAGTATATATGATGTAAACAAAAGAGAATTTATTTTACTATTTATATTAGTATTATTTACTATTGTATTTGGTATATACCCTTCTTTAATATTAAACGTATTAGATTATTCTATGAATAGTTTAATATATAGTATATAAATATATATAAAATATATATATACTTTTATTTTCCCTACGAGTGATGCAGAGAGCACGTATTATAATCAAATTTAACAAAAATAAATATGCCTCAATTAGTACCATTTTATTATATGAATGAAATAATATTTGCTTTTGCAATAATAGTAGTTATTTTATATGTATTATCTAAATACATATTACCAAGAATAGTACGTTTATTTTTATCACGTATGTTTATTAATAAAATATAATACGCTACAGATAAATCTATATTATTTAAGAAATAACTTTCTTAACCAGTAAAATATATATAATATATATAAAAAACTGCTTAGCTTGCTTAGCTATATTTTTTTATATATGTTATGTAATAAGGCCATTAAAAAAAATTGGCAGCAAGCTAGAGTTAAGTTAGGTTAAGTCTATATATATTTTTTGCAAATAATTAGCTATTTTAAGATTTATATATAATAGTAGTAATATTACTACTAGATGTTTTTCACAGAAACACAGAATTTATTCACAGTAATAAGAAGTCCCTTAGATCAATTTGAAATAAGAGATATATTAAATTTAGAAGTTTTAGGCGGTAACTTACATTTATCTTTAACTAACATAGGATTCTATTTAACAATAGGAGCTTTAATTATATTAACTTTAAGTATAGTTTCAACTAATTATAACAAATTGGTTAGTAATAACTGATCTATAGCCCAAGAATCTTTATATGTTACTATACATAGTATAGTTACAAACCAAATAAACCCTAAAAACGGTCAAATCTATTTCCCATTTATATATACATTATTTATATTTATATTAATGAATAATTTAATAGGAATGGTACCCTACAGTTTTGCTTCAACAAGTCATTTTGCATTAACATTTGCTCTTAGTTTCACAATAGTGTTAGGTGCAACTATTTTAGGATTCCAAAAACATGGTTTTAAAATTCTTTTCACTATTAGTACCAGCCGGTTGTCCTTTAGCTCTTTTACCATTATTAGTTACTATTGAATTTATTTCATATTTAGCTAGAAATGTGTCATTAGGTTTAAGATTAGCAGCTAATATAACTGCGGGACATATGCTATTAAGTATATTAAGTGGTTTTGTCTATAATATAATGAATTCAGGATTTATATTCTTTATTTTAGGATTAATACCTTTATTATTTATTATAGCTTTCTCAGGTTTAGAATTAGCAATAGCATTTATTCAAGCACAAGTGTTTGTAGTGTTATCTTCTTCATATATAAAAGATGGTTTAGATTTACATTAATAAAAATGTTAGCTAGCTGTATTTCAGCTAAGTATGTCTTGGTAAAACATACCTTATTTTGAGGAGACTATACATAGACATATACGCGCTTCATATAAGCATGCACATATATGCATTTTATAAGTGATAATATTTAGGAAAGTTAGGGAACAATAATAATAAAAATCCTATTAATTCAAAAGGAATTAACTCAAGTTATATAATAACGTAAAGAGAAAATAATATAAAATTATTTATATAATTAAATACGCAATATATATCTCATAAAAGAGTAGTGCTATATTCCATAGCACATTTGTGTATTCATGCTTATTTTTTTAATAGCTTTATTTCATAGCATATAAAAAAATATAGTTATAAAATATAGCGGTAAAAAATTATAGTATTTTTATGGACCAATGAGTTATTTAGCCATTTTAACATTATGTAGCTTAAATTATCCTTATTACTAGGCACAAGTAAGTGCTTAATTAAATTAGATCGATAAGAGATATAGGATAGTTCTATATCGACAAAAATAAAAGTTGAGTTTGGTGATGGCTCTGATTGAATGCTGTCCAAGTGCTTGACACATGCTAATCGTACGTTTTAATTGTACTTACCCTATATGTAAATATAAGGCATATATAATTAAAAAGTGGTGTACAGGTGAGTATAATGATATTCTTCGCCGGCCTTAAAGTGAAGGTAAATCCTTCATAATAAATAAAGGAATAAGAGGGATGAAAAGAAACAAATCGGATGATTTATAAATCGTCCCTACCCCTTCTTTATGTTTCCGCTTTAAGAGGATAATAAATATCTTCGAGATAGGTAGTAGTTAAGGTGATGACTTAACTAGCCTTAGACTCTCGTAGTCGAAGCTGAAAGGTTGATCGACCACATTGGGTCTGAAAAAACCCCAATGCAAGTTAGTACAGCAGTGAGGAATCTTGGTCAATGGCCTAACGGCTGAACTGGCAACTTGGAGAAGTGGCAAGTTTTATAATTAATAGTAATTAATATTTCTATTTTTATAAAATTCTATTAGAATTGAATGAAGCTTTGTTTATATATTGATAATGACAGTATATATATCGTGTCTTGACTAATTGCGTGCCAGCAGTCGCGGTAATACGTAAGAGACTAGTGTTATTCATCTTAATTAGGTTTAAAGGGTACCCAGACGGTCAATATATCTTCTATAATGTTAGTACTTGACTAGAGTTTTATGTAAGAGGGCAGTACTTGAGGAGGAGAGATGAAATTTCGTGATACCAAAGGGACTCTGTAAAGGCGAAGGCAGCCCTCTATGTAGAAACTGACGTTGAAGGACGAAGGCACAGAGAACAAACAGGATTAGATACCCAAGTAGTCTTTGCAGTAAATGATGAATGCCATAGGTCAGATCTAAATTTAATGTTTATAGATTATAGAAGCGCCTGAATTGGCAGCTTTGCAAAAAATTATAAATATTAAAAATTATTTGGTCTATAAATGAAAGTGTAAGCATTTCACCTCAAGAGTAATGTGGCAACGCAGGAACTGAAATCACTAGACCGTTTCTGACACCAGTAGTGAAGTATGTATGTTGTTTAATTCGATGATCCACGAAAAACCTTACCACAATTTGAATAATTTTATTACAGGAGTTGCACGGCTGTTTCCAGTTAATGTTGTGAAACTGTGGTTTCCATGAAATTAACGTAATCCCTGGCTTTATTTTTGTAAGCTTAATACAGCTATTACGATAAAGCATTCGATCCTGAAAATTTGGAAAGAGAAAGGGGACAAAGACAAGTCATCATGGCCTTGATATTGTGGGCTATAGACGTGCCACATATACCTAAACAAAGAGATGCAAAAATGTGAATTTAAGCTAATCTCAAAAAATAGGATATAAATTTTAAGGATTATAGTCTGAAATTCGACTATATGAATAAGTAATTACTAGTAATCGTGAATCACCATGTCACGGTGAATAGACCTTGGATTGGTACTAACCACTCGTCACATGCTGAAAGGAGCATGCGCAATAAGTTTGCTTTCTTAGTAATAAGTAAAAAAAACAAGTAAGTTTTATATATTCTTTTATTGGGAATCTTCGTATGCGTGGCTCTAATTAGTGTTAAGTCGAAATACGGTTCGTGTAGTGGAAGTTGCACGGGATTAATTAATTTTAACCATAATAAAAACATATAGTATATGAATGCCTAGTTTATGTGTAAAGTATAGCTATATATGTGGTGGGTTATTTTACATGACAAGCATATATATGTGCACTTCATAGAATTTCTATGAAATACTGAAGCAAAGCTAAAGCACATATTATATAAAGGAGGGTTCCTTTATTGGTAAGAAGGGTTGAGCTGTAAACTCAATAGCTATAGCTTTTAAGAGTTCGAATCTCTTGTCTCCTAGAATTAGTAACTTAAATAGGTAAAGGACTTCCCTGTCACGGAAGTAGATGTCGGTTCGATTCTGATCTAATTCGGTGTAGGGAAAAGTTTCCAATGGTAGGGTAAGATACTTGCTATGTATTATGTTTTTACATTTAGGTGTTCGATTCACCTCTTTTCCGTGTGTATATCAACCTGTTCTACTTATGTCTAAATATGGATGGATATAAGAAGCCGTCTTATATAAGATAAACTATAAGTAGAACGATCATATAAAATGCTTCTATAGCTCAACGGTAGAGCATAATACTGTTAATATTATGATAGATGTTCGATTCACCTTAGAGGCTTAAAATATGCTGTGTAAAGCTATAAAATAAAACATAATATCTATGACCAATTTGGTAAGAAGTAATTTTCAAGATCATCCGTTCCATTTAGTGTCTCCTTCACCATGGCCTTTTTATACAAGCATATCTTTATTTGCTTTAACAGTAAACGCGGCCTTATCTATGCATTCTTTTAGTAATAGTTATATAATATTCTATTTCTCACTTTTCTCTTTAGTAGCTTCAATGTCTTTATGATTTAGAGACATAGTATCTGAAGGTACATATTTAGGAAATCACACTTTAGCCGTGCAAAAAGGGTTAAATTTAGGTGTAATCTTGTTTATAGTATCAGAAGGTTTATTCTTTGTAGCTATATTCTGAGCATTCTTCCATAGTGCTTTAACACCTACCGTAGAATTAGGTGCACAATGACCACCTATGGGTATAGACCCTGTAAATCCATTTGAATTACCATTACTTAATACAGTAATTTTATTATCAAGTGGGGCTACAGTTACTTACGCACATCATGCTTTAATAAAAGGTGACAGAAAAGGAGCTTTATACGGATCTATATTTACAGTTTTATTAGCTCTAATATTTACTTTCTTTCAAGGAGTAGAATATAGTGTTTCTTCATTTACTATCAGTGACGGTGTATTTGGAACATGTTTTTTTCTTTGGTACAGGATTCCACGGATTCCATGTTATTATAGGTACAATCTTTTTAGCAGTAGCTTTATGAAGAATAAGTTCATATCATTTAACAGATCATCATCATGTTGGTTATGAAGCTGGAATATTATACTGACATTTTGTGGACGTAGTTTGATTATTCTTATATGTGTCTATGTACTATTGAGGTTCTTAATATAAGTTATTGTACAAAAATATATATGCGTACTTCGCCAGAAGAAAAAGAAAGAATAATAAAAATAAAAAATAAGCACGAAAAGCAAGCTTAACATTTTACAATATTATTAAAACTTTATCCTGCAAGTACTGCGATAACAGCGGTTATAGGTTAATTGGTAGACTTGTCGATTTCCACTCGATTTGCGTCAGTTCGATCCTGACTAACCGTATTTTAACTTTATCATAATTATAATGTTACATATTTAAGATTATTACTTATTATAATACCGGCTAATTAACTTTAGATATCTGGTTGATAGAGCATACATGTAGAGGTATTTATACATCCAGGGTGCGTATTTTCAGGGCTGCCTGCTTCATATAAGCATGCATGTATATGTATGCATGCAGTACACATAATAAAATCAGTGTACATGCTTTTACCTTATAATAAAAGCATAGCGCCTGTGTATGCATGTATGTTTACGTTTACACACTAGCCTGAAAGTTATAGGAGGCTTCGCACATATATGTAATATATTTATATTTATAGTGATAAATACATAGCTATATATCAAAGAAATATATCCTATTTTTAAAAGAAAACCTTTAAGGGTAAAATAAAATAAATAATGGATCAACTCGTGACAGTTTATGAGATTTTCTCTAATGGTTATTTAACCGGTTCTTTGGATCTAATAAGCATAATGGCTTTATTGTGCGGTATAGCAATAATAATAAATAAAAACCCTATAATCTCAATTATATTCTTAATTGGATTATTTGCAAGCATAGCTGTATATTTAATATTATTAGGTTTGACTTTCATTGGTCTATCTTATCTAATAGTCTATATCGGAGCAGTATCAATATTATTCTTGTTCATATTAATGTTAATAAATATTAGAACTAGTGAATTACAAAGTAATAATAAAAATAGTATCCCTTTAGGGTTATTTATAACATTATTAACTAATTTCACATTATTCCAATTATTACCATATTATATGGCAATATTAAATAATTACAGTAATAAATTAAATACAATAATTTACTACTTGCCTTGAAATAAGTACACTGATGTAGTAAATTATATAAATAAAAATACAAATATAAATAATGCAAACGTTATGTTCGTTTCAAGTAGTAATTGAGATGGAAATATGGCAGAAACTAGTCATATTTCGGCTATCGGTAACATATTATATACAAGTTATAATATGTGAATATTTATGGCAAGTTTTATATTACTATTAGCAATGGTGGGGGCTATAATAATAACAATTAAAGGTGAAAAAAGAAAAATTAGTTCAATGGTAGAGCGATTGTTTTACACACAATAAGTTGAAGGTTCAAATCCTTCATTTTTCAACATTATTATCTTAAATAGATAAAGTACATTTTTTCTTCTGGCTTGCGTGTGTAAACATGCATACATAAGCACAAATAAACAGCTAATTATTTAAATATTTCTAGCACTAAAATACTGGCTGCGCAAGCTAAAACTCTTCACATTAATAAAAATAATGTTATGTTTTAGCTAACGCTAGCACACATTTTCTGTGTAGAAAAAAGTATGCACGCATCTTATTACTTTAAAAGATAAATAATTAATTACTTAAGATTTTTTTTTAGTAGCTTTATTTCATAGCACGTATATAAATATTATAAGTATATATGTGTAAATAAGATTCCTTAACTTAAATGGTAGAGTGCATTTTTGATAAGAATGATATCAGCGTTCGATCCGCTGAGGAATTATCATGAATTGGTGAACATATTATTATGAAAATATACTATTAGCTTAGCGAAGCATACTTTGCCTCTATAGAATATGTATTGTGTAAAAACATGTTTACATATACATAGATTGACAGCTTACATATCAAACTAAACTATTTATAAATAAACACACACATATAGCTTTAGCTCACCTAAATTACGAAGCAAGCTAAATATTGATAAAGAGAATTGGCCGAGCGGTTTAAGGCGGTAAGCTTGAGTCTTATTAGGTTATATTCTAACCACATCCGTTCAAATCGGATATTCTCTGAAGAGTGTAGTTTAATTGGCAAAATAGGAAGCTTCAACCTTCAAATTCTTGGTTCAAGTCCAAGTACTCTTGTTAAAGCTAAGGCTGCTTTGCTGCTTATTGGTAGGTATAACTGATTCTAAGGGTGGCTGACTAGCAGTATTTCATAGAAGCACGTCTATATGCATTGCTTCTATATGTTTCACCAGCCTCAAATATATATTTGTATATTACGGATTAGGGCCGGCTTGGGTAGGCACTTCGTTTGGGACGAAGACTAGTTATGTTCGAATCATGATAATCCGATACTTAGAATTATTAGAGATAAACTTTGAATCAAAATGAAATTTTGAGGATAGTTAAATATTATGTTGATGTACTTTTGTGTGCTGATTTTTTTAATAGCTTTATTTCATAGCACATATAAAAAATATAGCTAGCAAAATAATACTATCATAATAGCCTTATATAAGGCAATAAGATTCATTAATTTGAATAAATAAGTGTATAGTTTCTGTATGTGTAAACATACATGCATACACAGGCGTGAATTTTTCTATACGGAAAAAGAAAAGCCAAAAAGAAATAAAAATATAATATATTATAAAAATAACAAAATATTTTTATACTATTTATACTTGATATATAAATTATAATTATATAAATTAAGCATTAATGATGTTTATATAATTTATACAAGTATGGAAAGAAATTATTATAGAATTTAAGCTATATATTAAAGAGAATTATTTATATACATGTATATGATATATATCAACTCTAAGAGAAATTAAATAATAAACGAAGTGAATTGAAATATCTTAGTAACTTTAGGAAAAGAAATCAAAAGAGATTCTATGATTAGCGTGAGCTAAAATAGATAAGCCTAAAAAGTAAAATGGTTAATAAACTGTTTAAACTAAATGGGGAACCTTCCTCAAAGGCTAAATATAATATATAAGCGATAGTGAAAAGTACCGTGAGGGAACTAAAAGAAAAATAGTGATTTTATAAGCAGTTCGGAAAATTAAAAAAGTTAGAACGTACCTTTTGCATAATGGGTCACCAAGTTAACATTAGATGCGAGAATAGACGTAGTTAAACCGAGCGTTAAAATAACGTAAAGTGTCTAAAGTTAGACCCGAAGCCTGGTGATTTTACCATAATCAGGATTATAAAAGTCCGAACCGATGATTGTAGCATAAATCTCGGAAGAATTATGGTAGGTGTAGTGAAAGACAATACTGACCAGGATAGCTGGTTTTCTGCGAAACCTATAATAGTAGGCAATTTAAGTATAATATCTTAGCAGGTACAGAATTTAATCTCAGACAAGACATTAAATGTTTTATTTTGTACAAATGGGGGGATCATGAAGATTTTATCCGTGAGTATGCAGACTCGGAATGGCAAAGATATATCTTAAATTATCAGACATAGAATGATAAGGTTGTATGTCAAAAGGAAACAGCCCAGAACAAGAGTTAAGGTTCCTAAATTATTTGTTGAGTGAAATTAAGAAGGTTTTTATTAAAGTCGACAAGGAGATAGGCTTAGAAGCAGCCATAATTTTATGACCTCGTAACAGAGCGCTTGTTAAGTTTTAAAAGCATCGAAAATTTACCGGATCTAAACAATATACCGAAACCTTGTCCATGATAATTTATAATAATAAATTTATTATAATTAAATGGGGTAGCAGAACGTTGAGCTAAATTATGATTTTTATTTTTTAAATGAAATTATGTGTGGGCATGCTGATTTTTTATGTGTACTTCTTACGAAGCCTTAAAAATATGCACGCATGCAAAACTGCCAAAATTTAACTCAAGCGATAATGGTGACATGAGTAACTAAAAGAAAATTTTCCGCCTAAAGCTTATGGATGTAATTAAGTAACGGCCTCTAAGTTTATATTATCTAAAGATTTAAACGATGAGATAATCTTTATTACTAAGGACGACATTTTAAGTGAAAAATGTACTGGAAAAATAGTAATATATTTATATATATATGTATATAAATGAAAAGTAACCGTACCTAGAATCTGAAACAAGTAAGCTAGTAGAGAATACGAAGGCGTAAATGAGCTAACAATCATAAAGGAACTCGGCAAATTGACTACCGTAACTTCGGGATAAGGAGAGCTCATTATTCTTGATTAATATCAAGTAAAGAGGAAGAAGCATGAAATAGTGTTGTACGACTGTTTAATTAAAACACAGCACTTTGCTGAAAGATTAAAAATCTAAGTATAGAGTGTGATGTCTGCCCGGTGCCGGCTGGTTAACAGATATAATTGGATATACTAATATCTGATGTAGACGGAAACCCCGGTTAAAGGCGGCCTTAACGTGAGGGTCCTAAGGTAGCGAAATGCCTTGGCCGTTAAATGCGGTCTTGCATGAATGATGTAACGATACAACAGCTGTCTCTATGATTGACTCAGTGAAATTGGAATAGCTGTGCAGATACAGTTTACCTCTAGTTAGACGAGAAGACCCTATGCAGCTTTACTGTCACTAATTATAGAGTATGATAAACAATTTTCAGATTATAAGGTAATTGACTAGATGACAATGAGAATCCTTTATTTTTTTTTCATATGAATGAATTGGTTTAGGATTATGAGATGTTTATAGCTATGGCTATAAAAAAATCATTTTAGTAAATCAACCTAGTTCAGCTTATTTTTATAATATAAGTACCCTTTGGTAAGGAACTATCGCTAGGGGACAGTTTATGTGGGGCACAGACCCTGTAAAGAGTAAACAGGAGTGTCTAATAATTTAAAATTATTTTGTTTGCGCGATTTAAGGTAGTTTAACTATTTTTAATCATATAAAATTATTTATATGTACATTAGTTGTATATATATTTAAAAAAAGGTAGGATTTTCACTATATAGAAATTAGAGATAATTAAAAACATTATGTACTTAGTGACTAATGTTTTTTAACTATTATTAATATAATAGTTATGTTTAAAATATCTAAAAAGCTCAACGGCTTAATCTTGCCTTACTGTTTGATTATCAACAAATCTTACAGTTGCGTAAGCAGGGCATAGGATCACAAGATGCAACAAGGAAAGATCTTGGATTATTGGAAAAGCTACGCTAGGGATGTTTGTCCTTTAATATTTTATTTTATGTTGTATGCTTACATACAATATTTGTATAACTTTCATGGAACATGTATAAGCATTGCATGCTAATTTTTTATATAATAAAAAAAAGTATAGCGTGCGTTATTTAATAGTGCGTGCCTCTATGAAATAAAGCAAGCACATAAATAGAATAATTAATAAATAAATTGGGTAAATTTCAAAAATTACTGTGCGCAAGCTATTAGTAAATTTGAAGCGAAATTTATCTTAGCATAAATTATAAGATAAAAACGTTCAACGACTATAAGGTGAGTTATATGCAATAAACAATAATCCTTTTTAACACCCAACATTTTTATTATATATATATATTAAAAAAAAAATAAAACAAATAATATATAGCTTACATATGAAATCAAATATAATAAATAATAATACAAAAATGCGCGTTAGCGCTACAATTTTTAATAATAATTTAAGAAAAAATTCTAAAACAATACTTTTAAAAAGAAAATTAGGAGATGTGGGAATGACCAAATATTTACCTTCTTTTTCTAAAGAATGAAAAAATACTATATATTCTTTTAATAAAAACACATTAAAAAATATACCGGTTAATGATTTAAATATTAATAAAATAATAAAAGGTTATTTTAATTTATATTTTAAAGATAATAAATACACAGGATCTAAATTTATATTACTTAAAAGAAGACGAAATCTGTTAAGAAGAATACATGTAAGTAATGCAGAAATTAAACATACTAATAGTAAAGCAATAATTACTTTGTATACTATAAATAGAGAAAAAAATGTATTAAAAAAAAAATACTTAAAAATAAACAAAAAAATAAGTAAAAGATTAATAGCTAAACGTTATTTTTTTATTATATAGAAATAATATACATAAAATTTATAATATATTAAATAAACATAAATATGCAGCTAGCGATCGTATATTTATAAATGATGTAATAAGAAAAAAAGAATTTATAAAATATAAATTACAATATGTAAATAAATTTATAAAATTCAAAAATCTTTATTTAAAAAAAGTTTGAGGTATTATTCTTAATAAATACGCAAAAAAACATCTAAGATTATTAAGAAAATATGATTTATTATATTCTCTTAATCAATATAAATTTAATAATTCAATATTTTTACCTGTATTAAGTAATATACTTAATAAAATTATAGGAAAGAATATAGAATATAATATAATTAATTTAAAATCTGTTGCATATAATACAGATCTTTTTACTAATGCTTTAGCATTAAAAATGAGAAAAAAAAGAATAAATTATATTAAAAATATGTTTAGTATTTTAAATAGAGCATATTTACCTAATGTAAATACTATTAAAGAAAGATCTAAAGGTAATGGGTTGCTTGCATCACATAATAATACCAGCGGCTTCGAAGCAGTACATAAAGATTTAAAAATAATCTCTAATATCACACATAATAATCTATCTAATTTATTAGTAGCTCAGGCTGCTCCGCAGTCAGTAGGAATATACCGTATGAATACAGTGGAAAACGCAGCTAGCGCTATCCATAATAAAATCTACGATTCTGTTGGATACAAAAATATGGGAGGTATAAGATTAGAAGTTAAAGGAAGATTAACTAAACGTTATAGAGCGGATAGATCTATATATTCATTAAAATGAAAAGGTGGATTGAAAAATATAGATTCTTCTTTTAAAGGTTTAAGTTCAGTTTTGTTTAGAGGTAATTCTAAATCAAATGTAACTTATTCAATAACTAAATCAAAACGTCGTATTGGAGCTTTTGCAGTAAAAGGTTGAATAGGTGGTAAATAACTAGCTAATTATTATATTGGCTGTATAGTATAGCCATACTAAAAAAAAAAATATATATAAAATAAAAATGAAGACATAGTCTGAACCATTTTTGAAAAAAATGGAAATAGGGGCATAGCGCTCTTTATGATAACACATAGAACAGGCTAATTTGCGCAAGAGTGTACAAAATGAGTGCGCGGTTTGGCACCTCGATGTCGGCTTAACTTATCCTCATGGATGCAGGAACTATGTAGGGTGCGACTGTTCGTCGATTAAAAAGTTACATGAGCTGGGTTAAATACGTCGTGAGACAGTATGGTTTCTATCTTCTAGGGGGAATTAGAATATAATAAGAACTAACTTTTGTACGAAAGGAACAGGAAGAATTAAACTTGTAAAAGGGTTAAATAATAGTTACTAATCTATGGTTTACCTGTTGTCTATGTGCCCAAATATTAAATATAAATAATATTATTTATATCTGTATTTTTATACATAGGGATGTTTCTTTCACTAAGATAAATGTATAGCATAGGCACGGCAGGAAAGCTAAGTTGGTTAAAGATAAGTGCTGAAAGCATATAGGCACGAAGCTTATCTTAAGATATTTCTTAAATATGCGTAATAGATTATTACGAAGAGCTATATAAACTCTTTATAGGCTTTATCCGTACGAATCCTGAGATTTTTAAGAATAAAGTACTAATTTCATAAATTACTATTTATAAATATATCATTCAAAAATAAACGCCTGATTAGCATAAAAGTAATGCAATTGTTTTGTAATCAATAGAAGCAAGTGCGATACTTGCATTGGGCTTGCTATTCCTAAAAAAGGATTAGTAGTCAAGTGGTAAGACATAGCTCTTTCAATGCTACCATCGCAGGTTCGATCCCTGTCTAGTCTATAGCGGGTTAGTGTAATAGATAACATATTCGGCTCATGCCCGAAAGCTATGGGTGCAAATCCTGTACCCGCGTAGGGCTATAACTTAATAGGTAAAGTGTACTGCTCATAACAGTAATTATAAGTGTTCAAGTCACTTTAGCCCTAAAGTCTTTTTTCTGGCATGCTTCTGTGAAATACTGCATGCAGGAATAAATCAACATAATAATCTGTATTAAATTTATTAGAGAATGTAAATAATACATGATCAGTCGGATGTATTCGGTCATTTAAAAAATAAGGATAAATAATAGATAATCTGATCATTAGATCATTTAGAGAATAAGAATGAAAATTTATATAAAGACATATTCTATGAAATATAGCGAGCGGTATTTCATAGAGCCAGCAAATATCAGTATAGATAAACCCGAGTGGTGAAATTGGTAAACACAACGAACTTAAGCTTCGTAGGCTCTAAGCCTTAAAGGTTCAAGTCCTTTTTCGGGTAATAGATAGGAACAAAGAGTTCCTTTTTTATATGTGCTGCTTCGCAGCTTTAATGTAATATCTTTAATTTAAAATAGATTATCAAGTGTCTCCTCTATTATATCTCAATATATAGTTGAAAAGGGTTTGTGGAGGTATAGAAATGTTTTATATCTACTGTATACTGATTTTTTCATAGCTTTATTTCATAGCATATATATAAAAAAAAGTATAGGTATGAAATAACTTATGTGTAAGATCGGAATGGAGAATTATACCTACGTTCCATGCTGATTTTTTGATCTGTGTATACATACGCAAGCAGCCTAAAAAACACCCGCAGCGCAGAATTTCGGTTTTGTTTTGGATATCAGTAATGAGAGGGGTATTAGCCTCTCTCAAAACTGATTGGTTAATGTAGTGCCAGTGTATTTGCTGTAACCTTACTTAACCGCTGCGGTTTAAGAGATTTTCACAGCTTGAAAATCATTTTTAATTCTGAATATACCTCAGCTTAATAGGACGATATTCTCGGGTTGAGTAAAAAGAATAGCTTTATTTCATAGCATATAATGAAAATTTTTATTTAATCCTAAAAAAATTTAGCAAGTTGGCTTCTATGAAATACAGCACGCAGCTTAAAAAAAATATAGTTATAAATTAAGTTTAACTCATGCTTCGCTAATATAATAAATGAAGATGGCTAAAATAGTAGTTGAAAAGGGGTGAGATACTTACATCAAGTATATATCAAGTACGCATGCATACATGTATACAGATAGCCTTAAAATGAAATATATATACTAAATTATTATATTTTCAGGCTCAT
>PPHJ01000143.1:0-84879 GCA_002991585.1 Ilyonectria mors-panacis
AATGCGGGCTCTCTTTCCTAATATAGCAGGGGTAATTCATGGTTTGCCAGTCTGCCCGTTATGCATACGCTTGGCGATGATCTCGTCTGGTATAGGCCTATGTTACACTCATTCCATGTTACACTGTATCCCGGGATTGTTCGCTCTCCTTCTTAATTGACACTGATTTGCGGGGGCCTGGGTCACTCTGGGCTGCTCTTGCCAGGGATCATGTGCTCAAGTCAGCAGTCTCATGGGGAGGATGACCATCACCCTGTTCGGTGGCTCGTTATTTAACGGCACTATTGATATGTTCAGCAAACTAGTGTGATAAAGAAGAAATAAGATTGGCGTCACACTCCTAGCGATAGGTTCTTTCGTATGGGTCTCTTCATACTACCGTTACTACGACGTGAATACGCCCATATATTTGTTAGTAGACATACTTAACATGAGATAGACCTCGTCCAGAGCACTGCGACAATGTTTGCAAAATCCCATGAAATGGAAGCTTTTATGGTATCGCCTCTTATGCCGGCTCGATCCGGCGGGTAGGTACACACGTATTCCCTAGTAGCCGAGAGGTCGAACTAGGATATGAGTACAGATGCTGACCTTAACGGAGGAGATGGTGACACGTTAAGCAGGGCTGATCTTTGACACAAGGCTCTCATCTGTCCGTATCAGTGTAAGAGACTGTAGCGCCCGTGCTGGTGGGAAACTTTGTATTTCTATGAAGGTAAAAGATGGACAACCCCGCATCACACCATGGCCGTGGCTGAACATGCCTCTCCCAGGGTATCTAGAATCCTTTCAATGACAGGACAAAATGTTATTTTGGTCTGGGACTATTTGTCAACTCTAAGGGCTGCAAGCAACGTGGTCCAGTTCGGCTCTTTCCGAGGTGCAAGGATGCTACCCCTTTTTACTCAAGCTATGATCTAAGATTCAACTACGGAGTACCCATTCTAGCTCCTGTCATTATTTCGGGACGTTTTCATGGAACTTCATGTCCTAGACTCTCAGCCACGTGAACTCGATTATCCTTTACCAGCCTTGGCCATTACCATGATGCTTTTTATATATATATATATATAGCTTTAGTGCGTCTAGCTGCGTCTTTCTTTCGCCAATGCGCGGGCGCAGGGCGTAATTGTCCTTGAACATTTGAAGCTTAGATACCCACTGTAGGCGACCCTGAAACGCTTGCCGACTGGTTTTTAAAATGCTCCTCAGCGTGAATACGAGGTGCATTTTGACATTGCTAGAAAAAAACGGGTAGTGTGCGTCTCGCAGCCAGTGGATGGTGAGATGTTTAAGCCGAGAGATACCCACGAAAGAAGAAGGTAACCGCGCGTGGGTCTCATTTGCGGTTGAGGCTTAGACATTGAGGCTTAGATCCACGTACCCACCACGAGCGAATGGGTGTGGACCGAGAATACTCAAAATACCAATCGCCCAACTCGAAGTTGGATGAGGTAGGCCCTGTACCCGCCCGTTCCTGTTGCGGCGTCTGCTTCTGCGAATCCTGTGGGGGATCGCCGGATGGTGTAGGGTCGGATTGGCGCAGATTGACATTGCCGCCCACTTGCGCAACGTCCTTGTCCTGTTGCGCCAAATCAGGTATCCCCAGTGAGACATGAGATGGGTGTGAGGGGACACTGCTGGAACTGCGCGAGGAGGGGCGTCAAAAAGCATCTATTCTGCCTCACTATCGGTACTTTACTCGGCGAAGATGATGCCCGCCGTCGGTGCTGAGCGGTTAATTCACTGCGTACACAAGATTAATGAACGAATGAATGAAATTTATTCCGCCCGGGAGGACTAACCTCATAGGGCCAGGTGCACTAGGCTATTTACAGTTCTAAGTTTATCGTTCGCATCTCCCAGAAGCCCTACATTCTTCCTCGTCTGCTGATCGGTCTTGCCTCGCTTGACTCTGTGTAATAGGCCTGCTTGAAGGCCAATTTCTCCAAGTGTTCAGCATCCTATTCTTAGCAGCTGAAGCTTGGTCTGCCAACTGGAGGCTGTTTGATATTAGTATCGCCAGGTTTAGCTGCTAATTTAGTTGGTTAGTATATTATTCAGTCTGGTTTGCATCAAGTCTCATATCTATAGCGAACTTAATTGCCGCCCGCACCGCCTGTAGTTTAGGTGCCTATGTTGGGCTATCTGATGCTGCCTTTCCTCCTAAAAAGAACGAGAGGCTTTCTATCTTTACCTGTTCGAACTTTTGCATCCCTTCCCGCTGTACATCCTACTTCATACACCGGAACAGAAAATATTCTATTGTCTCTGCTGCTTGTCTACAGTCGCATATGTCTGATTCTGCTGCTCCAATTCTGTGCAGGTAGCTGTTGATCCTCGCTATTCCTATGCGCAGCTGTAAGAGTATATCTGATTCATGTCTTTCAGTCCATCATACAGGGAGCGTATATGTATGCCTGGTAACGCTTTGTCGATACGCTTCGAATAGTTTCCGACCCTATCGGGCAGAGTCTTCTGGGGTTGCTGCTGTGCGATCGCTAGCCTTATCCGTGTGGACCGAGCTTGGTATGCTGCTTTCAAGTATTGATTTGTATTTTCAGAGAAAATAACTAGTAGAGGCGCAGCGCGTCTACCTACATAGACCCTCTACCTTGCATCCCCTTGGATCCTATTCCGCTCCTTGCGCGAGGCACTGCCGGTTCGCAAGTCAATACCAGTTTGCTCCTTAAGTACACCTCTACAGCCAACCTAAAGCCCCATCCTCGATGGCCATCTTCAGAATCCTGTCCTCTTAGTAGATCGACACGCACATCCGTCCTCTTAGGCCATATAGAAAGTCTCATAACTGCAGTCCGCCCACCTAGGGTTCCGTCGCTTCTATTATATGCCGCGCCCCGCAGATTATCAGTTCTATTTCGCACTACCTCACAAGATCTCTCTTATAAGGCCGACTATATCTCGCAGAAGTTTGTTCACTTGCATCCTCTCTGTACCCAGAACAGCCGAGCAATACAATATCACCCCTCCTACTAACTAAAGTGCCTTATCGTTCTCTGTGCGGGTTTAAGAATGCTATTCCTTCTCATTTGTTTTCGCTGTAACTATTTATGCTTTCTATCGCTTATTTAGTGCATCTTGGTGTTCTTATAATAGAGCAGCCTAGAAGCACCCCAAGGGTGTCCTCTTCCACAACCTATATATTTATCATTTGTAGGCTCAATTTTGCAGTTGCATTTCAGGTGGTTTTTAAAGTGTTCCCTTGTCGCTCGTGGAGGGTAGGGCTCGTGAGCCCTATGGCGCAACCACCGCCCAAACCAGCGGACAAATGCTGGTTGGTGATGACTCTTCTTAGCTCTGCGAATGCCTCGGAGGCAAAAGACATTCCCAGGTTCCCAGCCGGCACCGCGAGGAGGTGAGAGTCGTCGCCAGCCGTACACAAGATGGTTGGCTGCAATCCATGTCCAGATGCACAGCCTGATTACCAAGCCTACTCCGGTGTAAGGGGCCGGAAGGACCGGAAGAAGAAACATGTCAGCGGCAACGATTGGCTGATTCTGTCGATGGCGTGTGGAACCTCATCTGATGGGTCGCAATTGAGTTGCCATGACTCAGCTAGAACACTGGCGATTGGTCTGTTTACGCGGAGACAGATGCAATCTGCTTGGAAGGGCTTACAAGGATCATCATCCTGCATTCACTGAAATGCACCCGTGACTGCCAGCCTCATTCTACTTGGTGCCTTGTTGGGCACCGTTGCATCCTTTCTATGCGTTCTATATTTGTATCAGGCTGTGAGGCCGCCTTGACAGCTTACGTACTGTCTCCAGTTGTGACACGTTCCCTGAATCACTTCTCCTCCACTTCGTTTCTACCTTTCAGGCTCGTGAGAGACTACCGGATTATAATTCTTTAGTAGCTATAATTATCTATTTAAATTATTATATAATTTTCTTATTAAAATAGTCTATTAGAGTTATAATCTTTATATTATTAGACTATAAGTTTATATTAATCTTATAGAGAGTTTACTTAAACTGTATAAAAAATTTAACTAAAGGCTTAAAATTCTATTAAAGCTTCTATAGCTACTACTCTATCTTTTTTATTTTATTAAAGTTATTAAAAAGTTATATAAGATATTCTAATAAAATAGTTAGATTCTATTTATATTTTTATTTAATATACTGTATATAGACTAATATAGAAGACTAAATCTCTATATCTAGCAAACTGTATATATAGTAAAACTAAATATTTATACCTCTAATTACTAGTTTATTAATATACAGTTTTATATATAGTATTAAAATCTAAGCTTTTTAGTCTTTAGTATTTTTATTAAATTAGTTAGAATTAAATAGAACTTACTGTAAGCACTATAATTACATTGCTTTTTACAGTTTAGTAATTTACTTTTTTATTTCTATAATAGTAGTAATAAGCTTAGCCTCTTAGGCATTCTACTAGCTAGTTTTCTATAAGGTTATTATATATTCATTATATTTATTTATTATACTGTATATACTGTATTAACCTTTAGATAATATAAGAGGACAGATCTATTAGTATCGCGCAGAAGGAAAAGCTATATATTAATCTATCTGAAGGTGTAGAGGAAGAGAAGAGTCTTCTCTACAATCTCAAAGCGAGCCCCTTTCTAGCTAGCTATAAGGGCAGTCTGTCCTGACAGTATAATCCTAGATATAGTATAGCTATATCCCTTAGCTCTAGGCTTCAGCCTGTAACAAATCTTAACTATTAAGAGTACCCTTATTAATATCTACTGCTATCTAATAGCAATACTCTAGCAGGTAGATATTACTAAAGAGCTAAGTAAGATTATTAATATTAATATAGTTGTTAATATTAAAGGGGTTAATATCAGTAATATCAGTCTCTATATTAGATATTTTATCTTTATTTATATTAAAGACTTTATTAACCTCAGGCGAGAATAATACATCTAAATTATCTGTATTATTAAATAAACACTGGTAGCGCTATATACTAAAGAGGGTTTAAAGATATAGACAAGAGGATCTTAGATTGTAGAGATAATACGAGTAGCAGCTGAGTGAAATTGATACTGCCTCGTTTCTTAGAGAAAAGAAAGAGAGGAAAGGGAGGTGAGCATGCTGCCCTTCGCGGGAGCGGGAGCTACTCTTAATAGTCGAGGGAGCTATTTCTGGCTCTGTTGCTGACGGTAATACATTCTGGACGACAGGCCTAATTCAGGGTACTGGCTCGGTGGAGCAAAATTATTTTGGGTGGTACATCGGATGGAAGAAGTCATCATCCTCAACCACATCCAGATGGTCATGCGGAGCCAAAGACACGATGGATGCACAATGGGTTGACAATAAAGCCGTTGATGTCAGATTTGAATACAAAACCATTCACTTGGTTGACTCTACTTGCCAATACAGTGATCAACATATCTGCTGGCCATCTCTTGATATCTTATACCATCTTCACCCGCAGCCCGGGCAAAGCTGCCTGCCTGTTAGTTCCTAAACTTACGATACTGGATCTCGTTTTGCGCATTTGACAGGCTCCACATCCCAGAGCCATCGCACCAGTGTGCATCTTGTACCAATGTCCCCGGTTACTCATGTCGTAAGTAACAGCACCACACAAACTACAAACGCCGTGCCTCCCACCCACGCCGGCGGCCGCCCCGCCCCACTCGTGATGATCTGCTCCGGCTCGTACGTAGTTGGCGTCGTCGAGTTGGTCGTTCCGTTCCAGCAGTACCTCGCAAAGCAGTCTACACATTTCGCGGGGATGTCGGTCCCTGTGCGGACCAGGCTGCGCGCCAACACCGCGCAGCCTACATACGCGAGCCAGTCGGAGTCCACCGTGCCGTTGCCCATGGTCGCGACATTATATCCGTTGCGGATGATCTAGTCCCGCTCGTCGTCGCTGTACTTGAGGTCGAAGGTCGAGACGTTAGAATAGTACGTATAAGGCGCGTTAGGTAGGTAGACAATCAGCAGTCCCGAGGAGGTGTTGGTGTTACACCTAAAAAAGGTTGGGCGTTAGTTTAGGCTGAGGTTGACAAATATATTTTAGTCTGGCACCAGTAGGAAGTTGCTATTATTAGTTGAGAATCCGCTTAAGGACTGCTTGTATGTTGCTATAAGGGTAATGCTGTTCGGCCATGTGGTTAGAGTGTCGGTAGAGCCGTTAACGGCAAAGATAACATTAACTTATCGCTCGGACAGAGTGAGAGGATACAGGGGAATGTTCTGCAGGTCCTCGCCGCCATCAACAAATATAAGGACGGTGGTGTTCGCGTTCATATTATCGCCGGGATTATATCTATAGAAGGGATTTAGCCAGCTAGCGATATCTCTATTCTCTTCGCCAAGTTCCTCCAGGGTCTTATTTATAGCCTGCAGTAGGAAATCCAGAATACCTGACACTTTGTCAATCTGTAAGAATATCTAGTTGAATAGTAACAATAAGGTCCCCATAACGAAACCGGTATTATTAATACCTACAATATAGTGCCTGTTGCAGTTAATAGTCCTATTGGTGAAGTTAGAGCCGACATACCTTAAGGGCGCAAAGGCAGCAGCCCCTATGTCGTAGGACCCCATTTCCTATAGGTTGAACTTAAATAAAGTAGAGTTAGCCGGTACCTAAAGCTATCTGAACGGTCTCTCTAGCGCAATAATAATAGGCATAGGTGCTCTAGCCTGCGCGAACTCGGTGTTATTTGCAATAGATGAGAAGGTGTATGCTGCAGCAACAGTTAACTTGCTTCTCCGCCTGTTGCTGTGCGAGCTATACCCAGTCCTCCGTCACCGGCGTTAACGAGCTGGTACGACAAAGACCTGCCCCAGTAATTAGTTATAGTCTTATTGAAACTAGCATTAAGTTTATCCTCAATATTCTAATACAGCTTGCAATAGTATTATGCTGCAGATAGATCCGCCAGTCCTGGATGTCACTAAAGTAAGCCAGTATCGTCGCCAATAAGTCAGGAATAAAGCCAATAAACCTTCAATAATTAAGTCACTAAACCGCCAAAGGTTGCTAAAAAAGCCACTAGACGAAAAGATAATAGACTCTACCGTTATAAAGTTCTACATATAGAGGCTTCCGACGAGCCAGCTCCCACCAGACAGTCCGCTGAGATACATCGCCGCCTGAAGGATGCCACTGAGTTGACCCTCGCCCACCGAATTCACAGTACGGTTGTCGAACGCTGCGGTCGCGCCCGCACTATTCATCAACACCCGGTAACCCCCGCCAGAGATGGTAATGCCGATCTGCGGCACCGCGCTGCCGTTGCTGACGATGTTATCGATGTATGCATTAGTGTCTATGTCGCTGATGTTAGCTCGACTGAGAATGGCCTTTAACGCTGAAATGGTATTGTTGCCACGGCGCGGCAGCCATGCTGTTTCCTCGCCGATAGCGCCGTCGCCGTGCGGATGGAGGGCCGCGTTGCGGGGCAGGAGACTCGGCTAGGGGCGTAGCCGTCGGGGGCATTTGGTACGGCTTTTTGCTCGAGCAATGGTAGCCTTCCAGTATCTGGGGAGACGCACAGCACCGCTAAGTTATTGAGTCAGCGCAGACCCGTCCCTAATGCTGGACTCTTGACATACTGGCAAGCAAGGGAAGCAGAACTATTACTAGGATGATCCGACCGCAAGTCAATATCGTATAATGGTTGAGGAGTTCTGGTGGTGGCGGTGGACTGCGAGCTAGTTAGACTTTTGTTGAATCGTTAACCCGTTTGGATGGTGACGGAGTCTTAAATGGAAATCAGTGTCATTAGCAACCGAGTATGCGGCCTCAATTTCCTCTCCTTTTTCGAATTTCGTAAGTTTGTTGCAACTGAGGTTCAAAGGTTCGTAAACCCAAAACCATAGTCATGGGCCAGGGCCCTTTACTACTATATAAGGCCAAATCTCACATCCATGTATCGCATGTAGCTTCAGGAAAGATCCCAGCCAAGGGCACGTTGTTGCTATCCTGGGGTGGCTTGCCTTGTTAAAATAAGACGTCACCAATGCCCAGTGGAAAGGGTGACGTAGAGCAACCGTATTAACCCAACCTCGTACAAGAGGGTGTACCACTGTGATTTCGTCAACATGATAAATCTGATCATACAACGAAGAACACGAAATCTCATTAGTCCGCCAGTAGCCACATTTCCACCTTCTGATTTAGACCTTCGCTGGTTCTGTTGGAACGGATGAGGCTTTCTTCGCCACAAGATCATCCTTCACCAGGACGCTCAACTTACCAAAAAATGAAGACCGCAACAGCCTGCTTCCCGGCCCCGCCCAAGACCCTGACCGTGAAATTCCTCCGCTGCGCAAGAGTGATGGAACTTGTTTGGCCCGACATAGTGAACGTTCCAGGTCAAAGTCACCCTATCGTTCGTCCCCATAACCAACGATCCGGTATGTGACAGACCCCTCAAACCCCGTGCCGACGTGGCGCGACTTGCAGCGCCACATGCCGCTCTCCCCCGCCCGGATCTCCTGGGGCGGCTGCGACTCCGGGGCGTCCATCCATTCGCCGTGGTCGAGTCGTGGGGACTCCGGCTCGAGGTTGAGCTCCTCGTTGGTATGGTTGAGGGCCACGACTATGAGCTTGCTGGCGGCCATTTTTGACGTTGATTTTGAGAGATTTGTCGAGTGGTTCGTCCGTGCCGATAGTCGAGCTGGGAAGTAAATAGTGGTTAATATGAGCGGAAGGACGAACCTTGAGATGGTTCATCTACGAGTATGTCGTCAAGGAACGTTTGCCTGACGTCGGCATGGGCTCGTCCTGATGACATGTCCTAGCGAACCTTATATCACATATGGAAAAGGTCGAAACCAAGATTAACGATCACATGCTTGCAAATTGGTATCACAGAGAATGCGTGTCGTCATTAGAGGAAACCCTACGCCTTCTTCTCAGCCGCTTGATGTCGAGCCGCATCATCACCGCATCATCATCAGGTGACCCTGACAAGAGCGAGGTGTGCTAGGTTATCTTCTGTGACGCAATTCATAGCAGAGGCGTTGCAAGGCCAACTTACATAACCAGCGCCTAGATGACGTTTATCTGAGTATCAACGCTTTGGCTTGAATCACTGCAAAGCCGCCTCAGCGAAACAACTCGCCTCACACTAATTGCCGACGCCTTTTTCTCTTCAAGCGTACAGCTCATGCAGGGGGGTAGCTTGGGTATCCGTCACTCCATTGCTTCCCCATTCTAGACCCTTGAAAGCCCGCCATGCTTGATTGTTTCTCCACAGAACCCAGAATATAGTATTGACACATCGCTTCCTCGGCTCCCATCACCAGTAGAACCCGGCCCAGCCAGGCCAGTACTATGTACTGTTCTCCTGTTGTATCCGCCGGGGCCGGGGCCGCCATGGCCCGGGGGGTCTTGGGCTCCTCACGCTTCACGCAATTCAGCAGAGGGATCGTCAAACCGTACATCTCCGTCCGCCCTTCCGGGTCGTGCTGGTTGGTCTCGACGTTGATACACACATCCAGCGTGCCGTCGTTGCCAGCTCCGTGAGTCCCCAGCGCTGCTGCTTTATGAGTCGTACCCGCCCCGACCTCGCCCTTGTGAAGAATGCTGTGCCCATCGTTGCCCACGAACGTCTGCGCCTCGCCGTCCAAGGGAGCCTCGGCACCACCGTTGGCACTCGCACTGTTGGGGGAATTCTCCGTGATAGTTGCAAAGTTGCGGCCGGCATCGTGCAATGGTTGTGGTTCGCCGTCTTATTCGAGTCCCCAGGGTCTTTGTTGAAGAGATTGAGGAGGGTCTCATCGGTCTTGTGGTTCATATGGTGAATCTTGTTCCTGCGAGCCAACAAATTCGCAACCGCTTGAGGTGGAGGTTCGTTGACGATGGCTGACGAGATCACATTGACCATGTAGCGGTGATCTTCCTCGGCGGGAATCTGAAGGTCGGGGTTCGAGTAGAATCGCCCCAAGGCTGCCAGGTGCACATCACCTCCGAGAATGGTGATTCGCACCGAAAAGTCCGCTGCTACTTGTTGAAGCTGCACCATCAACTCGGCGCGTTCCTTCTTGTGAGTCCTCGCGGTGTAGTGATCGTCCAGATCATCCAGCAGATCGATGCTACCATCAAAATGGTTGAACAAGCCGCCACCGAGACCAAACCGCCGGTTGAGGAACTTCACAGAGCCCATCACTGGGCTTCGGAAGATATTCTCGAGCCATGTCAACCGCTAACAACCTTGTCAGCCTCTGACCAGTTTCCCGCCAAATTCGGATAACGTACCGGGTAAGCAATAGGAATGCCCAGGAGCAGGATCAGATGCATAATGGGCTCTCCCAAGTTGGCAGCAGCTGCCAATTCCGATCGCAGCTTTTCAAATACGACCTCGTATGTCTCTGGATAGTTCACCTGATGTCTGGTACGCTGCGCACCTGGTGAGCACTTGTTTTGTGAGCGTTCCAGGGGCACGCCAACCTCGGTTCGCGCGTCGATGCCAACGAGCGCAATTCGTGCACCAAGTCTTGCATACAAGTTGTATGAGTGCTCAGCCACGTAAGGTCCCCGCTTAGGGCCAACAATGTAGAGGGGGGGTCGTTCTTCGGAGGTGTAACATAGGTGTCGATGAGCTGATTCGGGTCGGGTTCCTGCGTATGTTCTGCGATCGGAGCATGATCTATACCTAATGAGTCCTCTATTCACATCTAGAGGAGACAAAAATACCCACCACTCGTGTAGGTAGACGCTAGGGGTGGCATATGATGCTGGAAGAGCATGTAGTACTTGTGAGCAGTGCCACCGATGCCCCGGAAGACATCGCAACGCATAAAGTGGTCGACATAGGATCCAAACCCGTCGATGATCTGGACCTTGATTAGTAGATGTCGCTCTGAAGAAAGCATCCAAACTCACATCGTGGTCGTCCCAGATGTTGATCTGAGGGATCTGCCCATTGGCCAACGCAAAGGGCTCAGTGTTGTACCACCGGATATAATTCTTGAGATAGTATTCGTCGCATTTCGCTCGGAGCATTTCGGGGAAAGGGTAGTCCCTCCGCTTCGTCGGATTCCCGATGTCCGTCCATTGCCGCAACGGGCCGTCAATTCTGATTCCGTCGTTATAGATCTGGTCACCGCCTCCGATCGTGACGTGCCAGGGCCTCGCTTTGTGCTTTCTCATCACATCGTTCCACAACGCCGGGCCGCTCCATGCCGCCTCGTCGGTTCCTACACTGAAGCCGTTGCACGAGTGGAACATGATTCGCATCGATTCAGTTGCGGCAGGGACGAAGAAGTTATTGACGTGTGGCTTGTAGTCGGCCGAGAAGCGCATGTCGGGGATGGCATGTTCGTAGTTGGTCTCTGTGGCTTCAATGGGGACGTTGATGTCGAAGGCCCAGAAGGTGTTCCGCGGGTCCGAGTAGAGGCAATGCGACTCGAATCGGGTGTCCTCGGTCGGCTGATCGTTGACATGGTTTTGGGCTGCGGATTCAGGATGCTTTCCCTGTACAACTCGTCGGAGGGTCAAGAAAGGTTGGTGAAGAAGTTGCCTCCCGCCGCCCTTGACGACAATCAGCACGCTCCCGTGCCAGAGCCCCTCGTGCATGCGACGATAATTCAGCAGAGGCCCGCACACGATCTCCTTACCGTCAGGAGCCTCAGACCCATCCCCCTGAGTACTTCCGAGAGGGTCATCTCGAGTCCCTTCCATGGTCGCGTCGCCAGTGCCACGTGATGGGCTAGTAGTGCCCACCACCGTTACCATGTCCTTCAGGCTCGACGCGCGAGGAATTGAGAAAGCTGTCTAGGTCGCCCGTGCTACCAGTCTGGACGGGGCTCCTTAGTGACGCATCGTCAAAGAAGCCCAGAGGGTGGGTGTGCGATACTTGGGAGGCAGAGAACCGTTGTTTGTCTAATTCATAAGTGTGGCTTAACTTACAAGTTACAGTGTCCAGGAGCTGGATCTGAGGACATAAGCGGGTTGCGGACCTTGTCTTGGTAAACGGTGAGAAGAATTGAACAGCCATTACTCTAGCTGTTAGCCGTGGCCACGACGCGACCATCAAGATGGGCCAAGGCTTGATGCACGTCGCGACTGGCGTCACGTATGCCGACTGCTAGAACTGCCGTTGGAAGCCCGTCCTCAGCATTCAGTCCATTTTCACATGACAACAGCTCCCGAATATCAAAAGAAAGAGAGGCGGACGGCCAGTTGTAGTGGCGGTGAGCCATGGCCACGATGCAACCAATCAAGGTAGTCTAAGGGCTTGATATTAAGCTTTCAACGCCTTGTTGGTTGTAGATAAACCTATAGTATAATGCCGCTAGCCCCGTGTCGCATGGAGGGGGAAAGAGTGGTGTTGTTACTTTGCCTGCCGCAACGCCGACCAGCAGTCCAAACCAGAGGTTCGGGAAGAACATCTTAACCTAGCCGGCGAGTGCGCCCGCAGAGCCGGTTCCGTATGGCTGGCCCGGCGGCAGGGTCGCAAGCACAACATAGTGCCCACAGACCGTGCCGGCATTGAACACATAGTCGTTACCTCGAGCTAGAGGGAAGTCTCCGTCGTGTACTTTATCGAAGAGACATAAGGCGGCACGCGCCTCGATCTCTAGGGGGGCAATCCACGCAATCGTGTAGAGCGCTGGATCGAGGCTAGGCATCGTGGATATAGTGTTGCGTCCTTGGGGGACGCGGAGCGGTCGGCGGCGGCGTTGTTACGGACGGCGAGAGGCGCACTGTTCGTTTGCGTGCGGTCAGCGGCCAAGCTGGCGACCCCGGATTTCGATTCGTCGACCGCAGACCGCCCCCAATCGCACACGCCGTATCGAAGACGCTGTCCTCTCAGCGCAGTAGATGTACAAATACACATTGGGTACCGCCGATACCACCTTCTCCAGTGGCCTCTCGATCGCCGGCACAAGACATCGACCCCGGGGCGACTGCCGGATGCGGACTGGGTTAGTCATATGATGAGCATCCGTCATTGTAACCAAGCCGTTGATGGTGTTAAGAGGAGCCTCCTATGGCCTCCAGTGGGCCATGATTTCGGAGTTCGGCAAAACGCATGGTCCGGTTTGGTTGCTTGGTAAGGTGACCTGATCGTTGATGTACAAAGTGTAAATAAGAGCTAATACGTGCTGTATACAACATGATCCGTGCGCCAAAAACTTAAAAAGGGTGGTGTGAACAGGGGTTGAGGCGGATGACCACTCCAATTTCACTGCAATTTTAGCCTCTGCTGGTGACCTGGGACTACAGAAGCGTACTCATTGTCCTGATTGGAAAAGTGTGTGGAGGTTGGTTACCCTCCCGTCATGGCGGAACTAGTGGGGCCCGAGATCGTAGTGGAGCAGGACACCCACCGAAACGACCGAGTCGCGTGGCGGAGCCCACGAGCAAAGTCCAAGACACGGCGCAACAGCTCGAAGACGCCGCAAAAGAAACGAAAAAGAGATACGCGACGCGAACGCCATCGATTGAAGGAGAGACCGAACAACCGAGCGAAGGCAGGAAGAGCAGCAGCAGCAGCAGTAGCGATGGAAGGGCGATGCTCCAGAAAGCATTGGGGTTCCAGACAAGGGCAAAGTCGTTCCACGTTTTGACAAGTGGAATTTCGCTGACACGGAAGAGCTGGCAATCTCTAAAACGGGCGTGATCAGCAACGAAGGCGATTTCCTCAGGATTCTAGCTGGAAACTGGATAGAGGATTGTATGCTCGGATGAGGGAGACCCTTCTGGAGGCCGGAAAAGACCCGAAGGAGGACGCCGTTAATTTTGATGGCTGGGATGCGCCCTGTCGGGACGATATCATTCGCCATATAGCTTGCGCCGTTCACCAGCTTCAGACCCTAGTGGGTGGGTGTTTTGATTCACGACGACGAGCATACCGGGAACGAACAGGTGCCGGTATGGCGTTGTCGTCCCCGTGGCTCAGCATCACAAGGGCGTCCTCCTCTGTGTCTTTCCACTTGTGTTCGGCAATGAAGATGTGCTTCTCTGTTCTCGTAGGAAATATCAACCCATGAAGTAAGGCCAGTTTCACCAAAGCTTTCCAGCATCGCTCTCCTTAGAGATGTACCGCGCTTCCACCTTTCCAACTCCAAGCCTTTCATATCCTTCTCCACCTTGTTTCTCTCGAACAAGGAGGAAGTAGTAAGTCTTCCGAGGGTCTTTCTTCCCGTTGTCGTCGCCCATGCCAACAACAACACTATGTTTGAACTCAATCCTGTCCGCCACATCGAACCACAAAGAACCCACTTTCCTTGGCCAAGCGAAAGCGGTCCTAGCGAAAAGGGCAAACTGTTTACCATCTTGACCTATCTGGCAATCTTCGAATCGCCTCACTTTAACAGTCAATGTGACCCCATCGTCGGTAAAGTCAAGGTCTGCAGAGCGCGGAACCATGAGTCTCTGCTTCGCATCCGAGATAAAATCAATGCCTCCAGGATACGCCATCCAAGACCATGATGGCACCGTTCGATCTCCGTAGCTGATCAGGGCCGTCTTGTCCTCGTTGGTCCGCTTCCATAGGAGAAGAGGACCAAGAAAGCAACGAATGATCCCGTATCTCACTTCAGTCCGTAACCCATGTCGCATGCGCTCGAGCAGGCTGTAAATCGCAACATCCCTGTCGGATTCAAAAGTAAGGCCGGATGTTGAATACTTCTTAAATAGGAATAGGACAAAATCAACGGTGCGCTGATACCCAGACTGGCTGAGTCGATTGGGAAAGTTAGGATCGAGGATGAAGTACTGCTTCCCGTGTGGCCTGGAGTTATGTCAGACTTTGTCACACGCATTACCGTTGACTGCAGACTTACGGTTCCAGTTTGGTAAACTGTTTGCATCGTACTCCGTCCCCACACTCCCAATACGTGTGTGTGGCGGCAAAATGGATAATTCGCCGGGACAGCACCCGTTCTTGAAGTACCCAAGCTCTCTTCATAAGGGCCCCCTCATCCACGTCGTTGTCGAAGTCGCAGGCGCAAGTCGGCGTGCTTGGAATGCCTTGCATTCTAATACCAGAGGAATCTAATTTTGGCTTCAGGAAGCCATCTCCCCAGCCACGCGCTGAACTCGCGGCAATGGTGCAGTAGGCGCAGGTAAAGACATCCTCTATTGTCCTTGCTTCGCTTTTCCAATCGCCGTCGGGCCCTTGAATGATGCAGAGGGCATCAATCCAGTGTCACACTGAATGGATAGGATCACAATGATGATGATGAAAGCTCTTGATTTCTAGCTAAGGGACGGGCCTAGAGCCCGTCTTTTATACATGATGAAGACGGCTGCTGCCGGAGGCGGCAGTCCGTCGCCGCCGCACAGGGGCCGGGGCCCTGTGGGTCCCGGGGTCCGGGATCGCGGTCACAGGGCCGGCGATGTGGTCTGAGAAAGAAAGGAAAGTCGCGTTGTCTAGGAAAGCCGGAAATGAGGTTATTATGCGTCTCAGGATGACCCCGAAATGTGACATCCAGAGGTACTGCTTCCCAAGTTGTCGGGTCACCCGAACCGCATCTTGAAATGTCCTGGGCAGCTTATTGTAGCTGAAGTCCTACAAACGATCTTGGTAGTTTTCTCGGGTAGTGCAAAATCGCTTCTTTTCTTCCTCCGTTGGACGGCCCCAGCAATGCGAGAGCACAACGTAGTCTTCCCCCCGAAGCCGCTCCTCGATGAGGTTCAATTTTTTGGGATCACCAACAAAAATAACCCTCTTCGGCCAAAAATTCACCTTTCTTTGCGGCTACTGGCATTGAGTGTGGTTTTGGTCGCAGTCCCAAAGCCACTTGCACAGCAAGAGAGAGTATGGACAGCCGGGAGTAGAGTCGGAGGAGACAGTATCATGGGGAGCATTCTCCAGCAGTGCTCTGGAAAATTCCTTGGCGAATTCGCCGTCACCACTGCGCGTCCAAGTTGTCTACAGAGAAGGGTCAAATTAACAAGACAGCTAAGACTATATCACAGACGTCCACTTACCTGCTAAACCAGCAAACAAGCCAAAGGTCAGCAATCAGTCAATCACCGCCATCTCGTCCATCTCAGAGGCGTCCACTTACTACCTGCACACCAGCAGACACGCCAAGGTTAGCAATCATCACCATCTCATCCGTCTCAGAGGCATTCACTTACATCCTAAATACCAGCAGACACGCCAAGGTCAGCAATCATTGCCGCCTCGTCTATACAGGAGGCATTAACTTACAAACTACACCAGCAGACACGCCAAGATCAGCAATCATCGCCATCTCGCCCATTTTAGAGGCATCCACTTACACGCTGCACCAGTAAACACGCCAAGGTTAGCAATCATCGCCATCTCGTCCATCTAGGAGGCATTAACTTACAAACTACACCAGCAAACACGCCAAGGTCAGCAATGATTGCCATCTTGTCCATCTCAGAGGCGTCTACTTACTGCCTAAACACCAGGAGACACGCCAAGGTTAGCAATCCGCCATCTCGTCTATCTCAGACGTGTCCACTTACCCACTACACCAGCAAACACGCCAAGGTCAGCATGTATTGTTAGTTCGCAACCTATTGCACATACCTCCTACAGAGTGTGATTAGTATCAGCGTATCATGTTCATGACCCTCAACCGTATACGTACAGACTGTATCTCGGTTAGCTTTTAAACCCAGTGCTTTGGCTGGAGTTTGAGTCTCACTTCAAATTCGTGATGAATCCAGCGACGACCTTGTTCCTCTGTAGATGCCATTTGAACACTGGCGTTTCCTGCCAGGTATTGTCAGCTCGGGCAATGGGTATCTGGCAGCATTTGGCTTTTTACTTGGCCGTGATTAAAAAGCAACCACTCTGGCTTAACGGGCAACCTTTTTGTGGCTGGACCCACATCATTGGGGCTGGACACCGATATCGGGTTTTCACACCAAAACCCCTCTTTCTGTCCAGCCTACGTTTCCTTTGTCCACCCACACAATTGAATACATAACAAGCCCCCAATTTGAAGTCATCACCACAAGCCCTCACCACAAGCCCTCACCACCTATAATGAAGTCTCTTTTCGGATGTAAATTCCCCAGCCTTGCAGCTGCGGAGGCGGAAGTACATTCTGCCGCCAAGGCTGCCGGCTACAGCCTCGTCGTACAGACTAAGAAGCCCAACGCCGCCGCGCCTTACAGAGTGGTATTCCGCTGCTGTAAGGGCCGCAAGTTTGCCTCGCAGTCATCCCCAGGGACCCACGTGACCAAGAAGAGGAAGACTAGCACCCAGATGACAGACTGCCCCTTCAGACTCGCTATTCGGCTGCAGCGCGGTGGCGGCACCACTGGGGGTGGAGACAGCTGGGTGGTGGAGTGTGTAAACCGCTTCAACGGCAGCGCACATAACCACCCACCCGCGGAGGCAGCGGCATTCTCACGATACCGTAAGGAAGCTATTATGAAGCTCAAAGACGATATTATCACTCGCTGGAATACTGGCATGCCACCTATCCGCATTCTCTCAGAATTGCAGACCCACCCTAACCCCGACGTCCAAGCTACTACCCGGCACGACTTACGCAACCTCCTCAATCGACATCGTGAGGAGCAACTTGCGGGCCGTACGCCGCTTCAATGGCTGTATAGCCAGTTGCGATCAGAGGACTTTATCTTCGAGGATCTAAGGGACGAGAAGAACCACATCTTATGCCTCTTTATTGCACCAAAGTCCGGGATTTCTCTTCTTCAGCAACATCCCGATGTCCTGTTATGTGACTCCACTTACAAGACCAACCGCTTTAGGATGCCGCTGTTCAACCTTTGCGGCATAACAGCTAATAAGAAGACCTTCCAAATTGCAACCGCATTTCTCAACGGCGAAGCTGAACCCCAATTCAGCTGGGCTATGAGCCACTTCGTCACATTACTAAATACGGCAAAGATTGACCCACCCCGTATCATCATTACAGACCGCGAGCTAGCTCTGATGAATGCCTTGAGAGGGAACCCGCTTTTGGATGCCGTGCCACATATCTTATGCCACCGGCATGTCAATATGAATGTTCTAGCTAAATGCAAGCAACATTTCCCGAAGGCAACTCGTCAGGGCACTACTACTATCCGTAACCCGGCTTTCCGAGACTTTCTTACCAAATGGGAACAGTCTCATCAACAGCAACACAGAGACCGACTTTGAGAGGACCTTAGCTGAGTTCCAATGCTCTGGAAAATTCCTGCAAAAAGCAGTGGATTATGCCATAAGCACCTGGATTACGCCATGGAAAGAGAAGCTCGTCCGCTGCTATGTCGATAAACTTCGCCACTTTGGCCACTCAACAATGTCAGTCATAGAGTCTATGCATTCAACTATGAAGAAGTTCCTCTGGTCTAGTCAGGGTGACTTATCTACGGCTTTCCGTGCCCTAGATCTCTTCTGGATCAGCCAGAAATCCGTTCTCTCGACACAGCGTGCCATTGGCGGCCACAAGCAACTCACAACAACGCATCACATCATATATGCTGATGTCAAGCACAGAATAGCTTCTCATGCAATCACTCTTATGGCTGAGGAGCTGAAGGCTCTGGATAAGGAAGAAGCCAAGGGACAGCAGATAAGTGCGGCAACTGCCGCATCACAACAGTCTTCGGGCTTCCTTGCCGGCACCTGCTCTGGCGGCACCGTAAGGACCTAGAGCCGTTACACCCGGCTGATCTGGACCGTTATTGGCATTGGCAGCGTGACTTGCAGGGCGTGGACACACGCACTCCTGAGCAGTTGGATCATCCCTATGATCCTCACTTTATGCGGGGAAAAGGCCGCCTTAAGGGTGCCCTAGGACTTGAGAAGAGTGCGGCCGTCAAGACTTCGCGGCGAGGCCCCATTCTAGCTGAGCAGGTCAAGGCGTGGGAGAAGGCTGAAGCAGCTACGTCACGTGACCTTCCCGTTCGGGAAAGTCAGCCTCGAGCGCAGCCAATCAAATCCGCGGACCTCACAGCAACTAACGGCACCACGGCAGCAGCTGCTGCAGTGGAAGCCATTTTGCGTGGGGCGTCACAACCACAGTCAATGCCACCACCTTCCACCGCCCCTGCTGCTATCAACACATCAAAGGAGTCATCTACGACATTAGGACTAAGAAGGTTGGAAGCAGGCGATTCATATGAGCCTGGAACCGAGCTGCATCGGTCATATATGCGTGCGTTCCAGCGCCTGGAAGACGTTGATGATGACGTAGCCGAGGACGCTGTGAGCGCCGTTGAAGTCACAACACCAAGGGAACTATCACCACATGACGATGGTGGGCTGGCCTCGGCCTTCACCCAGTTCTCGCTGTGGTCAGATATGGATGCACCAGGTAAATCACTTCACCCTGACTGTGAGGACCGCCTGTACCGGCTTGCACTAGAGATTGAGGCAGGAGGCCGGGATTATGTGATGGACGATGAGGTCAATGAGGAATTTGAATGCCCTGATAGCGGTCCCTCGATTGAGGTATTAGGTGGTTAGGTATTTCTAGAAGAACAGGTTCAACGCATGCACTCTCAAGCTCTCATAGTAAATTTGGTGTGAGCTGCGGAATCAGAAGGGAAGTGGGGTTCAGCCACAAATTGGTTGCTGGCTATGCCAGAGTGGTTGCTTTTTAATCACGGCCCACTAAAAGTATGAGTGAAGGTTCTTAACCACCCCTGCTCCCTGAAAGTCTTGCTGGAACTGTTCCCTTGTAGAAATGGACTCATTGAGATGCGTCGTGCATATAACTGTCTCCTCATACTGAGCTATTAACCTAGCTATAAATACGGCATTCCTAATCTGCAATAGTGATTAGATCTCGCTCTATCACTCTACTATACAAAGGGTGACTTACCTCTTAGCTATTTAGTTCCTTCTCTGCTAGTATATTAACTGTATTCTGAGGACAGTTAGAGCTTTTTTATTTAATATTAGTCTGCCTTAAGAAGTACTTCTATATAGCCTTATATATATCTTATTTTAGTAGATAATATTATAGAGTAAGATAAATCCTATTAATTATTATTTTATTAAATAATTATATTTAGTTTATTATTAGAAATAAAATATTATTATACTACTTTAGTTTGTATAAAAAGACTAATATAAATATATTAAGATATAGATTATTTAAATATTAAATTAGAAAGGTATCTATTTTATTTAAAAGCAGTATAGCTTTCTATTAGCTTATAATTTTAAAGATATTAGTTAGGATTCTTTCTATTTTAATTAGATTTATATTAATCTAACTAATTAGTATCTAATTAATTAGTAAAAGCTAATTTTAAAATATAGCAGTAAAATCCTTACTATATATAGTAGAATCTAATAGGTTTCTATAATTATTTCTACTATTAGGATTTTTTTAATACAAAAAGGCCTACTATAGTATTAAATTAGCTATTTATTTAATAGGTATTTAGAGTATATTATACTAGAGCAAAAAGTTAATTCTCTATTCTTTCTTTTAAATAAGATTCTATAACTTCCTATAGACCTGGATTAACAGCTAAAATCTATAGATTAAGGCATCTAGGACTTAGAGGTCCTAGTAGCCTAGGCCCGGAGGCTGAGGCAGGTGCTAAGACGCAGTGGCCTTATACACCTACATGCCGAGACGTAGAGGTCAGGGCAGCTCAGGCCTGGAGGCCTGAGCAGGTGCTAAGACACAGTGGCCTTATGCTCCTAGATGCCGAGTCGTAAAGATCAGGGCGAAGGTCGACGCCCACCGAGATTGAAGCTGGTGTCGTGATTGCTGTTGGCTAGCTATAATAGCTATACCTGCTGCGAGGTCTAAACCAGTATTACAGTATATATAGGAGCCACAGCGGTGTCGTTGGCCCCCGGAAGCCGTGCTGTGACCCTGCTGCTATATTAGCTGCCCAGCTGGTCAGAGCAGCAGGCTTTAATTATAGTTGGAACCCTCAGGCTGTAGCTATAGCTGCTGTATAAAGGAAGTTAACTCTCTTAATTCTTTCTTTATTATATTATTAGTGCCCAAAGGGCACTAACTGCTATAGCAGCTAAATTTTATTAGGCCTGTAAAATTTTCCACGCTAGTGCTAATAGCTGCTAGTTAGGAAGAATTTTTATAGGAGAGTGTTAGATACTAGATATATAAATAGAGATTAATCTGGCTGTGTGTTCTTCTATTTTCAGCAATATTTCTGCCTCCTTAAGCCTATATTCAGGTTTAGTTAATTCTTATATAGAAGGTATACTGTAATATAAAGTGGTAGAGATATAATTTCATAGTATTTATTAAGGTTAATAGCCTCTATTACTATATTCTATAGGCTTATAGTGTATTATTAAATAGTTCTTATTTATATACTGTTATTACACTTATTCCACTAGATAGACTCCTTTTATATTAAGGTTAAAAAGAACTATAAACTATATAAATTATTCTTACTATTTATAATAAGATTTAATATTAAGAGAAGATTATTAAGAAATCATATATTAAATATATAATCTTTTTATAGAGTATTTAAATAGTTAGATAGAATTTAACTATTAGTAGATCTATAGTTCTTTAATAATTCTATATAATTACTTATTAGTTATATATAGCTGCTAAAATTATTATAGAATACTCCTTTAGAATAGTACTATAGTAGATATTAACTGAGATATTATAGAGTAGCTACTATAAGTATATTAAGAGAAAAAAATACCTTTTATATAGAGAAACTTTAGAAAGTTATATTACTTAATAGTTAGATTCCCGCTCCTTATATATACTTAACTTATTATCTAAAGCTAGTATTACTTAATATATCTGTATAAATATAGATAAAGTAAACTTAAGAATTAGAAATTATATTTTAATATATTAGTTAGATTATATTATAAAGAGACTAAAAAGAATATCAGTATAATTATACTAAGTTAGATATAGCAATTAGAAGAATTAAGAGAATATAGATTTTATTTTTAACTTATATTAACAGCTTAGCTATTAAGACTGTCTTTTTACTAATTAAGTAATTTTAAAAACTATATTAAAAGCTAAAAAAGATAATTTTAGTTAATTAAATTCTTACTTAAAATCTAAAGATAGTATATAATTCTAAGAACTCTATAGTATAGATTTAATTTATATATATATATAAAGTATATTTTAAGAAGAAGTCTATCTTAAAAATATACCAGTTAGTAATAATTAGCTTTATTATAACTAATAATAGAGAGTCTTTTAATAAGAGAATAATACTAAAGGTTAAAATTAGAGGTATATTAAATATAATAGAAGGAAAGTTAGTAGATATTAAGTTAGAGGGAAATTTAGCTTTTAGCTATCTTTTTATTTAGGGAATATATATAGATAAGTAAATTAATATTTAAATTTTCTTAATATAGTAGCTATAGAACTTATAGCTTAAAGCTTTTTATTAAACTACTTAAATAGATATTATATCTTTTTTTATTTTTTATCTCTTAATATTAAACTCTCTTTTTAGTATTTATTATCTCTTATCTATAAATCTTTATCTAACTATTACTAAATTCCCTTTAGGCTCTATTAGATACTTTTAATATTATAGAGAGTTATATTAAGTTAGTAAGTAATTTAATAACAGATAGAAATATAAGTATTAAATAGACTTAAATAGAATTATATTAAACTAAAATATAGATATTATAGATTATTCTTAAGAGAAAAAAGTTAAATTAAAAGTAAAATTTATAGAGATTATTATACAGTTAGAATTATAACTCTATTAATTACAGCTGGATTTTTTATTTACAAACTTAAGGTAGCTAATTAGTATTTCTATTAGAGTTTTAAAATAAATTAAAATACTAATATAGAAAGTAAATAAAGCTTAATTAAATACTAAAACTATTTAAACTCTATAAAGATTATAATTACATACTATATTAAAGAAAATACCAGCCTTTACTTAAAATAGTATAAATAAGTTTATATACTTCTATAATAGATATTAAGTTAGGCTAACTATTTATATAGATAAATTAGTAAAGCTATTAGCTTTAAAGTAATTAAGAAGTTTTTATAGAGATTTCTAGATTTTAATAGTAATATTAATATACTATTAGTAAAGAAGATAGTTTCTTTATTATAAGATAAATTAGATATATATAATAAGGAGTTTAATACAGTTTATATATAGGTAATTTATTAAACTGAATTAATTTACTATCAGTATAGAGAAGAGAAAATATAATATAAATATATTACTATAAATAGGCTGTATATAAATATATTTTTTAAACTATATTTAACTTTTTTATTTCTATTAAAGTATAATTTAAATTTTAGCTATTCTTAAAGTAACTATATCTTTATATTATATTCTGAAAGTATTAAAGTAATATAAGAATAAAACTTCTAAAAGATAAAGCTTTTAAAACTAACTACTAATTCTTCTTTAAATAACAGTAAGTAAACTTAAGGCTTACTATAAGAAAAAAGAATATTAACTTATAGAAACTATTAATATAATTTTTAAAAAGAACTTAAGGCTTTAATAGAAATATAAATAGCTAGAAATAGATATTAATAGACTATTTAAACTTAAAGTTACTTATAACTTAAGCTATATAGTAATTTATAGTAATAATATATTAAACTTAATATTATAACTATAATAGTTAGGTTTAACTTAAGAGTTTAAAGTAGGTTTAAAGTATATAGTTTATAATTAAGTAGATTAAAATATTATAGTAAGCAATATAAATTACAGTTTAATAATAGTAGAATAGTAAATTTAATATAATTAAGTATATTAATAGCTAGTAAGACTATCTATTTATAAAAGTACTAAATAAATATATATATATATATAGTAGTAATTACTATAAGTATATAAGTAATTAAAGTAACTATAGAAGTAATTATAGTAATTATAGCTGTAATTATAGTAATTACAGTAAGTTATAAGTAATTATATCTATAATAAAAAGAAAAGAGTAAGTATATTATAATTCTACTAGTTATAACTATCTGGTTTTAATTTAAGCTATAATAATAACTTAAAAGAATTAAAAATAAAGATAACCCAGCTATTTATTATAGTCTTATTATCTTAATAAACTAATTAATAAAGAATACTTTAGCTTAAAATAGACTTTTAGAGGAAAAAGATATTTTTTATTTTAAAATAGAAGTAGCTAAACTAATAAACTATTTTCTCTATTTAGTTATTTATAGTATATATAACTATTTAAACTTCTATAAAAATAAGAAGTAATAAAACTATATAGTAATAATAGCTACTATATATATAAAGATTCTTCTTTATTAAATAGCTTTAAATAGAATTAAAGTTAAAAAGAAAATTAATAATATTCTATTTAGTAATTTTAAGATTTAAAATCATACTATTAATATTTATTAATTATATATATAGACTTTTAAAAAGTTATAAAAGAGTTTTAAAATATTAAAAAGAAGTAGTAAAATATTATAAAAAAGTAGCTTTAAGTTTAAAAAGATCTAGTCAAAAAAAAACTATTTAAATTTTTTTTATTAATTATTCTATCTTATAACTAGCAGTAGAAATACTATATATAAATAGTATAAAAATTAAATAGAAAAAAAAGTTAAAAATATATATATATAGTTTCTTAAGTATAAATACTTCTAGATATAGTTAAATTAAAAGTTTAGCTTTCTATTAGTTTTAATAGATTCTAACTGTAAAAAAGTTAATATTAGCTAAATATCTAATTAACTGCAGCTTACTATAATTAATAACTATTTACTACTTTTTCTTTAAAAACTAAAACCAGAATACTATTTAGTAAGCACTTTATATACTATTTTACTAACTTTTCTTTTAAAAGCTATTTTTAATTAAATATACTATACTATAATTCTATAAGAATAAATAAGATTTAATTAACTCTATATAATTACTTTAAAAGATTTTATAAAATACTATTAAAAGTCCCCAGGCAGAATCTATAACTATAGTTTTTAATACATTAAATAGATATACTAAATTAGAGTTTAAAAATTTAATATAAAATATAGAGAGCTAATTTTATAGTAACTATTTAGACTATAGTAAGTTAAAGTATCTTTTAATAAGCTGCCTATATAACTAGATTATATTTAAGTTTTACAGTCTATTAGACAATTTTCTAAATATATCTATATACTAAAAGAGAAAGAGTTAGAAATAATTAGCTAGAAGGTAAATTATATTATTATATATTAGGCTAATTAGCTATTAGTTAATAAAACTCTTTTATATAAAATTAAAAGCTACTTAAAGAGAAAACTATAGAAGATTACTTATTATACTTATCTTTAGGTATATCTTATATTTAACTACTTATAGAAAGAAAACTTTAAAAAAATAGTAAAAAGAATTAAATTTACTATTATAATACTTTTAAAAAGTATTAATAAAATATATAAGTAAATTGTTAATAAAATTAATTTTTTTAATAGTTTAAAAGGCTTTAAGTATTATTTTAGCAGTAAGTTAGCTATTAATCCTTTTAAAAATAAATATTACTATAAATATAAATAATAAATTACAATCTATTTATAATTTTAATTTAAAGGATAATAAGAACTTTAAAATATATTTTAAATCTTAATATAGATTATTTATTTTAATCTATTAAGATAGTATTTATTTTCTTTATTAAACAGCTTATAAATTTCTTTTTATAAATTTAATATTATCTATAACTATTTTATTAAAGCTATATTAATATTATTCTATTACTACTTAAAATATATATATTATTCTTATAGAATTCTATATACTCTATTTAAACTTATTTAACTTTAATATTAATCTACTAATAAATATAAATAAAAAAGCTAACTACTCTTTTAATAGATATACCTTTTTAAATTATTCTATTTAAACTTAAAGTACTTACTTCTATAAGGCTAATATTATTAATAATACTGCTATTATACTTTTTACTCTAAGAATTTATAATTTAAATTTAAAGAGCTATTTAATATAGTTTAAAATTTATTAAAAGACTAAAGATATAAAAACTACTAAGTATTTTATAAATCTTATACTAGTGTTATATAATAGATATAAGGCTATTATTAAGCTGCTACTTAAAAAGAGTATTAATATTAAAATTAAAATTAAAAATAGTTAAATACTACTATAGTAAGCTGCTAGAAATAGGTATAAGGCTACTATTAAACTGCTACTTAAGAAGAATACTAATATTAAGTCTAAAAATAAAGTTAGTTAGATACTACTATAATAAGCTGCTAAAAAGGGGTATAAGTTCAGTATTAAGATACTTTAATATAAATCTTAATAGTGCTTTCTTTTCTATCTTATATTAGACTATATCAGCTTAAATTTAATAGTAATAGCAGTTATAATAGTACTGTTTAATTTTTAATAACTATTAGAGATAGATTAAAAAAAGCTAGATTTATTTATAGATATAATCTTTTAGCTTTATATATATACATAATATATATATATTAAGTTATCTGTAAATTGAGTTAGATACTATAATTTTAGCTTAATAATATATATTAACCACTTTAAAATATATTTAATATTATTAAATATAGTATATATAAAGTATATAGGTATTATTAAGTTCAGTTTAATATTACTATAAATAAATAACTGCTTTTAGAATACTTATTACTAATAATAAATTAATACTGGGCTTTTATTATATATATAGCTTTCTATATATTATAGGAGTTATATAAAAATAAAAGATAATTACTATAAAGTAGTTTATAAGGTTATAAGAAAAAGAGTAATAAATAAACTTAAGCTAATACTCTATTATTCAGGTAAAAAATAAGTATAATTAGATATATAATAGGTAAATATTATTAGTTTTAATAAAGTAATTTACTACTATAAGTTTTTAGTTATTAGTTATAAAACTATAAAATACATAACTAGAATAGTAAAAGTTTAATATATAAATTATAATACTGCTAACTGTATACTAAAGCTCCTTTTAGCTCTTTAACTTTATATAGTAATATACTTAAAGAGATCTATATAATTATTAATTTGGAAATCTCTTATTAAACTGCTAATAAATCTCTAATTAAATAAACTATTAAAAATAACTAGCTATTTTTACCCTTCTTTAATTTAAGAAGGAAACTATCTTTTTCTAGTATAAATTTAGCTTTTATATCTTTACCACAATATACTTAGCTAGTTAAGTCTGTAAATATTCAGTAGTACCTATTATAAATAGTATTATCTATATTATTATACTTTAAGTATATATTCTAGCTAAATTGTAACTAAAAGGTAGCTATACTATTAAAAATAACTCACTTTAGTATAATATTATTAGGTTATTATTCCTGAAATTTTATAAAATTATATCTAATATCTAAATTATCTAATATAGTATATAATAAAAACAGGCTGAGTATATAAGATATTAGTATTTAATCCTTTAGTACTAATTATATAGTATTTATTAGATATTAATAAGTAATATATCTATAGCTATAGTACTTAATACTAGCTAAAAACTTATAGAAATAATAGTATTTATATTAATACTTTCTATAAGCTTTATTCTTATTCTTATTACTATTATAATTCTACTTGCTATTTTTAGTATTTTAAGCAGAATAGCATTTAGTATTATTAAGTAAGATCTTAATAGAAAAACTCCTACTATATTACTTTAATCTTTTAGCTCTATTAAGCTCTAGAGACTGTTAACTTCTTTTGTTATTATTATTATTACTATTACTAGTATTACTTTTATTATAATTACTATAGAGAATATATAAACCTTAGGCTCTTTATTTAAAAGTTAGTATATAGAAGCCTTTTAAATTTATAAAATAAGGTTTAATATTGCCTCTATAATAGCTTTAGCCTCTAATTATATTATTAACTAGTTACTTTCCTAAAGAGTAAACTTTAAGCTTTTAAGTGCTAATTGTATATTAATTAAGATTTATAGCTATTAGTATAAAGCTGCTCTAACTTAAAGTACCTTCTATTTAAATCTAAATAGAGTTTTATAATATCTTATTCTTTAAAGGTAAAAAGAATAAGAGAGGTATAAATAGTATAGTTAAATTTAATAAAAGAGATATATCTATTAGGTAGGATAAAATATACTTAAAACCCAATTTAATAAAAACTAATTTAATAATATCCCTATAATAATTAGCCTTTAGAATATCTCTATACTTAGTGCTATTACTATACTTCTTCTATAAGAAATAATTCTCAATCTTAATTGCTATAGGAGGCAGTTAAATAAGAATAAATAAGGCCTAAATATTATTATTAAGCTCTTTACTACTTAAGACTAATAGTAATAGTATATTAAAGAGTACTATATTTTTAGATACAATTAGTATTCCTCTAGCTAGATTATTAAAATTAACTTATTAACTTAAAATAAAGTTAGAAGTAGCTAGTAGAGTAATAATATATTTAGGAGATATCTTATAAATACTCTATTCTTTATTTTTTTCTATAGTAATAGCAATCTCTATTAGTTCTTATAAGCTTTTTATCTTAAAATAGAGATTCTAAAATACTACCTTAACTATTACTGCTATATTTAAGCGTATTATTCTAAAGACTTAAAGTTTTAATACTATTACCTACTCTCTTATTACTGGAATAGTGGAGAATAGAATTAAAGATAGCTTTTAGGGTGACAGTATATACTTAAGATATCTTTATAATACCCTTATCTTTCTTAATAATAATTACAGAATCTATAAGGCCCTATTAGCTCTATATTTTAGGTCTAAATTCTAGGATAATACCTAAACTCTTATAGCTCTACTTACACTCGTTCTTCTTAAGACCTAATAGTAATATAGGATTCAGTATATTAATGCTGTCTCTTATACTGTTACTAGCGGCAGAGCGGATTACCTTGTTAATAATTTCCTTAATCAATAGGAACCCTATATAAGGATCGATATTTATTAAGTCCTCTCTGCCTACAAAAGGCTAAGAATTATCCGCATTACATACAATAGACTGAGCAAAGAAGGCATTAGCAACAATAAACTGCAGCTTGGGATTCCTTATATAAAGATTAGGCTTTTATTTTAGCTTGAAAGAATCCTATTACTTAATATTTAAGGGATAGTCTATAATAGTAAGTATAAAGTAAAAAGCTATTTAGGAATAAAAAGTATAAATAGAAAGTATAATAGGATTAAGAACAATTTAGAAGCAAAGAATCTCCAGTTTTTATTAAGTTACTCTCTCCTCCCCACCTATAAGGCAGAGCCACCCTCTCGCGACGGGGAATAAAAGCATCTCAATCGTCGAGCTAACAGAACTCACTAGCGACCTCTCTAAAATAAGAGTTTAATTCAGCTGGACTTAGGAGAAGGGTTGGGCCGACTTAATACACACAGAAATGGATAGATACGCCAGTGATATAACTCTATTAGTGGTAAGCTTAGGTGTAATTCATCTGATAAGCCCCCTTTTTGCCGGCCGGCTTGCAAGCTGACAGTTGAACTACCTCTTTGGGTAAGGCAGTTAGTTTGACTAGAGCAGAGCTAAACCTGGCAGGATCATATCCTTCTCCTTATCCTGCAACACAGCTTGCCAGACTTTAATCAGCTAGCTACCTCTTGTTATCTCTATTGGATGGTATCGCCTAGAAGCGATTCTATTTAGGCACTCAAGCATTATAATTAAAGACGAATATATCATCCCGAGTATATCTGGCAACCCATCGGTAAGAATGATACAATCACAGCCCCTTACTATTATAGTTGAGTTATAAGGCATCTTGCTGTGGAAATCTTCTCCATCCCCTTATGCAGCTAGCACACCCTTATATTCCGTTTCGGGTAGTTCAGCTAGCTCTAGATCCGTCTCATAATCGCGGTCAAGGCAGACTTAACAAGGTCCAGGGGCAGTCGAACCTATCGCTTGCGGTGAGGGCAATCAGGAGTGCCGCAGAAGTCCAACAGCTTGCATAAATTAACAAGAGCATACTGCCACTTAGTGATGATCGGTTATCCCCCGAGACTCTAATACACCCCCATCGCCTTGTCACAGCACTAGCGCTATCGTCGTCTCAATATGTCCACCTTCCGTCTCGGGAAATAGAGATAAGGCAACCGACGACCAACAACCGGCTGGCTCCTCGTTGGACATAAGGAAGCCTCTGTGTTACCGGAACGGGTGCGCCGGGGATGGATTGTTGTGGACCAAGGTTTACTCAACGTGAGACCGGCGTACTAAGCCCTGTTGCTGCCACCAGTAGTCGTTAGTCTGCTTCCTCAGCAAGCCGCATCACTCCTCAAGCCCGCCAGCCCCTCTCATCTCCTCCCCCATGGCATTAAAGCGGCAATCTCGAGAAACTTCGACGATCATTCGTCGCCCCATCCAAGAGAAAACCCAATACCACCTTGTCAGCTAGGTTGCCTAGCGGAGACCACAGTAGACCAGACGCCTGCGCTCAGTCATTCCGACTATAAGCCAGGGGTTACAGACAAACAGCTGGCAGATAATAGGGGCTAACGCATGAAGTTGACGACAAATACAGCCGCCATACGGAGTACTTAGTTATCTAATTGTCGAATTGCTATTTTTAGTAATTTGGTAAAAGCTAAAGGGGGCCGACTGCTAAAGGTAGAATAATATGGGATGATGTAGATAGAGTGCTGGAGCACTAGTTAATTGTGCTTGTATTATAGCGATAAGTAATAGGCTATACTGTTAATAAAGATCGATACTGTAAAGATATTAAAGAAAGAAAGAAATATAGGCGATAAAGATATCTTATCTAGCGAAAGACCGATAAAGAATAATAACAGTTGTACAGTGTAAGTTAAGGTAGTATTGCTAAACTGAAGGTTATATAATATTAGAGAAAAAAAATAAGAGAAAGAGATAATAGAGGTATATAGGGATATAGGGCTGGGGACTGGCTGCTTTATATACAGTATAAAAGCAGTAAGTAATTATAGGACTAAAGATTTTCCAGTTTAATAACTGCTAAAATAGTAGGCTGAGATTACTATTTCTAGAGGCAGATAAGCTGTTATATATAATACTTAATTTTTAAGTAATTTTTCTAAATAGCTTTTAGTTTTATAGATTTTAATATTATTCTATAGAAGATATTTCTCTAGTATTTTCTTTTTTAATTTAAGTTATTTTCTTTATTCTTTTTAAATATAAGTATAAATTCTTTTTAACGTTTTAATTCTTTTTCTTATTATCTTTTAAATTACTAGTTATTAATTTCTATAGTAAGTATTATAAGTTTATTATAAGTAGTAGATTTTTCTTTTTTAACTATAGTATTTTTAACTTCTAACTTTAGTTTTTAATAAAAACTTACTATAAGAATCTTTTCTCTTTAATTAAGTTATAATATTAAATTATAATATTTAGCTGTATAAGTAGATATAGCTTCTTTTTACTGTAGCTTTTAAATTTATTATTCTATAGTATATTTTTTATTTTAAAATCTATAAAAGCTTTTAAGTTTATACTTAAAGGTTTTATAGCTTTTTATAAATAGCTTTAATTTTATTTTTTTATTAACTATAGAAGTTATTAATATAGTTTTTTATAATAAGTTTAAATTATTATAAAATCTTATTCTTAAGAAATTCTATATTATATTATATTTATACTTTATCTATAATAAACTATCTTAAATAGTATTATTAATAGACTTAAAGTTATATAAGAAATTTCTAAAGTTATATTATTAAGCTATTATATAAGTTAGACTAATATAAGTAGAGAATATCTTTAGTATTTTTACCTTTAGATATATTAAAGATAGGATTTTTAATAAAATTCTTTATATAAAGATTTTTATTTAATAAGTTCTTCTATAAGCTTATTATTATATTTAAGTAAGTTTTTATATTATTCTATTAAAATATTAATTTATTACTATTTATTTTTTATACTTACTTTAAAAGTATTTAAAAGTTTATTAAGTTAGTTTAAATAACTTTTTATTAACTTATTTAAAGCTTTTAATATCTTTTTAAGTAATTTTATTTTATTTTTCTTCTTTAAAAATAATATTAATATTACTATTATAGTTAGTAGCTAGTTTTTTAAAAGATAAAATACTAAATTATAAATATTATAAATATTATAATAACTTAATTTAAGATATTACTTAAGTTAATATAATAATATACTAAATAAAAGCTATTAATATATAATAGTTAAATCTGACTTAAAAGTATAAAATATATTTAAACTATAAAATATATAATTAAGTAAATTAAAATATTATAGTAAGTAATATAGATTACAGTTTAATAATAATAGAATAATAAATTTAATATAACTAATTATATTAATAATTAGTAAAGCTATCTATTTATAAGAGTGTTAAATAAGTAGTAATATACTAATAGTAATTAATTAGATTATATAAGGTATTAAATTGTAGTAATTCTGAGATTGTAATAATTTAGAATTATAAGTACAATTTTTAATATAACACTCTATATATTATTAGGCGGAAAAAGTGGGTACTTATAGAGTTACTACTGAGCCTAAATACCTAGTTAGCTTAAGCTGTAATATATACTACTTAGCTTAGTTTAATATTTTAAAAAACATTAAAATATATCGCCTAATTATTTAAGTTTCTTTCTACTCTATAGTACTCTAGTAAGTTAATTCTTACACCTTCTAGGCAGTATACTATAGTTACTGTATTGCTACTGAATTGTTTAATTGCAAGTTAAGTAAGTTCTCTATTTCCCAGTACAGACCTACACTACCAAAAAGTATACAACCTTTTCTTTTCTCAAATCAAATTATATAATACCGATTATATCTGCAGCGGAAAGTATAGGCGTTAATAGCACCCTTCTCTTACAACCTTAAAACATGCTTTGCCGGTACATATAAACCGCTAGAAAAATAAACTAATAAACCCCAAGGCACCAGTCTGTATCTTTCTGCTATTGTATATATTACACCTAATATTAGCTGGGGCATATTTAGATGATGGCAAGAAGTTAACAAAACGACTGGCTTCCTTTAGAAGCAGTGGTATCAGGACAAATATAGCTGGGCTTATATAACTATAAGTAGGTCTCCTTTACGGAATCATTTAAGAAGAGCACCTTATTCCTAAATAAGATATAGGGCTGCATCCAATAATATAAGCACAGCAAAAAGTAGAGTAGAGCAGACTGAAATAGACATAGGCTTAGGCAAGAAGTCCAATTATTAACTCAACTCTCGGGTCGTATATTGCTACTTCTTAGCTGCTTCCTTCAAATCTCGGATTGCTTCTTGGTTACTGATAATCTCATTCTGCTCCTTAATTGCTTCCCTTAACCCTTACAACTCAGCGCAGTACTCACCCAATAACTCCAAGGCCTTTTAGAGCATTAAATTGCTATTAAATATTCACTGAAGCTTCAAACAACAAAGCGGATATGCTATATAAGTAGAAAGCCCACTAGGTTTCTAACTTATATAGATACTATAATACTGATAAAGAGTTTAAAGAGCAAAACAGAATAGATACTCTAATTAAAATAATAGAGGAGACTGATTTTAGGCGGTAGTATATACATAGATAATAGACGCTATTATTATAAGAATTAGCAGAATGTAAAAGTTACCTAAAATATAAATTAAAGTAATATATTATATTCTTCACCCTAAAAGAATATACTAATTCTTTAACTGCATAAAGATTAATTTATAAGTTCTTAAAGTCCAGTATATAGCCATTAACATATATTTCCCTTTTAATATCATTAGTTACCAGACTATAGAATTAAATAGCTACTTACTATAAGAGCAAGAGAGTCAGTTACTTAAAGTTATAGCAACAGGAGGCATTAGGGATAGTCCGGACAAGAGTGAGTAACCCATTAAAATTTTAAGTTTAGCCTTCCTAAGGCCGCAATTACAGCATGTAGCCCCCTACTTCCCATGCCTTTAGCTGTAATTATAAATCTACACGATTGTATGCCCCTTGCTTAAGAGCCACACAACAGCCAGCACAAGCTATCATCTCGCACCCAGGGCATCAAAACGCAAATCGAAGAGTGCGCCGCTAACAGCACTGGCAACTGCTAGGTCCTAGAATTTAATCCCACCATACGCAGTATCGGCATAGTCCACCCTGCCTCTCCGAATCTCTCGGTGTTCTCCCCTTATGAGATTTTCCAGTCTTCCCGGCTCCTTGCCCCTTCCATCTTGACTTGTCACTTTCGCTCTGAGCCTCAGACTAAGCCTTAGCAGCTTCATATGCCTGCTTAAATCGTCTAGCGGCCTCCTCAGCAGCCTGTCTTCGATTTTGAGCTTCCGTCGCTTGACGCGCTGTTTATGCCTCTGCAGCTCTTGAGGCTTCATCACTTCTACGGCGAGCTTCAGCCTCCTGTGCAGCTTTTTCTCGCCGCTGTCTTTCGCTTTGGGTCTCTGCAAACCTCCTTTGTTCTTCCTCTTGCTGGCGCCTCTGCTCAACCTTGCTGGCCCAATCATACTGGTAATCTGCTGCAGCCTTTTGTCTGAGTACCTCTCGGATCCCTTCTTGAGCCTTCTGCAGCAGCTCCTTCTTCTGTTTGAGCACGGATATGTGTTGCTCAATCTGTGCCTCGATCACGAGCATGCCTGTCCTTCGTGCTGTCGCGCTGCGGTTTCGTTCCTCTTCTTGTTCCGGCGGTAACCGCCATAAGAATCCGAACCAGCCACGCCTGGCTGCCTCGTCACGCTCGTCCTTTGCAGCCTTGGCCTTGAGCCTTTCAAGAGCTGTCGTCTTTTCCTTTATTTTCGCTTCTGCCGACAATAAATCTTTTTCAATGCTAGTCCTCCCTGAGCGCCATTTCGACTGGTGTTCGCCGCTCTTGGCGGTTGATATTGCAAATCGTGCTGCCGGCGTTTGAGAGGATCGGATAGCGTTGAGTAGGCGTCATTAAGCTGGAAGGGCGGTTAGCATCTACGCTTCACTTCACCTCACAGGCCACACACCTTCTGGAAATTGGTAGTCGCATCGGGATCACCGGGATTCTTGTCCGGATGCCTCACTTTGGCCAGTCGTTGGTAGGCCGCCTTGAGGGCGTCTGGCTCCGCCGTTCGTGGCGATTCCAGCACGGCATAAAGATCAACGCTTGCCATGGGTAGACCAAGTCTCAAAGTTTTATAAATCAAGAAAAGAGATTGATGAATAATGTTTGATCACGATGCAAGAGCCTTGTCGATAGATGAGGGGTAATGGCCGGATTATTGGGTCGTTCAGAACTGGGCGGAGCAGGCTGTAAGACTGTTGGCTCATTGCTATGTGCTTATTGGCTCGGATGGTGCCGTTTTCGAATTCAAGAGAAGTGTCTCAATCAGCGGGTACGATCCAAGGGCCTTGTGTAACTCTGAAAATAATTTTATGGCTGAATACTGAGGGCGGAGAGATACTGTAGGGGCTTGCAGGAGCACATGACAATATCGGAATTTGCGCTCTAGGAGATGAGGAGCCACTGTAAGGATCCTGGAGAACAAGTTATCTAGAATATTAAACGCAGGCCGTTCAGCGACGCCTGGGACACCAACCGTAAATCTGTCTAGCTTCCCTAATCCTTCCTATGTCACGCTACGATAGGAAATATAAAGCACGCTGCTTCAAGCGGTGATAAAACAAGAGGGTAGTTATGTTTTAGATTGTAACAGCCTGACGACGGCCCCGTGCCCGTTCCCGGCGGCCCACGGTAGCGGCGTCCGACCGCACTCATTCTTCGACTCGACGTCGGCGGAGACTGTCGTGGGAGTCCGAGGCAGCCTCGTCAACGCGCCGGTTGCAGAGCCGCCGCCGCGTGCCGAGAGGCTTGTCGACGTGAGCGCGGACCATTTTCGCCTCGCCCAAGTGAGCTTGTGGCTCGTCTTAGCCAGGGAAGGGACGTTTCGCTCGGAGGTGACAAAACAAGACTTCCCACCACGAATTCCGCGCCTGTTGATTGTGAATAGAGGATGTACCTGCTAAGGAGAAGGATGGGGACTTCGAGCGCCGTCATTTAAATATCTACATCAATTACTGGACGACATTTCGCCGTATCACTGCGCTCGATCCCGCTCTTTCGTCTCGGGTTTCCTGGTGTCTACTGGATCATCTGGCTCTCAACCCGCCGCTCCCGATACCGATCGCCATTTCCAGATGCTGCACGCAAAAATGTAGTCACATTCGGTAAACTCAACTGTGGCCGGGAGCCAGGAAATTACGCCTTTGAGATCCGCCTGATCCAGTGTGCCGTCCCAACATGATCGTGCTTGCAAGATCCTTATCCTCTCCACTAGAACAGTACCCCAAACTGGTTTCCGATTTACACGCTGGCCTTGCCCTTAGCCGCTACCGTCTCCACCGAATTTGTAGTCTGATCGGTGACGGCAATCCCGTGCACGACGACTGTCTCGCTGACCTGATTGCCTACTTGGACCCTCGCACTGTCCTCGGCCTTCACATCCTTAGGGTAATTCCTTCCCGCCATTGCCCGGATGATCGCGCGGTAAGTAGAATCTCTGTCAACTTGAATCTAAATCAGTACCTCAAGAGCGAGGGATAAGGGGATTGAGTTGGGTACACTTAGAGATGCGTTAATGCGAGGACCTTGGACAGCCTCACTTCTAATTTTAGAATAACCTCAGATAAGAAGAACCGGGTTGCTAGCACCTTAATTCGAGTTCTCTAATTTTAGAGACAATCTTGTATGAGAAATCTCAGCAGACATCCCGAGTAAGATCCCTGACATCTTAAGATCCCTCATATAACACGAGATACCTAGTCCTAGCCTGGAGATAGTATAAGAAAGTTTATAATATTCTATACTCTATAGGGATAAAAAGAGATCTCTAATATAATTATTAAGATAGTAGGAAAAATCTTATAAGATTAGGTATATCACAAGAGATTTCTAATATAGCACTAACCTTAAAATATAGCACCTCTATTTCTCTAATTAATAGAGTATATAGAAGTAATAAATAGATCTCTAACTGTAGGTAATATAACTTATATATAAAGGTACTATAGATATTACCCTTAGTATAAGTATCTAGTGCCTTATATATATGTATACTGAGTAGGAGCTATAGCTATTTGAGAGGATATTTAGGTTAGGTCTATCTGTAGAGCCTAGGTCTTTTTTTACTAATATACAATCCTTTTCTAGTTTAGCTAATTAGTAGTTAGAATAAATCTAGAAGCTAGCAATCTACCTTTTGCCTATTAATTCAGAATAAGTCTTAATAATTATTCTAGATATATTATACACTCTAGCTGCCTATAGAGTTATAAGTAACTTAATATATTATAGATATACTATATTCTATAGCAGTATTAAAAGACTGCTAACTGTAAATATTAATAGAAGTAAGTACCTCTATAAAACTAATTATTATATTTATTTTTACTATTAGCTATTATTTCTTTTTTAAAATAATAATATACTATATTAAGCTAATTATTATAAAATATATAAAAAAGCTTTTATTTTTTTAGTAGAAGTTTATATTATACTTAGCTATACTATAGCCTTATTAGGTATTTACTTTAATACTATTATTAAATTCCCTCTCTTAATATTTTAAGCTATAAAAGTATAAGTTAGACTCTTTTAAAAACTACTTTTCTAACTATTAGTACATTATTATATACTATAGCTAAAGCAGTAGAACTTACTATAAGTATTATTATAATTATCAATCTATTTACTAAAGTTGCTATTTACCATTTTAATTACTTTACTACTATTAGTAGTATTAAAGCTAATATTATATACCTTTAATACCAGTTATATAATCTAAATATAACTCTCTAAAAAGTTTAGTATCTTCTTAATAACTTAAGTAGTTAAGTACTTATAATATTATAAAGACTAGTTAACTTTATTAATATCTATATATTAAAGCTAGCTTAGTTATAAAGCAGGCTAAATCTAAATAAGGCTTATAAAATAATATACTATTTTGGAATTTATACTTTTAAGTAGCTATTTAATAGTAAGAAGGTTAGTAATATATTTCTAACCTAAAATACTATAAATAGACTATAACTTTAAATTTATAAATTAACTAAATATAAGTTAGTAAACTATTTAGATATTTTAAATATAATAGACTAAACTAATAGTAATATTCTTATAGTATATTTCTCTTTAATATTAAATAGAAAATTAAAGATATCTTACTTTAATTTAAAGAGAATATATTAATAGCTTATAAATCCTACTTTAACTTACTATTTAAATATAATTCTAACTTTATTAACTAACCTAATATTATAGTATAGATAAAAGAGCAATATATAGACTCTATTAGTTATATAGCTCTTATAGATATAGACAGATTTAGATATAAGCTAGAATAGCTAATAAGCTTATATAAGACTATTATTATACTAACTAACTATAGTAAATCTTAAGTTGTTATTTAATTTATATATTATATTTATAATATATTACTGTAAATTAGTATCTTCTAGATATATATAAGTTTAAAGTTAAAATTTAAAGAGATATATTAATCTATTATAGACTATTTATAGCTACCTAGGTAAAATAATCCCAGTATTAATATATTTAGGCTAATTTACAACTAGATACAGAAAGAAAAAGCTAGTCTATAGTTAATAGTTTTAAATAATATTAATAATACTAACCTTTTCTACTCTAGCTTTAATACTAAAAGAGATAGAGCAGTATACTATTTAGTAGATAAAGGCCCTACTATACTAAGTATATAGTAGCTACTTATAGTCTTTCTATTAAAATACCACAATAGAATCATCCTTATTATATTATACAGTATAGATACTACTAAAAAGCTAATAGATAGCTATAAGACTATCTACAGAATCTCAGCTATAGATAATATCTAAGCCCTTTAGCTTTTCTATAACAAGCTGCAGGAAGACTCTAATAAGAATACCGCTGCTAATCTTCTTCATACTTTAGATTATATCCTGCTGGCTATTACCCAAGTGGCAGCGTATATCAACCGTCGCGCCCCCCGTATATCGGTAAAGACATACCTCGACGCCTTCCGGGAAAGCAATAAGAAGAAGGGCAGCCTCCTCAACAGCGACGCGGGGGATCTTCAACGGGATGAGACCGTCTCCAACTCCGTAGTTACGACGTAGCAAGTAACGCTTAAACAGATACGCCGCAAGAGACCATCCGCAGCCAACCTGCTCTCACTCATGAGCTTCTTCAATCGGCAGGGTCCCGCGCATAGCTATCCAATCAATTCAATTATGATAAACCACGGCTGGTGGGTGTGACCACGAGCCACGACCATTTCTACGGAGTACACTATGATGGCTCAGGTATTCCTAAATCGCATCAATGAGTTTTACCAAATGCGCATATCCTAACAACACAGAAGCTTCTGTGAGTAGACTCCGATAACTTATAGCTTTCGGTGTATTTTCCAGTCTAAGAATGCCGTCTTCGCTATTAAAATATCCTCTGGAAATCCTCGACTTAATCGGCTTTGATTGCGTGAAACTCCAGTCGCCTTCTTGATATCTATTGTCTCTTGCTTCCATACTCGCTTATTTGGCACCAACTGCGCCAACGGACGCTGAGGCGGCCTGAGTAGCGAAGCCCGTTCAAACTTAATTATTATGACCCCATTGGTCTCGGGATTGAACAATATATTTGCGACGCGCACATCCTTGTGGACCACGCCCTCTTGATGCATTGCTCGCAACGACCGCAACGCCTTATCCACGAGCGGCCTCCCCTGGCTATCCACGGTTTCTGCTGGATGAATGTGATGCCCTCCCCATGACAGAAACATCATATACACTACATACACCCAATTCCCCAGGCTACCCCAGACTTTAGTTGGATCACCCCACATGCTGTGCAAGTGACATAGATCTGTAGGTAAGCTATAGCTACAGACCAAACCTCCACCAAAAACGAAGTTCCCAGCTTCCCCAGGAATTTTTCAGATAGGAAACTTCCTTCGTCTGATGTCACCGGCCGACGCACCGGGTCAAGAGTCAGGGGTAGCCTGGGGGATTGACAGGGGGAATTACCAGGGGCAGGCAGGGCGAGTGCAAGGACCAGCCGTCGAATATGGCCGATCACACTGTGCCAAGGGCTGTGACAATCGGACCGACAGGCTGCTTGAAGACGCGATGCAGCATAAAATGTCAGTTGACGCCCATTTGATATGGCAACTAGTCCTAAGATCTCATAGTTCGGTAGCTCACAGCTACTTCCCCTCACCTTCAGCGAGTAAGCCCAAGTCAGGGGCCACCACACATTGTATACTAGGTCGTGAACAGGGCCGGGACTCGGGAGTATATAGGCCCGCCGATCTTTATCTTTCTTTTCGGAACTCCCCTTCTCTTCTTCGTCGTGGCCGATTGTTCATTCTCTTGTGCATACTTCTTGTATCAATTGAAGCTCGACAGCTCTGAAAATGATGTGGTTTTCTTCCTCAATTGTAATTGTAGCGGGGTTGGCAGGTCTTGCCAGTGCCCAACACGATGGTGACCTCTCTCCTCCAAGTTACCCATCACCATGGATGCGCGGTGGGAATGGCTGGCAAGATGCCTATGCCAAGGCACAGCAATTCGTGAGTCAGCTCACGCTGCTCGAGAAGATCAATCTCACCACTGGTGTTGGTTGGGAAGGAGAAGCCTGCGTTGGGAACACAGGGTCTATTCCTCGTCTGAACTTCGCAGGGCTCTGTCTGCAGGATTCCCCTCTTGGAATTCGTTTTGGTACGTGATCTATTTCGAAGAAGAACATGCTCAATTGCTAATCCAATTGCAGCTGATCTTAACTCTGCTTTCCCCTCCGGAATGAACGCTGCTGCAACGTGGACTACTCGACTTTTCAAATCACGCGGCGTTGCGATGGGAGAGGAGCACCGAGGCAAAGGGATCGACGTGCAATTGGGACCTGTTGCTGGACCATTGGGCCGTATTCCGGCAGGTGGCCGCAACTGGGAGGGTAAATAAATCCAACTGTGACTAGAATAGAAGCGGCTAACATTACGCTCAGGTTTCAGCCCCGACCCAGTTCTGACCGGAATCGCAATGAGTGAGACCATCAAGGGTATTTAAGATGCTGGTGTCATTGCTTGCGCCAAGCACTACATCGTGAATAAGCAGGAGCACAATCGCGCACCTAATAGCTCTGTCAAATATGCCTACTCGGCGAATTTAGATGATAAGACTACGCATGAGCTGTATTTATGGTGAGTTGTTAACTCAGTGGTTGGTATGTGTGCTAATTTGTATTTAGGCCCTTCGCAGATGCCGTTCGTGCTGGAGTCGGTTCTATCACATGTTCATACAACCAGGTAATTGGTACAGTGCAATATTTTCTTGCGTCGGCTATTCTGACGTGGCCTACAGATCAATAACAGCTATGGATCGCAAAATAGTTGGACATTGAACTACCTCTTAAAGAACGAACTTAACTTCTAAGGATTCGGTAAAAGTTCCGCATTCAGAACTACTTCCAATACTAACATTTTCCAGTGGTCAGTGACTGGTGGGCATAACACACCGGCGTGGCTTCAGTTCTGGCTGGTTTGGACATGACAATAGCTGGTGATTAAGATCTTGCAATCTGGAAACACATATTGGGGTGGAAACCTCACGGCAGCTGTATTGAATGGCACGATTCCTCAATGGCGACTCGATGATATGGTAACAAGAATCATGTCGGCATATTTTAAGGTCGGAAGAGACTCAGCCAGAGTACCAACCAATTTCAACTCTTGGTCATCGGAAACCTTTGGCTACATCTATCCTCAAGCAAACGAGTGCTACCAACAAATCAACTACCATGTCAACGTCCAAGACGACCACGCCAGACTCTGCCACAAAATCGCTGGTGCTTCAACGGTTCTGCTGAAGAACGTCAAGAATACTCTCCCACTGAAGAAGCCCAAGAGCATTGCAGTCATCAGAGAAGATGCTCACGACAATCCGGCGGACCAAACTGTTGCGGCGATCGAGGTTGCAACCAAGGCACATTGGCCATGGGCTGGGGTTCTGGAACCGCAAATTTCCCCCACTTGATCGCTCCCAATACGGCTCTCAAAGCCCAAGCCGCGAGTCTTGGTACCAAATACGCAAACGTCAGCGACAATTACAACTTGGCCGCCGTGACAGCCGCCGTACAAGGCACAGATGCAGCAATCGTCTTCGCGAACGCTGATTCTGGCGAAGCTTACATCTCTGTCGATGGTAACACCGGGGATCGCAACGACACTAACAAACCCGATAATTTGCTTAGGAAGCCCAAGATCCCAGTGCTCAGATCGTGTCCAATAACCCCAACATTGAATTTGTTTGCGGGCAGTCTTGAGAGCTTTTCTGCCTTGCCACTGAATGAATATAACACCTGCTTGCCAGACACCAGTTCTCGGTCTTACCGCATATTACATATCTCTCGTTCAGCCGTTCCCACTGGTACATGCCACTTCTTTCTTCGCCAACCATTATTCCAACTTCCTCGTATATTCCATCTCGAGGTGCTAGTGGAGAACCTGCCGTGCGCCTATAGCTATTATTCCCAGTGGCAAGATATATGATTCGCTTAGATGTTCTTCGTAATTCCTGGTTGGATATTCTCCAAGATGGCCATCAATTCCTTGTGCACACGTTCCTGGGTCTCTGCACCCTTCTTGCTTCTAACAAAAGCACTTGGCTCCTTGACTCTGCACTCGCTCATATACTGTCCGTGGCTTTCATCTCCAGCGGCTGCACTGTGGACGAGTGTACGTCCACCAACCTCTGTCGTTCGCGCAACTAGTGCCTTGGCGAATGTGAGAAGGTAACTAGCAAGTCCCTGCAAGTTGACTCAACATTCTATTCGATAAAGAGAAGAGAAAGGTTTTAGGAAGTTGTGACTATACCTTGACATCCTTGTCGAGCTCTGACTCGCACAGGCCGGGGTGGACATTATTAAGAATTATGGGCTCAGCGGCGTGGGGACCCTCCTTCATTGCTGCGGCAATCGAACGGACGAGCATAACCTCCAGCAGTTTCGACACGTTGTATCGATCATTCATATATGATTGCTTGTCCTGGTTGAAGGCGTCAAAGATTGAGGCTTCATGCCGTTCGCGGAATTTGGCCTCCAGATTATTAGATTTGGAAATAACTTAAATGCCCCCTCCAGGGAGGGGGGCGGGCGGGCGGAGGGAAGGGGCTCACATTGAAATGGACAGAAGAGCTAGTAATAACAAGCCTCGATGTTTGTCCAGTCCTTGTTCGTGACCTCCGCAGGATTGGGAATAGGCTGAACGCTAGTAGGAACGTCCCGATGACGTTGACCTTGATGCTAATCTCAGTTCCTTCAGATTCCTCATAAGTATTTCTCAAAACACACCGGCATTTTCCACCACGACGTCAAGCCTATTCAGTGACTGGCACCTCGAGGAGAAGGTTTTGATCGAATCGTACTTATCCATTTCTAGCTGCCATACCTCGATGACATTTTTTCGGCCAGAGGAAGCCTCGATAGAGGCTTTAGCCGCTTCGCCTTTCTTTACCGACCTCACCGCGAGAATAACTAGTCCCGCGTCGAGTCGTACGAAGTGCTGCGCAGCTTCAAATCCCAGGCCGGTGTTCGAACCTGTGACAATGATAGTCTGGCCTGCAAATGAGGTGGCAGGAACGGGGATTGATTCCAATTGTCCGCGGAAGGCATCCATAATCGCAGCCTGGAATATCTGGAATATTGTATGTTGAATGTCGATGCAGGAACAAAATACTAAGCCAACTTTCTGAGGGTGAAAGATTGATAGGTGTCAAATGCTATGAAGGTATTTGTTATAAGTGGCTAACCTCAGCATGAATAGAGAGCTACCAAATATTATATAGTTGGAAGGTTGTTGTCGGAGTGTTATGCAGCCCGAACCACCGAGTAAATAAACCCTAAAATGCTCTGGGAGGGCCTCGACCTCGAACGAGGCGAAGATGGGGAAAAGCCTTGAAGGAAGCCTCGGAACTCATCAGTTACTAACCATTGTCGACTAAGGACCAAAACTGGGCGATCACCGGAGTCGGGGATAGTTCATTGGCCGTCAATATGAATACTGCTCCGTCGGGATGAATATTGCTCCGTCGGGACGATATTTCGAGGGCTTCCACTGGAGCGTCACGATAAGATTTCAGCGGGTTACGGCGTCGTTTAAAATCTTCATCTGTCTGTTTAGGTAACTAGCCCGAGCCATTCAACAGGGTCCAATGAGCGCCTTAGCCGAGGTAGCGCTTAGGGCTTCTATTCGGGTTTATTTGTCAAGCCCCCGACCCCTGACAATAAGAGCGGAATGAAACAGTCTTCAAAGCGCTAAACAATCACCACAAATATAGGCATAACTTAGGAGATAAATATTCAAATTCTATTGAGGACTTGATTTAAGGGGGCTAACCGTAGGATCCCAGCAGACCGAGGTATACTCATTGGTCTCCAAGCTAATTATGTCAGCCTCACTCAGTTCGAAGTTGTAAATATCGGTGTTGTCCTGAATTCTAGTGGGTGTAATGCTCTTCGGCAATAGAATGAAGTCCTTCTGCAGACTCTATCTAAGTAAGATCTGTACTTCTAACTTACTGTACTTCTGTTAGAGGTCATAAGCTAGTGGAAGAATAAAATAAAATTATAGATAAAGGAATATCCTTATAAAGCATATAGAGATAAGAGATAAGATAAGAGATAAGAGATAATAGTGTATAAGATAGTATAATATAGTATATATTGATAATGTATATAGATAAAAGAAGAAGAAATATTCCCTAGGGGAAGCCTTTCTTTTATAGACGAATTTAGCCGGCAGATATAAAGGTATAAAGATAAAAATAATACCATTAGAAAGCCCAGAAATTCAGCTTTAAGATGGTATTAAATATGTCTGTATAGGTTTTCTAATTGCCGAGCAATCTTGATTTCAAATCACGGAGGAATTGAAAGTAATTACTTATAAATTAAAATACTTAATTTCTAAGCTCGGATAGATTAGTAAGCCGAATTAAATAGATTAGTCATACAGTATAAATAGTGTTATTAGTACTGTATTTTAGTATTATATTATAAGATTTTATCTAGAATATTTAAGCTTATATTTAAGCTTGAATTTTAGCTAATAGAAGTTATATATATATATATTTATATATTTATTAAACTTTAATAAGTCTTTTTTAGCTTTATTTAATATCATCAGATAGATTAAAGCCATACAGTATTTATAAATAATAGAGACAAACAGTTAGTACTACACTTAGTAACAGAAGAAACAGTAGCTAAACAATAAAGTTGTTACACACTGGTCTTTACCCGGTGGGTTGACTAAGCCCGGCCAAGGCCCCCACCTCTCCTAGCGGAGAGGTGGTATCACAACCCGTATCTGCGTCACTTGCGTATCCGCTTCCTGTGACTTTGAACTATCACAACTTCATCAATTTAAGCTCTTTTGACTTCAAATTGAAGATATATCATCTTATCAATCTTATTTCATTATGTCCCAAGATTTGGAAAAGTCCCGTCAGTATGCAGTCCGTGCAGCCCGTGTCTATCTCTCCGGCGACTATATTATACATATAACACGGGGGAACGCTATATCTGCCTGCAAGCTCTTAATCCTTAATGTTGCTGCCTTACACTACGCCAGCGGGCCTCTTATAAAGAAATATATATGGCTATTAAATAATAGAAAGGCTCTTCTAACTAGTAATAAGGGCGGTAACCTAACTGCTCTTATACAAGCTGAAGAAAAGGCGCTAGTTATATATATTTATACTGCAGAAAAGAGTGTATTTGCAGTTATAGAAGCTACTATCTGTAACTATGCTAATTTCATAAGGAAATACTATATTAAAGGCTCTATAATATCAGTCTTAAAGTTTTAAGTTAGGCAGTTTAAAAAGAGGTATTTAGAGCTGCAGTATAAAATACTAAAAATTAAGGAAATTATATAAGCTGGAGCTAAGCTTAATATTAAAAGACTAAAAGCTTAGTTTAAAGAATATACTGCAGTCCTTTAGGAGCTTAAAATTACTCTAGCTAATTTATGGAATTTTAATAAGACTCCCTTATAAATAGAGTAATATTACGACCTATATCAGACTAGACCCTAGCCCCATTACATACGCTGCCTGCATACCCACTTATTCCACCCTATTATATACAGATTACCTCAATTATTAGATAATCACAGTAATCTAGAGGCATAAGAATCATTAGGATTATTAGATAACCCTTATAATCTATTATCCTACTGTAACTATATAGCCAACTGAATAGTATATATTTACTATATACAGCTACTCAGCTATTAATATAACTTAATTACCTTAATCACCTTAACTTACTATATATTACTATACTTAACTATTACCAGATGTAATATTTACTCAGTAAGTAACACCCTAACCGCTCTACTAATATAAACCTACAGTTTATCTACTAGTAACCAGTCTCTCGCCTACCCTAAACTATATCTATAGCAGACTAGAGAATACAACCATTACATGTTGATAGCTCTTATTCAGAACGGTTACTCATATCAACTATTAAGCAATATCTCGTACTGTCAAAATGTCCGGAACCAACCGAAACCCCACTACCCCAAGCAACGCACCTACGCCACCAGCCTACAATGCGCCAGCAAGCAACGCCAATATGGCTGCTGAAGTAGAACGGCTGAGCAACCTGGTCCGCACTCTACAGCAGCAAGTACAGAATACACCAGCAGCAGTCACTACAAATACTAAACGCAACCCAGAGGAAATAATAAAACCACTGCTACCAGAGAAGTTCAACGGGACGCCTAGCGACATTATACCTTTTATCACCAGAATAAAAGGATACTTCTAATAGTACCTATAACAGTTAGCATCCACAGAATTATAACTGCTATTTACAAGCAATCTAATAACTAGCAATATAAAAAACTAGTTTGAACCCATCCTTAAAAACTTCCTTAACAATAATAAAGCCAACTAGAACTAAAATACAGTTAATCTATTTGCAGATTGAGAAAACTTTAAAATAGCCCTTAAAGATATATTCAGAATAGTTAACAAAAAAAGACAGACAGCTATAAAAATTCACACACTCAAATAGATCCATTTTGCTGCTGCCTATACTATTACACTCTAACAAGTTTGCCTTCAAATTAGACTGAAAGGATAAGATGCTTATAGAAATATTCTACTAAGAGCTAAAAGATAAGGTTAAGAATAAGCTCTATAAAGCTGATTAACCTAATATCCTTACAGAATATATTACTATAGCTATTAAAATCAACAAATAACAGTACAAAAGATACAAGAAGAAAGCTATAATATACTAAAAAGATTAAGATACTCTATATAATTCCTACTATTCCAACCAGTAAGAGAATAGTAGAGAATAGAGAGATAGCTAATAGAGTAACTCTTGCAGAAATACCTCTTAGGGAATATATACTAGACCTATAGAACTTAAAGCTATATAAAGATAACTCTAAGATAAAAAGGATATTATATACTATAACTGTAATAAAAAGGGATATTTTATATAAAAATACTATAAACTTAAAATGGAATAATAATTCCAATCTATACCTACTAGATAATAATTATTAAATACTATCTAGAGGCAGAAAGAAATAGAAATAGCAGTATAAATACAAACTATTATAATAATATAAGGTATATATAACTATACTAGCCTAAACTGCTCTATATATCTATTCAGCCTAGAATAATACTTATCTAAGGAAGAAGTAGAGGTATCTTATTAAAAAGAACCTACCTTAAAAGCCAATAAGAAGAGGAACTTAAGAGACTAAATACTAGTATTAAAACCTCTAACAGTCTAACTATCAGCAGAAACAACTAAAACTATAGCTATAGTATAATAAGAAAAGTAACTAGAAACCTACTGTAGAAGAATACTAAAAGTACTAAACATCTAGAATAATATTTCTAATAGATAGCTAGAAGACTATAATACTTAAATAGACTAGTAATAGATAGTAGGTATTATACTAAATAAAAGCAATAAATACTATAATATTAGAAATAAATATCCTAATTCCAGTAATAAAGAAAGACTAAATCTCTATATAGAGGAATATATACCCAGTATACTAGAAGAAATAAGTTAATTAGTAATATAGAAACTATAGTGGGATAAAACCACATTTAATAAGTAAGATAACTAATAATAGAAAATAAAAGGAGCTAAATACTAATAGCTTATATAGGAATAATAAAACACCAAATAATATAAAACTATTTATCTTTATATAATAATAAGATATAAAGTAAGAAATTATACAGTAGAACCTAAAGGAGAATTTTAAAATTACTTTATTTTCTACCTCAGTATAAAAAGATATAATTAGATCTTATAGATCTTATATTACTATCTATAATATTACTACTACTTAAAAGATAAATAGACTTATAATTATTACTCCTTAAGACTACTAGAAATCCCTATTATATAACTATATATAAAAAATAATATAGAGTACTATAAGAATACTAATAGTTACTCTAAGTACTATATTATAATCTTAAAGGTAAAAATCACTAGATTCTCTTAATAGTATATATAAGGATTATAGGACTTTTAGAACTGCTAATACTAAGAATACTAAATTTATATAAAGATTAAGGTATACTTTTAGTATTAGAATAAAGAGAAATAGAGACACTCTCTATACAGACAAACTAAATATAATAAATCATCTAATAATAACATCTAGCAAAAAGAAATTAAAAACTGGCTTAAACTGACTAAAGAAGAAAAGTTAATATCTAACTAAGAAACTAATATAGTAATAAATAGATAAAGTAGTTACAGAAAGAAACTTAAAATAAAGATAAATTCTCTCTATATATAAAGAATAAAGAAAAAACATACTTCTATCTCTATACCTAACAATATATATAAAGAAACATTTATAATAGATTACAGTACTATAAAATATATAAAGTATATCCAGAAAGAAAAATTCATCTATAAATATATACACAAGATATATACAGATAGATTTAACTTTCCCTAATAAACTAACAGAAAAGCTAAAGACTGAAAATAATATAAGATAGTCTGAATACAGATAAAAAACCATCCTCACTCTCTATAATAAAGTAATAGATAGACTAAAAGCTAGAAGAAGTAGAACTTTCAGTAAGAGCTCTATATACTACAGAAAGTATAAGAATAGATTACTTAGAAATCTAGGTATAAATTAAAAGATACTGGCTTACTGTACTAGTAGACAGCAGTATAGAACTTAACTATATTTATCCAAAAGTAGTAAATAAATTAGAGCTACTATAGAAGGATAAATTAAACCTATACTAAGTGCAGAATCTTAAAGAAATAAGTTTTAGTTATAATAGTAGATATATTACTAGAGAGGTTAATTACCTTAAGGTTTTTATAAATAAATATAATAAAGATATCTCTTTTAATATTATCCTCTTAGTATAATATAATTTAGTTTTAGGCTACTTATATAGCTGCAATAAGTAAACCTACTAATTAATTGGAGGACTGGCTAAATAATCTTTAATAATATTAATAATTATTCCTCCTATAAATAGAATTTAGATAAAAATATAAGATTTTAACCTCTAATTAATAATAGCACTAGCAGAGCAATATGCAATAATATAATAGATACTTTACTATTCTAAGGTATTAGATATAAATACTATAATACCTAAAATAACAAGATATACTGCACTATTATATAAGTATAAGTATAATTTGCTAAGCTTAATAAAGAACTATAAGAAATAAAGAAACATAAGGAAGTAAATAATAGGCTTAAGAATATACTACCTACTTACTATATCTATAAAAAGCTATTTACTAAAGAAATAGAAATAAGCTTACTGCAGTACAGTTAATAGAACTATAAAATAGTACTAAAAGATAGAATTACAGCTAAATTCTATAAGATTTATAATCTTAATAAAGTTTAACTCTATATATTAAAAGAATACCTTAAAGATATATTAAAAAAGAGATTTATTAAGATATTAAAGTTCTCTGTAGGATACTTAGTTATATTTATCCTTAAGAAAAATAGAAAACTATAACTAGTTATAAATTACAGATAGCTTAATAATATTACTATTAAGAACTGAATACTATTGCTATTTATTAATAAACTAAAAGATTAACTATATAGTAAGAAATAGTTTATAGCTCTTAATCTTAAAGGAGCTTATAATTTTATCTATATTAAGCTAGAAGATAAATAGAAGACTGCTTTCTATATAAAATATAGACTTTTTAAATATCTAGTTATGCCTTTTAAACTTACTAATATACTAGTAACCTTCTAATAGATAATTACTAATATACTATAGAAATATCTTAATATCTTTATTATATATTATCTTAATAATATTTTTATCTTCTTTAATATAGAAGAAGAATATACAGAATATATCTATATAGTACTTAAGAAACTATAGAATATAAATCTTCTTATTAAACTAGAAAAAAAATAAGTTCTATATAGATAAAATAGACTTTCTTAGATATACTATACATCTAAATAAGATCTATATAGATTGCAAGAAAATTAAAGCTATTAAGAATTAGCTAAAACCTACTATAGTTAAAAAAGTATAAAACTTCTTAGGATTTACTAACTACTACTACTAGAAGTTTATTTATAATTTCAGAAGTATTAGATATACTTTTATAGAACTTATAAAGAAAAAAGTAAATTTTAAATAGAATACTAAAGTACAGAAGGCCTTTAACGATATTAAAAATACAATTTTCAGTAAATTAGTCTTAGTTATATTTAACCTAAAGAAAGAAATTAAGCTTAAGATAGACTCTTCTAATTTTAGTCTGAGATCTTAAATTAAATAAAAAGATATTAACAAAAAGCTATATCTAATTACCTTCTACTTATATAAACTTTATAAAATAGAACTCAATTACTCTATCTATAATAAAAAATTCCTTACTATAGTTAACTTATTTAAAGAATTCTAATACTACCTCTTAGAAAGTAAGTATAAAATTAAGGTCTATACTGACTATAAGAATATTTTACACTTTACTACTACTTAAGAGCTTAGTAGTAGGTAACTTTACTATATAGAGTACCTATTAGAATTTAACTATATTATTATCTACAAAAAGAGATTAAAGAATAGCAGAGCTAATACTATTAGTTAATAACCTAACTTTAATATTAGTATTACTAAGGAAAATAAGTAACTCCTTAAGCTAACTCTAGAAGGATATCTTAAATAGAGATATATTATATATCTTAAGGAGTATAGAGATAACTAGCTATATAAAGACTTATTAGAAACACTAAACAGAAAATAGTAAAATAAGATATAATAATACTATTATTTCGGAAATAATAATAATACTATCTACCTATATAAATATAACTACCAGTATAAAATACCTACATATAAGAAACAAGCCTTTATACCCCCAGAATACATACTAGAGTTTAGTAAGAAATATATAAGGGACTATAAAGAATAAGGCCTCACCTTTAAATAAGTATATATTAAATTCCACTATAGGTTTATTATAAACCCAGCAGACTTCAGATAATATAAAATCTATAAAGAAAAAGAAATAGAACTCTAATAACTATATAACTACCTTATAAAAAAGATACAATTTATTAACAAGCTTAATAGAATAAGAACACCCTAATAAAACCTTATAGTAATACATATAGTAGAATAAGAAAACTTACTACTAAAGGAAATCCAGAAGTATAATAATATACTATCTAAAGAAGAATAAACTAATTAATTACAGATTCCTAATAAACTATAAAAACAACTAGTATAGGAAATATATAAATATCCCCTATATAGATATTAGGATATTAATAGAACTCTTAAGAGACTTAGGATAATATATTTATTTCTATAAATAAATAAAGTTATCTTAGATATTACTAAGGCTGTAATTTATATAAAAAGTTAAAATTACTATAATATAAGCCTTATAAATAACTATAACTACTATTAGTAGTATAATAACCTTAGGAATCTATTACTATAGACTATATTACTAAACTCCTACTATCTAAAGACCTAATAACTAAAGTACTCTATAATAATATCTTTATTATTATAGATAGGCTTATAAAGTTTATATACTTTCTACCCTACTAAGAGTCTACTAATATAGAATAACTTTCTTATATATTTTTAAGAAATATTATTAGTATATATAGATTACTAAAAGAAATTATATCTAATAGAGGAATAATCTTTATATTTAAGTTTTAATAAAAACTAATAGCTTAAATAGAATTAAACTATAAGCTTATAACAGCTTAAAGACTATAAGTGGATAGATAAATAGAAAGACTTAACTAAATAGTTAAATAGTACCTATAGTATTATATTAACTATAAGTAAAACAATTAGGTCTAGAAGCTGCCTATAGTATAACTAGCCTATAATATATCCACCTTAGGAATAATAAAGCTTATACTAGTTTATACTAACTTTAGATTTACCCCTAATATCTATAAATTATTAAGAGAAGAACCCTTAAATACTAAGGCAATTCTTAATATAGACTAGCTATAATAGCTATATAAAGAAATAAAAATAGAACTAGAATTTATCAGAAAATAAATAAAAAAATACTATAACTAGAAAAGATTAAAGAGACTAATCTTCCAGAAGGAAGATATAGCCTATTTTATAACAAAAGATATTACAACAAAAAGGCTAAATAATAAATTAAACTTTAAATTTATTAAATCTTATAAAATTTTAGAAAAAAATCTCAGAAAATAACTATAAACTGAACTTATTATTAAAGATTAAGCTCTATTTAATCTTTTATATTTCATTACTCAAATTAGCAGTAAATACTATTTAGGTTAAAATATAAGATAATAACTAGAAAATAGAAGTTAAAAATAACTAAGAATTTACAGTTAAAATAATTCTTAATATAAAAAGAGAAAATAATAAAATAAAATATCTTATAAAATAGAAAAACTATAACCCCTCAGAAAATATATAAGAACTCTATAAATACCTTATATATTATTAAGCTAAATTAAAAGACTTCCTTAAATAAAGAAGTACCCCAGGAAATATATATTAGGATAGATTTTAAAACCTTAACTACTACTAGAAGAAGTAGGAGGATTTCCCCTAGTAGGAGTAATAAAACTAAAAGTAACTAATAAAAAAGAATCTAATAGTACCTTCAGATAAATAGCATTCTAGGTTAACTTAAAATCCTCTGCTAATATACTATCTATAGAAGAATAACTCTTAGAGACAACTAAAAAAGCAGCCTAATACTGTACCTCCTACTCAGCCTCCTTCTTTTCTATCTATTTAAACTCCTCTATATTATTAATACTATATAATATAGTATATATTATTTTCTCAAACTATAATTTCTTTTATTTTTAAAGACACTCTATTTTAGCATCCATTTAGCAATAAGTATCTTCAGCTTCCTCTAGCTTAAACTCAAAATGGATATAGTAAGTAGCAACCTTATATAGCTATTAAGAAGAAAGACTATAAGTATTACAGTATAATAAGTTAAGGCAAACACACTTAGAACACTAAGAAGAGTTACCAGAAGATATTATATAATCTACACCAGATTATTTATAAAAGAAATAGAAAGTTTTTACAATAGTCTAATAACATACAATAACCTTAAAAAAGAAATTATAGAAAGTTATTTATAATCTACACCAGATTATTTATAAAGAAATAGAAAGTTTTTATAATAGTCTAATAAGATAAAATAACCTTAAAATAAATATTATAACACTCAGTTATTAGAGTGTAGAATTTATATTTCTTAATAATATAGTTAGCTATTATAAATAGAATAATAAGAAAGAAAAAAAAACTTATTAGACAGAATAAACAGATATATAGCATATAATAACTAGTCTTAAGGATAAAAGCCAATAGAAAAAAGACATTATATTACAACCTATATCAGACTAAACTTTAGCCCTATTATATACACTACTTATATACCCACTTATTCTACCCTATTATATATAAATCACCTTAATTATTAGATAATTATAGTAATCTAAAGATATAAAAATTATTAAAATTATTAGATAACTCTTATAATCTATTATCCTACTGTAACTATATAGCTAACTGAATAGTATAACATATATAATAAGCGAGCGCACAATATAAGCAAGCGTGCAATCCAGTTTTACACCTTAAATCACGATTTTTAAACCTTTTTTAAAATTTCAAACTATACATAAAACAGCTAAGATTTTTAAAATTAGCTATCTAATAAAAAGGCTATATAGAAAATAATTCCTAAAAATTCTACCCCTTAGGAACCTAGGCAGATTGGAAAAGTGGGTTCTTTTAGACCCACTTTTCATATCTATATAGGTTCTAGCTGCCTAGGATTTTTAAGGATTATTTTCTAAATAGATTTTAATATAACTAACTTAATTTTAAAATATTAGCTGTTTTAAACTTAATTTGAAATTTTAGAGGCTTTTTTAAAAATCGTAATTTAAGGTGTAAAACTCAATTGCGCACTTACTTATATTGCGCACTCACTTATTATATACATTATATTTACTATATATAGCTACTTAGCTATTAATATAACTTAATTATCTTAATTACCTTAACTTACTATATATTACTATACTTAACTATTACTAGATATAATATTTACTCAGTAAGTAACACTCTAACTGCTCTGCTAATATAAACCTATAGTTTATCTACTAGTAACCAGTCTCTTGCCTACTTTAGACTATATCTATAGCAGACCAGAGAACATAACTGTTACACTACACTTTAGTATTTTAAATAGCCTATCTATATATCTAATTCTATAGGTCTCTAACAATTTAGTATATAGAATTTATAGAGTGCCTATTACTGCTCTTATATTCAGCCTATATACTCTAGCAGCCTTAGTTTTACAGTAAAGCTTAACCTAATAGTAATAAATATTGCCTACAGTATAGATAAGTAGATTAAAGTCTTATAGACTAGAATATAACGCTCTATTATAAAGCGCTAAGCTAGAATATAAAATATAATACTTACTATAGATAGAATAAGATAAAATTATATAAAAAAAGACATTTTAGATAATAATACTATATATAAGATTTAGGCTGCTAATATTAGCTGACTATTTTATTTTAGAGTCTTTATAAAAAGTATAAATAACTAAAATCAATTATAACTATAGGATATATTTACTCTTCCTCTTATTAGTTACAGTATAATTCCTATTATAGTAATAGAAATCTATTTCTATAAGTTTAAAAAGTGATTTCTGCTGATAGTAACAGATAAGCTATCTCTACTTTAAGTTTAAAAATTGATTCCTACTATTAGTAACAGACAGCTATCTCTACTATAAATCCAAAAGTGATTCCTATTGTTAGTAATAGATAGCTATCTCTACTGTAAGTTAAAGGTAATCTATATTATTAGTAATAGACAGCTATATCAACTTTAAGCAAAAATTGATTCCCGCCCTACTATAAGTAATAGACAAGCTATCTCCACTATAAAAATCCCTATTATAACTAACAGCTAGCTATCTCCACTATAAAAATCCCCGTTATAACTAACAGCTAGCTATCTCCACTATAAAAATCCCTATTGTAACTAACAGACAGCTATCTCCACTATAAATCTAAAAGTAATCCCTATTATTAGTAATAGACAGCTACAACTAAATGCGTAACCAGCTTTATCTTTTGAACACACACTTGTAATTGTAAGCACGGACCATGTCTTAAAGGGGTACCTATATATATTGTATAAGCTATAACTGGCCTAATTCTTCGCTTATTTCTATATGGTGTCAGCTTCTAAAAAGTCCCACAAAGTATCCAGAAAAATCTCAGGCAGAGCCAATCACAGCCGGGGTCAGCACAGTACTAACAGTGAGACACAGTATACTGCAACCATAGGCGATGTACCTTATCTGGGGCCGAAAATTGACTAGGCGGTCAGTATTAGCAAAATGAAAGCTTTACATCTGACTATGCCCCCAGAGGATATAATCAGCAACATTGATGGTCACAAGGTGACTATTACTATGCCAAAATCCTACATTATAGACAGACAACTACATACGAATACCGCTTCATGCCCTATAATGAACAAACTGGGCCCAATTCAGCGGCATATCGAGATCCCCTGCACGCACCGCCATCACTGCCTCCTGCAGCGCTAAAGCCACCTCATTGTTGTTGATGGCGGACTGGTTCCCCCGTAATACCAAAGAGTAGAACCGCTTCGCTACCTCTACACACTCCGAGTCCCCAGCTGGCTACAGGCACCCCACAACATAAGGAAACCCCGCCACCTGGAACCCGCTGACAACGTGGATCACTTCATCTGACAATCGCGCTGCCTTATTCTCTGCCGTGGAGCATGCTGAGAGGTACGCAACCTGCGTATGTCTAAGCCGTAGCTCTGAAACCCGTTGGACTGTTAGTCGGTCTTGTTCGAAAGCCTCGTCAGGCCCCGCGCTCTTCTGTAGAATCAGACCACTATTGGAAGGGTCTGAGTAGTCTGATGTTCCGTGGTATGTAAAGTGTGCGATACGACAGGTCTTCAGGACCCCTAAGACTTGATCCGCACTAGGGTGCGTAAGAACTGTCATACATATTTGAGAGCGAGCCGAGTTGAGAAGCTCCTCCGTCTCTTCTCTAACTCCAGGAAGGTCTTTCGGTGCTTTCTTATCAGCGGGCCCTTTTGGCGACGTTGGCATTGCTGCAATAACCATTACTTCTTATACTACTGGTGCTTCTTTAGCCCGCTTTGCCTGATTCCGTATATAGGCAAGTACCTTGATTGATGGCGTGTAAGAAGATATCATCCTGCTATAGGCATTCTCTGTTGACCCTCTCGCATGCACCCCTGCAGTATGGAAGGGCATCGAGCTCGCTAGACCGGATCCAATCCACCATACTCGAGGAAGGTCGCTTAGATACTTCTGTATAGCGGAGATCTCGGTGATGATGTGTTTGACACAGGCATGCCAAAGCCAAGAAAGGTAGTTTAAAAACTGATCGTTTTTTCCTCTCTGTTCAGACTTCTTTTTCGTTGATTAGTTTTTACTTAGCCAAGACTTCACATTAACTGCTGACAGCTTAGGAAGTGTGATTGTGGTTAGTGTATTGTTGGAGATGAGAATGGTATCGCTTCGGAAGTCAGTGATGTTGATAACGACAATGCTGCCCTCAGTAATATGTTCCTACATCTCAGTAACAGTCTCTCCAAGCATAAAGCGCTTATGGCTGGGAATACGTCTGATTTCCTTCAAGTACATATCTAGCTCGGCCACAGCTTCTCGCCGTCGCTTTCATATTAAGGTTTCAACCACATCGGGAGCGGTCTGACGGATAGAAGTATTTATTTCATCCACAAGACTCTGATATTGGTCGGCTAGCTGAGAATGGTTCCGGCGGAGTGAAGACACATCAGTGCGATCATCTAGCAGTTAACTGATAATGACAGCCCGGCCTTGCTCGAGATATTTGAGGGCCTCACTTAATCGATTTGCCAATAAGAGGAAGGCGCATAAGTCAGAAGCGACGCCTGCGAATGTTGATATGACAAACTGCTAGTCATTGCGATCAAGAGCTCGTATATGGACGATAGGAAGTAGATCGAGTATCTCTCTTCCAAGATGGATGCCTTCGTCAACTCTATGCTGTGTAGCGAGTAATTTCAGACATATAGCAGCAGCCATCACACGATAGAAGGGCACTGCATTCAAATACGTCCAAGCGTTGAGGAGATAAGTCAAGGCATCCTCTAGGTCCCTTATCTCTCCGGCCTGTTTATACCGGCTCTTAAGCTTGGTTCCAAGGTTATTCAACACAGCTGCGCGGTCTGGATGGTCATCTGGTGTCAATTCGATAGCTTGTTATACTGTCTGGATTGCCTCTTTTAGATCCCCTATCTCTTCAGTCCGTTTATACCGGCAACTAAGCTTATTTCTAAGGTTACTCAACCTAGCTGCTCGGTCTGGATAGTTATTTAGTGTCGATTTAATAGCTTGTCGTGCTATCTAGATTACCTCTTCTAGGTTCTCTATCTCTTCAGTCTGTTTATACTGTATTTTAAGGAATACTCTAAGGCTATTTAACTACCCTATGCAGTCTGGATAGTTATCTGATGTTAATTCTACAGCTTATTATACTGTCTGAATTGCCTCTTCTAGATCCTCTATCTTTTTAGTCTGTTTATACTGGCTCTTAAGTTTGTCTTTAAGGTTATTTAATCTATCTATCTAATCTAAATAGTTATTTAATATTAATTCTTATAAGAGTTAGAGCAGTATACCCAATCTTACAATAGATCGTCCCAGCTATTAGGCTAAAAAGATCAACTAATTTAAGTAAGCTAGTATTACTTAATTATACTGTATAACAGGTTATAAGGGAGGTCCCGCGCCACAGCGCGGCGAGCCCTCAGTGAGCCCTCGGGCTAGCATACATCCTTATAATTATCCCCCCCTCTCTAACAGTACATCCCGGGCTGCATACTTATCAGTAGGTGTAGCGGACCTCTTATGCTTCAGGCGCACAGAGCCTCTTATGCTTCAGGCGCACGGAGCCTCTTCTTGCAGACTGTATGTAGAGCTACTAACGCTACAGCTTAAGGAACCTAATGCCCGTATATATGTGTGTGCTAGTGGGACTAAGCTGGTCCTCCAGCCTATAAGGATAACTACTGTTGTTAACCCCTAGGGGCTAGGCTCCTGTAAGCCCCCTAGCCTATTGCAGTTATAAGGTTGGGTCGGTATAACAGCTTAAACCCACGACCTCCCGCACAGCTGTGGGACCTAATGTATATTTGAATAATTGTAAGGGTTGGGGCGGTATGTCTAACCTTGCAATAGATCGTTCCAGCTGTTAGGCTAAAAAGATTAATTAATTCGAGTGAGCTAGTATTACTTAATTATACTGTATAATAGATTATAAGGGAGTTTCTATGCTATAGTGCGGCGAGCCCTCGATGAGCCCTTGGGCTAGTGTATATTCTTATAATTTTACAGCTTATTATACTATTTAAATTGCCTCTTTTAGGTTCTCTATTTTTTCAGTCTATTTATACTAGCTTTTAAGCTTAGTTTTAAAGTAATTTAATATATCTATTTAATTTAGGTAGTTATTTAATGTTAATTTTACTGTTTATTATACTATTTAAATTACCTCTTTTAGATTTTTTATCTTTTTAGTCTATTTATACTAGCTTTTAAGTTTAATTTTAAGGTTATTTAATTAGTATACTTAATCTAAATAGTTATTTAGTATTAATTCTATAGCTTATTATACTATTTAAATTGCCTTTTTTAAGTTTTTTATTTCTTTAGTCTATTTATACTAGCTTTTAAGTTTATTTCTAAAGTTATTTAATATAGCTATATAATTTAAATAGTTATTTAGTGTTAATTTTACAGCTTGTTATATTATTTAAATTGCCTCTTTTAGGTTTTTTATCTTTTTAATCTATTTATATTAGTAATTAAGCTTATTTTTAAGGTTATTTAATCTGCTTACTTAATCTAAATAGTTATTTAGTATTAATTTTAAAACTTATTATACTATTTAAATTGCTTTTTTTTAGGGTTTCTATCTTTTTAATCTGTTTATACTAGCTTTTAAGCTTAATTTTAAGGTTATTTAATTAAACTGCTTAATTTAAATAGTTATTTAATATTAATTTTATAGCTTATTATACTATTTAAATTGCCTCTTTTAAGTTTTTTATTTCTTTAGTTTATTTATACTAACTTTTAAGCTTATTTCTAAAGTTATTTAATTAGCTTACTTAATCTAAATAGTTATTTAGTATTAATTTTACAGTTTGTTATACTATTTAAATTGCTTCTTTTAGATTTTTTATCTCTTTAATCTATTTATACTGGCTTTTAAGCTTAATTCTAAAGTTACTTAATATAGCTATTTAGTTTAAATAGTTATTTAGTGTTAATTTTATAGCTTATTATGCTATTTAAATTACCTCTTTTAGATTTTTTATCTTTTTAGTCTATTTATACTAGCTTTTAAATATATTTCTAAGGTTATTTAATTAGGTTATTTAATTTAAATTGTTATTTAATATTAATTTTACAGCTTATTATACTATTTAAATTACCTCTTTTAGATCTCTTATCTCTTCAGTTTAATTATACCTTCTTTAAAGCTTATTTCTAAAGTTATTTAATCTATCTACTTAATCTAAATATTTATCTAGTATTAATTCTACAGCTTATTATACTATCTAAATTACCTCTTCTATATCCTTTATCTCTTTAGTCTATTTATACTAACTCTTAAGTTAGGTTCTAAAGTTATTTAACTAGTATATCTAATTTAAATAGTTATCTAGCATTAATTCTACAGCTTATTATACTATCTGAATTACCTCTTCTAAATCCCTTATCTCTCCCGTCCCCTTATACTGACAACTAAGTATATTTCTAAGGTTATTCAATCTGTCTGTTCAGTCTGAATGGTCGTCTGGTGTAGATTCTATAGTTTGTCGTACTGTCTCGATTGCCTCTTCTAGATCCCCCAACTCTCCAGTCCGTTCATACCGGGTAAAGAGGAACACTCCCAGATTGCTCAACCACTGCGTAAACAATGGATTCCTATCGTTTGCCCGATGTATACCCAGCTTAGCCAAGTCTACGGCTTCGCTGATATCATCTGTCTTTCCAGATTGCACATATCTCTGATATGCGTGGAGTGCGAGGCCTGACAGAAGATGAGGGATTTGTCCCATATCAACGCCGTTTTGTGCAGCAAATGCCTCAATATCCATTTCAATAAGCACAAGTTCAAGGCTTCTGAGGATTTCGGTTCCGTCATTGACGGGCTGGGGTCGTTCATGAGGATATGTCGCAAGCACCGTGACGACTTTATTGCTGCCTAATTGACTCGTGCGCATCACGTGTTAGGCACCATAGCAGGCGACGCTTCTGCCTGTGAAAGTTGGCCCCTCACGCAGGGGTGCTGCAGCTCATGTTGCTTTTTGTGGCAGTGGCTCATTCGCTGTGCCTCGTTGCATGCCCAAACAAGCGGCCTCAAAAAGTCCGACCTTGCCACGACACACTGTCGCTGGTCACAACTATGCTTATTTGTCCACACACTGCTGGATCATTAAGCTACTCCCTCACTATTACTCACTCGGAAAGTCTTTCCACGATGGTCGCGACAGTTATTCTACCTTTATTTTTCCTCCCGCTTAAGTCCGTCAGACTGGGGAGATTTATTAAAAACATCGACCACCTACACGAGGGTTACCATGAACCCCTATATGTCGATGTGCCCAAGGCCATTATAACGCAGTTCTCTTTTTCCAATTAGGTTTAACAGAATAGCAAGATGCAATTTGGGTCTGCTTTAACGTCTCTAATATCCGCAGGATTCTCCAAGCGTCTTCAATCAGAGATCCATCTAGCACCAGCTTATGGCAGCAATTACTCCCTTGACAACTCTGATGTATGGTTTGATAGGGTGGTTGGCATCCCAGATATAAGGAAGTGGATTGAAAAAGCTGCTCTCTGCGGCGATAAGATCTACATCATTGTCGGTATTTAAACCTTTACCGATACTTGCATCATCCAGAAGTCGGCCCGAGGATAACAAGCTGGAGGTTAAGTTAACGTGCCAGTTAGCCTTTCACTTGCTGCTGCTACTGCTGTTATGTCTTTCGCTGAGCTTGTTGATCCTGCTGTCCATGGGGAACACCAGAATATTGAGAGCGATTAATTATGGCTTGTCGCTCCTGGCGAGCAAGTGTGTTCTTTGCAGTACCGCGAAGTCAAAACCAGGTGGCTATCTAGCCGACTGATCGAACCACTTCAACTCTCGAAGACGCGTCAGTGGTCATGTATGGAGGGAGACAAGCGCGACGCATATGAAGATAGTGATGAAGAAGATGAGGACACAATCGAGGTGGACTTGGAGGATGTGGAGGAATTCAATGGGGAGTGGGATGCAGAGGATTTTGTGGAAGGGACTTTCTATCTCCAGTCCCTTCCTCATGAGTAAACCGCAACCTCCCATCTTAGGTTGAAGATACCTGGATGGCTATAGGGGTCCAACCAAGAAGTGAGATGTTGCCCCAAGTTTTCATATTGTCCCGTATTTTTTAGTCACAATTTAGTCGCTCCGCCAGGCAGAATTGAGGGGTAGTGTGACTGTGCTGAATATGTTGGGGAGTTGATGTCAGCTCCGTTGTGGCATAACCCCGCCACTACACGATTTAAGCCACTTAGATTTCAGTAGCGTAGCCAATATCGCAAGTGATGTGCGCGGTGAGGCCATCGCAGTTAGCGGCTGCGGGGTGGCGCCACGGCGGCCCCTGTTGGCAGCCCGAATTTATGCAGTCTTTACAGCTGCGCAAGGCGCTCTATCGTTGCGGAAAAGCTTCAACGAGAAGAGAGAAAGCGTGCTGAAGGACTGCGCACTTGGCAGTGATTTAAGGTGCATTGCCGTGACGTCATAAGCCAATGAAAGAAACATGTAGGCTATTACGTGATGAGAGCTGAAGAAGACACTGTGTTCTTTTCATATCGTGGTAAGACAATCGCCGCCGCCGCTTGGTTGAAGCCCAGCTTCCCCTCTTTATCCACCGGATAATGAATGCAGATGACTCTGTGAACGATTGGTCGAGCGACGACGAAAATAACGTCCAGCTTCGCAATGATTCTGTTTCTGAGATTTAGCCTAATCGCTACGTAAAGATCAGGCTTAGCGCAAATGTAAGTTCTATCCGTCAAGTGATCGAGATTCGTGAAGGGTATATCACTGGCGACATATTTTGTGTCTCCTGGATCTCCTTCGATTATCGGCATCACGGTTGTAATGACTAATACTCGCGGTATTCCTTGATAACCCTCCTCTCTCGCGCTGGGCTCGCTTTGTCCGGATCGGACTGCAGGACGAGGGACGAGGTGCCGGACGAAGGCGGGGATAATCGCTGCCATAGTAGAGACACGCCCCTATGCTTAGCCGCGGAGAACGGGGCGAGGTAATGGTTAAGTTGCTGCTCGAATAGGGGCGTGAGACTCGGTCGATTCTGTCGGTCGGATGACTGGCGAGAGACTCCCATACCCTGTGCTCCTGTAGGTCGCCGAATAGAAGCCAGCATGGTAGAAGTGTGATTACAGTGTTCTGCTTCTGCCTACCTTCCGGCGTGTGAATTTCCCGTGGCCTTGACGTTGAGTCTGGGATTTTTCTCTTTTGCCTGGTTCAGGCCGCCCCGCGGCGTGGTGCTACATACGGCTAGCCTCGGTCGCGTGGCCTCATCCGTCCAAGCAAGCGAGGCTCGCTTGGACTTCGTGAGCAAGACAACGCACGGAGACGGACTTCTGGGTGGCCCGGATGCAGTCACCCCAGTTCATTCCCTCGACCAGGCGAAGGGTATGCAGATGGTACAAGAAAGACGCCAGGGGATTAATGCCCTGTCGCGAGACAAGGTTGATCGCGGAGGCTTGTCTTCTAAGCGAAATGCCAGCTCTGCTTCCTGCTACGCTTCCCGCCACGCTTCCCGACACGCTGGGGTCATCGAGCTTCTCGATCCTGGAACGCATAGACAGCACGATAAGTGGGAGGGGCAAACGAAAACGTGTCATTCCGCTAGCCTAGACTCGAACAGGTACAAACATCGTCATTCCGCCACCCGCTTCTCCTCCAACAACCGGAGGCGGTCGCGGATCGCAAACTTCCACTCCTTCGCCACCTTGTACACCAGGAGGAGGCCCAGAGTGAAGAGCAGGATGCAGGACATCACGATCGCCGTGACGCCGACCCAGAGCGCCGCCCCCGTCCAACCGCCCCCGCCGTCCTCCCCGACCGACACCACGGCCTGCAGTCCGCTCAGGACCACCGACGCGATCCCGATCACGAACAGGATCGGCCCGTAGAAGCGCGCAAAGCCATGACGTGGCTAAAGCGGGGTCCCGGCGAAAAGACGGTCCCCGCTGTTACGTATCTTTTGCAGATGGAGATGGCTGGATTGGTTTCTCTTGGCCAATCTTTGAATATGCATTGCGCATGGATAGAATGTTGAATATCATTCAGAAGAAATAGCTAGAATGGACCAAGCTGCACTTTTCCGCCCCAGTAGATTAGATGCTTTCCCCCCATCATCATCTTTATTGCGTCACTTGGAACTACAATCATCGGACGACAAGCGCCAATCAACACATGTCGGGCAAGTGCCATGGGTAAAAACAAGCTTACTTGGAACTTTCAGTCTGTTCCTGTTTCATGAGGTCTTGCACCATGGCAAGCGTGCTGCGTAGTGCTACGTAAGACTGGGGTTCTTGACTCTCAACTTCAGAGACCCTCCCGTAACACCCGAGACCCGAGACCGGGATTCATTCTCTCCGGGTGCCGGCCGATCTCGCGTTGGAGAAGCGACCAGGGTTCTCTCCCACACCGTACACCTGTGCCAACTACAGACGAACCAGGCACCGACTTGCTACCCCGATCTCTTGGCATCGGTCCATTCCCAATGCCTGTAACGTATCCGTCCTGATCAGGGGTTCTACGCTGACTAGCAACGCCCTTACCCGAGCTCCGGTAGGACCATGGGATTGTACATGGTAGGTTAATGCACAGGCCCCCTTTGCCCCCCAGAAGATCAGACCGCCAAGTTTCACAAGACGGGACGACAGTGCATATGCCCTTGGGAGACAGGGAGTGCGGCTTGGATGGATGCTGGTGATGGAGCTATGGTGATGCATGGCCGGATGCCGGTTCGATGTTGATGGTACATGACGACCAAATCCCCGATGATGAGAGATCTGCTACACCGAACTTGCGACGGTTTCATCCGCGGCTGGCAGAAGTTCCGTGGAGAGGCGCGCTTGGCATTGACTTGGACCCCTCAGTGCAAACGAAAGAGAAACCTGATGGAATGGCAATGGGCATCAATCTCCTACTCGTCGAGCAAGTATAATATGGTCCCTTTGGCCTCGCTGTAAAGTCTTTTCTCTCATCATCCAACACACACTCTCCTCTTACCTTCTTACCTTCTTTTACTAGAGCTGGGCTCTTATTCCATTCACGACACCATATTCACTCATTTTCTGAATTGATTTCAGCTTTCTTTTGATTACCGATCCAACCTCTTTCACTCTCTTTACCGACAAGATGAAGACCCTCTCTATGCTCCTCATGACCGCTGGCCTGGTGTCGGCCGTCGCCGTCGACCTCCACCCGGCCGCCCAGCGCCGCTCCGAGCACGCTATCCGCGAGTTCAAGGTCATCAATGCGGCCCCAGCAGCAGCACCCGGTGCCCCCGAGGAGCCAGCCGCCACCGAGGACGCAGCCGCTGAGGAGACAGCCGCCCCGAAGAGACCCCCGCCGAGGAAGAGGAGGCCGTGGAGGTCACTGAGACTCCCGCCGAGGCCGAGGAGACCCCCGCCGAGACCGAGGCTGCGGCTACCGAGACCCCCGCCGAGGCCGAGGAGACCCCCGCCGAGGCCGAGGAGACTCCCGCCGAGACTGAGGCACCTGCTGAGACCGAGGCACCCGCTGAGGCCGAGGAGACTCCCGCCGAGACTGAGGCACCCGCTGAGACCGAGGCACCCGCTGAGGAGGAGAACCAAGAGGAGGAGAACCAAGAGGAGAACCGTGGTGAGGAAGACAACGAAGACAACAACCTTGGCGGCGAGATCGAGAACATTGTCGCCAAGATGGGCATGCAGGACGTCATCCAACTCGGAAACATCCGCGAGGCCAGCTTTGCCGACCAGATCATCATCCTCACCCAGCTCCAGCAGATCCAGACCCTCCAGATCTTCAACGTCGTCAGCCGCAACGATATCATCATCATCCTCGTCAACGGCGGCATGAAGTTTGGTGCCGGCGTCAAGAGTAAGAATCTCACAACTTCGTTTTATTAACTCTCGCTAATCTTGATATCCAGTCATTGACGGTGGACGTGGCGGAGACGGTCGTGGCGGAGACGGTCGTGGCGGAGACGGTCGTGGCGGAGACGGTCGTGATGGTCGCCAGGGCGGAGACGGTCGTGATGGTCGCCAGGGCGGAGACGGTCGTGACGGTCGCCAGGGAGACGGTCGCCAGCAGGGCCAGGGTGGTTTCCAGGTAATCTCCGGCGGCTTCAAGCACGCCATCCGTGCTTAAATGGGGACGCATTTAGATGCGAGCGCAGGAACTGGGGTCCATACGCGAGGGTTTGGGATACTTGGGATACTTGGGACGGCGTAAGGCTGGAAGGCAGTGCCTACAGGAGCAGCCGGGTAATTCGGGTTATCGGTTGGTCTGAATGTAAACGAGCTAGTAAAGTTATTTGCTAGGTATTGGAATCATCTTCTTAACCCATAACTCGATGTCCACAGCCGATGAAGACCCAGGTTCAGTTTGGATTGGATGAATTGTGACTACTGCTGAGAATGCATGAACGGCGTTGGAACTTCCCGAAGCCGAGTATCACCTCTTGGCCTGGTGAGGCAACCAAAGATTCATGTCCCCACACTACGGCACGAGACAGCCTGGGATTCGTAGTTGGCATATAGACCTTGAAAGTCAAGTTGCGTACCATCTGCACCACGGAATGGCGTGAATCCGGCTCAAGATCAGGACCAGATCGCGAGCGTTACTGCGTTGGACACCAGGGTTGATAATGCGTCTTTGCACCCAAGTACGTACACAACCAAAATGGAGTCGATATGTCGTCAGTCTTGTTGTGACGTCATGATGGAGTGTTACTGACCCTACTGAATACTCATAGAAAATGGTCACCGATAGTCTCTCCTTACTGGAAGGGAACTGACTGCTCCGATTTCATCACGACACACCACGTCCCCTCCTCGCCCAAGTTAATCAAGAACCTCATCGGAATATCGGAAGCTGCAGGTTCCCCCGAAGATGGAAGGTATCGAGACGCCGGATAAGAATTAGGGCACAGGCTTGGGCATGGGGAAATTGGGGCTTGTGACCTGTGGTCTTCCTTGGGGGATGTCCGCACGGGCTCCGATCGGACGGATCTAAGCAAGAAGAGCAGGTTCGCTGTACGTAGCCTGTTGCAGCGGACTAGCCGCGTGCTTGCACAAGGACCTTTCTGTTAGACAGGTCTGTTAAGACGTCCTTGGTCGATGGAGCAGAGTTCGCGGCGATGGCGCGCAGGGTTTCATCCGGCCTGACTTGAGTACTGTGTGTGTGTGTGTGTATAACCGGTAGAGATTCGCATAGCCTAGCACAGCCTAGCTAGTCGAGTACTATCAATAATCATAATTAAGAACCAGAGAGAAGATCCTTGGAAGCTATGACAAAAAATCTCAATCATTAATTCTATTTATTCTACTTTCAGTATTATTTCCTCATTCCCAACTTGCTTCATGTCGAGTGCTCCCAGTTATCAGGTACTCTCAAGAGGACCAATTAGCATCGGCCACGGACATCATCGGGATCAGCATAGCACGTTCCAACACCGTCCGCACACTGGAAACCGGCCTTGGCAATCTCCTTGCATGCGCTCTCCCATTCCTTTCCGGCGATCTGGTCTTCGGCAGTTGCTTGGGTGCACTACAACTGTTAAAAGAAGGCTTCCTGAGGTGTTTGGAATGTACTCACTCTTCCAGATGCAGTATCGTAGGAAGCGCCACCCCACTACTTGTAGTTAGAAATATGTCCTTGGCGTCTGTCGAGGTTGTCTTTAACATACCTTGTAGTTGGCATCGTTGTACACGGTGCATGCGTTTGTGGTAATTCGCCAGTTGTAGCTGTCGCCATTGTCGCATGCGCAGTTATCATGGAGATCTGCCGCACTATGGAGATGTAAGCTCATCCCTTCTCAAGGAAGTTGAGAGTGGTAACTTACGCGAAAGCGAAGAAGAGAACGACGGAGAAGACTTTGGCAAGCATCTTGTTGATTTGACGGCGTGGTCTGGTTGGGAATGGATGAACAAACAAACGAGTGAACTGATTGGATAAATTAAGCGATAAACAAGAGAACGAATGGAAACGTCAATATTGAATTGACTGGATGCGATGTTAAAACGAGTGTTGGTGTGGGTGACAAGAAGCAAGAATAGACGGAACGTGCGGCGGCTTATATGAGTGATGGAAGCAATCAAGTCGGTTCTTCCGGAGAGGCCATTTCCTACTACGTAGTCCGCTATCCACAATACCTCATTGAAGTTTAATAAGTTGCCAAGACGGACGCATGAATCACAATGAAGATTACGGACGCCTGAAACAAATAACGGGGCGGGTGACATTTTGGAAGCTGAGCAGTCGTCTTGGTGCGAATTTGGTAGTAAAGCCGACCTCGCCCAGCCCGAAGCTAAACTCTAAAATTCGCTAAATAAATGTCATCCGATCAGATGAACCTCTGGAGCGTCCGGAAAAACTATAGGGTTACATATTCGCATGAAACCGTGCGGTGGGGAGCTCACGAGGCAATGGGTTCTGACAGGCCACCCACCGACCAACCCGTCCCCAATTTGGAACCCTTGTCTATTGTGAAACCCGGACACGTTCGATCCCGTGCAGTTCTCGCACGGGAAAGCCGTCTCTGGTGGACCATGGCTGACTCGATGTCACCGTTGATTGCCTTTTTGAGCCGCGTTGTGGATGAATTCGGAGGTGCCGTTGGATATGGGTACTGATAGTCCCTTTCATTCTATATGCCGGTGGCGTATTGTCTTGGCCCCGCATCAAACACCTCGTGCCATGGACAGCAGGCACCGCTTCAGCCGCCGTAGATAGGACTCTGAACACTTGGAGAATAGCCTTCAAGTTCGCTTGCTAATAATACAAACCCCACGAGACCCGCAGAAAGATTGGAAACGAAGACATATTAGCAGAAATTGGATGCTGTATGAGCTTTTACGATATTATAGTAAAAGTTTGGGAAACAGATATATATAATAGCAACTAGTGCCCTATTGGTTATAAGCCACCAGGCGTAATAAATTGCGTGTGTGTGTGTGTGTGGACTGGACTTATTCCCTGATATACTGATAGCAGGCTTACACTATTCAGTCGCCAACTAGTAATAATATCTTTTAATCCTACGCCTGAGGCTTTATCTCGTATTAAGAATCTACTCTTTAAGAATACTAATTACTTAAAGAGTATTAAGCTAGAAAGAACTAACTAACCGCAGCTAGTAGTTATAATTCTAAGTTTAGACCTTATAGCCTTATATAATAACCACAAAATTATTAACACTATATACCTTATCCTTCTAGTATATAACTAAAATAGGGATGCAGCCTATAGAAGATAGGAGCTACTTAGATTATTACGCCGATATAAACTAATTAATAAGATAGATGTAAGGAGATAAGCTTAGGGCCCTAAAGAGTCCCTACTGGGCTAGATTACATAACTTAGCCCCAGCCCAGACCTATATTAGGACTGCTCAGCAAGCCCTTAAGAGATGCTCGCTAAGTGGAAGTCTCAATACACCTCAACCCCTACCTTCTAATTCACCCTATATATATGCCAACCCTTACAATTCTTCCACTTCTACACCCTACCCGGGTTACCAGCATGTCTCAGAAGATAAATAGAGGGATAAAGACCCGAAGCGCTGCTAGGCGTTAAGACTCCGCCGAAGACTCGGCGAGCGCATCGCGAAATGCCCTGCGACCACAGGCCACTATAATAATAGAGACCCTAAAGGAACCACTAGATGAGTGGCAGGAAGACACTGCTGCTGACTACAAGCCTGACTTGCAGTTACTGTTAGAGTGCACCCCAGAATATTTGCAACTGCAGGCCGAGCATACACCGGAGCCTCTGCAACTGCTGCCCGAAGCTACACTAAACTTCCAGCACCCCAACTGACAAACCCCCTTACTGCAAGGGCAATACAGCAGACCCCTGAGTAGGCTCCGCGAAGAAACCTCTTGCAGACCTATGCTGCAACCCCCCCAAAACCGCTCGAAAAGCCCCTAAGAACCCTAACTGACCTCACACTGCACAAGATCCCGAGACTGTTTGGCGAGTGACTGCTAACTGACTAATAAAAGTATAATAGTATAAATACTACTATAAACTATAGTAACTCAGTAAGAAGCTGCTAATTGCCAATTTAAGTAATAGATAATTATAATAGAGAAATAGCAGATACTTCTTATTAAGCAGTTTATATAGTAATAAGAAATATAGCTGCTAAAGAAATATAAATACTTTTTTTACTATATATATATTACTTTTTAAAGTAAGACTATAAGTATAGAAATAGAAAATTAAATTAAAGTAATTTAAAATAGTAATAATATATAAATAATAGCTATAGAAGTTTAAAAGATTAATTAGGCTATAACTAAACTATATACTAGCTTATAGATTAATTAGTAAGTATATACTATAAGCTTATTAAACTTAATTTAAAAGAATTTTACTGTCTTTCTTTAATAATAGTATATTAACTCTATATAAAGAGAAATTAAACTATAAAATAACCTTTTAAGTTTTTAATAACTCTTTAAATAGTTACTAATAGACTATTTTAATATATAGTAAGCTAACTATATAGCACTTAATATAAAGAATATTAATAAGAATAAGGTTCTTATATATTAATATTATTTTAAGTTTTACTTAAAGCTATAAAGGGAATTATATTAAATAAATAGTATAATTATAAAAGCTAGAAAGCTAATATAAAAAGCTTAATACTAATAGTAAATTTTAGCTTAATATACTGCTAACTGCCTGCTAAATAATAGCTAAGTAAATATAGTAAACCCTCTAAAGAAGCTATAGATAACTCTCTAGCTATAGATAATATTCTAAAGAATAATAACTATAAATAAGGAAAAATCTAAAAAAGTTTAATTCTTTTTTAGAATTACCTACTTTTACTATAGAAAGAAAGAGTATTATATAGAGTTATATCTAGAAGAATCTATAAATAGACTACTTATTAAATAAATACTAAATAGTAATATTACTCTAAATACCTAAGTAACTATTACTATTTAAACTATTTAAGCTATTATTAATAAATTACTACTATAATTATAAATATATTAAAATAATATAGACTTCTTAAATAATAATAAATAAATTAGATATAATAAAGAAATAGTAAATATATACTAAATAGACTATAAGATATAATAAAAAAATCTACTAAGTTTTCTATAAATAAAGTAGAAAGTAATAAATCCTCTATAAATAAAACAGAAAGTAATAAATTCTCTATAAATAAAACAGAAAGTAATAAATTCTCTATAAATAAAACAGAAAGTAATAAATTCTCAGTAAATAAAATAGAGAGTATAAAATCCTCTATAAATAAAATAATAAAACTTCTATAAATAAAATAAAATAGTTTTTATCTTAAGAGTGCTATTATATTTTAAAGCTAAATATAATATTTTTCTATCTTATAGAATACTTAGTAAGTAGATAGTAAGTATTCTATAGAAATCTAACTACTTTAAAATATTAAAGAGAATTTAATAGCAGCTAGAGTTATTAATTTAAAATAATATATTCTATACCTTCTATAAAATATATCTTAAAAGGTAAATATAACTTAAAATATAGAAAGTTATTATTAGAAGTTATAACTTAATAAGAGCTTAATAAATAGCTAGAGTATATTAGAGATACTAATATATAATATAGAAGAAAGTTCTCTACAAATAAAATAGAACTAATAAGCTCTCTATAAATAAGATAGAATTAATAAGCTTTCTATAAATAAAATAGAACTAATAAGCTCTCTATAAATAAAATAGAAGACTTTTTATAAATAAAGTAGAAGATAATAACTATAGAATAAAACTGACTTTAAAAACTTTAAAATAAAGCTTAAAAAAAAGATAATAGTAGGAAATAAAGATAAAAAACAATACCAGAAATATATAATAAATTAAACTGAATATATAATAAACTGTAAACTTAAATAAATACTAAATATACTATAAGCACTTAGTAAAATAGAAGAAAGAAATTAAATTACTATATTAGAGCAGGCTATTATTACTCTTTTTTCTATTAAATTTTAATAAGAATAATAAGAAAATAAAACTCTCTTATAAACTTTAGGATAAAGCTATAAAAAGAGAGGAATAATTATAAGAAGATAAGTTTAAAGCCCTAAAAAGTTTCTATTAAACTAAATTATATAACTTAACTTTAGCTTAAATTTATATTAAAATTATTTAGTAAGTCTTTAAGAGATACTTACTAAATAGAAGTTTTAATATATCTTAACTTCTACCTTTTAATTTACTCTATATATACTAACTCTTATAATAAAGATTTAATTTTATAAGTTAAATATTATATTAAATATAGCAAATTATATTAGAAGATACTATTAAAATAATAATTAAATTAAATTATAATATATTAAATTATTATTAGCTAAATTATAACTAATTAATTCTATAAAATAGTAAAAACTTTATAGTAAGTAAAAAAACAGTATAAATCCCTAATATTTATTAGCTCTTATTTACACTTTTTTATCTTTAAGTTAATTTACTTTTATATCTTTATATAGACAGCTTTATTAAAAACTTAAGTTATATTACTTTTACTTAATTATTACTCTTACTTCTTACTACTTTCTATATAATAAATAATAAATATTCAGTTTTATATCTAATAATTATAGAATTATAAAATTAAAGTTAAATAATATATATAATAAGTAAGTAAGCTAAATAAATAAATAAGCTAAAAATCCCAACCTTTAAAATTAAAACTTTAATAAAAATACAATAATATTTTAAATTAATTAAAACTAATTGCTATACTCTTCTCTAGAGGTCTTAATAACAGCCTAATAGGTTCTTATATTATAACCAGCCTTTCTATAAGTTCTATAGTATCTTTCCCTTAGTATTACTAACCTTCCTTAACTACTACTTCTTAATAATTTAGCTACTATCTGTATATTAATATCTCTCTAATCTATCTTATCTCTTCCCTTATCTACAGTTATCTTCCCTCTATTCTATAGGTAGATTCTTTTTACTCTATACTACTTATTAAGAGTCTTATTTATCTATTAAAGGATTTAGTTCTTAGACTTTAATAATACTATTTAATATATTATTATTTTTATTCTTTTAGAAAATAACTTAAGTACCTTAAGGATAGATACTAAAGAGCTACTTTAATACCTTCTTATTTATCTTTTAAGGTATTTAGACTGCAAACTGACCTTAAGTACTATCTTTAGAGTCTTTAAGACCTAAGGGTTAAAGAGACTAACCTTCTTTACAGCTAGTATTAAAGTCTGTAGCTATATATTAAGCTTTAATATAATATTTTCTGAGTTTAAAGGAATAAGTCTAACCCCTTAAAAACCTCCCTTAATATTACTTCTTATTATAGCAGCTTTATAGACAGTATAGAAGGCTAGAAAGAATTCAGTCTTTAAAATATAGGTTATAGAGTATCTAATTAATTACTTAATTACTTAACTATAGGCTATTTTAAGCAGCCTAAAGTATCTAATATTAAGAGGCTAGAGTAAATAAGATAAATAAGGCAGTATATAAAGTATAATAATATTATTCTCTTTATAATATTTCTTAAAGTTAATAGAGTAGTAACTTTTATATCTATTAAGAATTAGAAGATAATAGCAATTAGTTAATTAATTCTTTATATACTAATTAAAGTACTTAAGCTACTTAAAACTTATCTTATTATTAGTCTAGCTATTTTAAGTTATTATAATAGCCTAATTGCCTAATTGCCTAAAAGGTTACTTTTTCAGTACTAGCTAGTAAGATAATATTAGCCTGTAACTATAATAAACAGCTAGATTGCCCAGCCTTCTATATTAATTACCTGAATAACTATAACCTATTTCCAGTTTTCAGACTAAACTAATTTTAAGTTTCTATATCTATCTATATCTATAATAACTATTCTACTTACAATTATACCTATTATAAAGCCAGTCTTATTAAAATTATAGATATCAGCTAGATTAATACTATATTTTGCAATTATATTCTCTATAAGCTAAAACTAATTACAAATAATAATTAGATCTTTATATTTAGCCCTCTAATAGTTATATTTACAAAAAAAACACATCTTAAGGTCTAGTTATTACCTAATAAAATTAGAAGTCTAGTACTTACTAACAGATAATGTGTTGCAGTTAGTAAGTAGTCAGTTAGCTATTTCTTTAATACTATACAGTCGCAGGGGAAATTCTTATGAATTCAGGTTAAGGATAAACTGAATAATAATCTGCTCCTCTAGATTGAATAGCTTATATAATTTAGGGATAGTATTATATTAAGATAGTATATCTTTCTGCTAGCGATATAAGGTTGTATAATCTATATTATAGATCTCTATAGCACTCTAGATACTTAATTTTAAGTTATTTTAAAGGGCTTAAAGAATAAAAAGGATATTTCTCTATTTATTTAATTGAGATATCTTTAGTTGTTAAGAATTAATTAATTAATTAAAAAGATAAGATATTAAGAGATTTTTAGCTTATTTATTTATTTAGCTTACTTACTTATTATATATATTAGCTTTTAGAGTAATATAGATAGTAAAACTATAAATAAGCTATTAATAGTAAGTTTAAATATATTCTATAGATTTAATAAGATAAAGTTAGATATCTATAACCTTTAAATAATATTATTAATACTTTTATAAGCCTTTATTATAAGTTACTTAAAGCTCTATAGAGTACTACTATATAATATTATAATAGCTTTAATATATCTTCTATTTATTACGGATTTATAAATACTTTAATTTATAATTATAAGTTAGTTTATAATTCCTACTTACCTTTTTTATATTCTCTAACAGCTTTAATTTAAAGCTAAAAGTTAATATCTTATATTCTATAATTTTCTTTATTAAGCCTATTATATCTAGAGATAGAAATAAGAATTCTAGTAAGAGAAACTTATAATATCTTACTATCTAATAGAAGTCTAATAGCTAGCCTTATAGATAATAATAAAAATAATAAAAAGAGTAACTTCTAGATATCTTTAGAGCTAGAAGTTTAATTTAGAAGATCTATATATCAATCTTAAGATTCTAAAAGACTTATAATCTATAAAGAATAAAACTTAAATTTTATAGGAATTAAATAATAAAAGTAGAAGATATATTAAGAATAAAAATTAAAAATATAATACTATTAGATTAATAGCACTCTAATATAATAATATTTAAAATAATAGTTAAAAGCTATTATATAAATACTAATATAATATCTAACTGAATTATAAAGCTAATATATACTATAAATATTAATAACTTTTAAAATATATCTTAAAGTTATACTTATATTATATATTCTGTAGCAGTTAGCTATTAAGCTATTAAGTAGAAATATAGTAAACTTATCTTATAATACTTTTCTATAATTTTTTACAGTTTTTAAAATACTTACTATTTTTAGTATTCCTAGAATTCTTACTTTTATTAGAATTCCTACTATTAAACTTCTTATTATTATTAAAGCTTTTACTATTATAATTCTTACTCTTCTTAAAATTCTTACTCTTTAGAGCTAAATAGTATTTATATTAAAATAAGTATAATATATACTGAAAATCTATCTATAGCTACTTTAGATATTCTTCTATATTAGTTATAGTTAAAAATTACTTTTAAAGTTTTTTAAAAGTAATAATAGAATTTAAATTAGTAATAACTTCTTAGGTTAAATTTATAACTATATATAATTAAAAAGATAAAAAGTTAAAGATCTAATAGCTAATATAGTAACTTTAAGTTAAGATAAAGTAAAAAGATAAGTTTATAGAATATAATTAAGTAATTAAGTCTCTTTTTATAGTTTTTTATCTTTTTTCCTTTTAAGTATTTAGCTTATCTAAAGGTAAATATTAATACTTCTTAATTGCTATAACTGCCTATATACAGTCTTAATATATCTACTAAAAGTCTTCTCTTTCTATAACTAATAACTATTATCTTATTATTAGCTATAAGGCTACTTCTAATATAATAATAAATTGCTATAGCTCTAATTCTTAAGATATAGCCCTACTTATTAGTTTCTTTAGGTATTACTTCAGAATATAGATATTATAATAATATAGCTAGGGATAATTAGACTATTATTATATTTTAACTACTCTTTTAAAAGACTCTTTTTAAGATTAGAATTCTTCTTTAATCTAATAATTATTATACTTTAAGCTTAAGAAAGCTAATAGTACTTTACTATATTTTATTTTAGCTATACTTTTAGCAAGCTCTTTAGCATACTAAAGTCCTACTCTAATATAATTATAACCTTATATTAAGTTTTAAAAGACTAAGTAAATAGATTTTCTTTAGCTTATAGATAGCAAAATAAATAGAGATAATAGAGAATTAAGGCAGTTCTATTCTCTTTCTAGTTAATCTTTAATATATATATATATATATACAATTTATTATATTTAGTAGCTTATAACTAATAGAGTACTAGTTACTATTATATATATCTATTTCCTAAGTTTTATTATAATCTTATAAAAGCCTATATAGTATTTAATTTCTATTTTTACTTCTTTATTTCCAATCTTTCTATAAGTTCTATAGGGTTTATATTATTAGCAAGCAAACTTAAAAGCTATTCTCTAAGTATTTAGAGTTCTATCTATAGCAGCTAAAGTAGTGCCTGCTGTCTATAGTATAAGGTATTTAATATAGGGTGGGTTAGTAAGAAAGAGTAGGTAAGGTTTTGCAATCTGTCTTTAATATTACATGTTATTGAGTCGCTCTGTGGCTATTGTAAATCGGATTGTCATGCGGACTGCTTCTATATTTAGCGTCCATTTTACGTTATCTAACAGTAACTTTCCTTCCAGGAAGAATAAGATATTTGCTCTTTATGTCTCAGTGTATTGTAACATTGCAGCTCGGTGCGCTGTCTATTTTCCGTATCAAAAGAGGAAACACTTAACTGTCTCTATTGTTTGTCTATATGCGTATTGCGTGATGCTGCTGCTGTAATCCGAAAAAGATATCCATACAATCTGGCTATCCCTATTCTAAGCTGCACTAGTATACTGGCTTCTCTCTATAATAAGATATCGTATAGTTATTAAATATTATTACCTAGTAGTACAGTATTAACTCTCTTTAAAAACTTACTGATATTATTTAGTAGGTACTTATTAGTACTATAGCTTAAGCGAGCTATATTAAGAGTTATTAATTGCATTCTGAGAAACTTTAAAGCCGGAATAATACTATCTCAAGTTGTATTTTATGCCTCTTTTTAGCAGTCTTTAAGAACTTATATTCCACACTGGTAGGCACCTATATAATAGCCACTGAATTTTTATTAGCCTTTAATATATTAATAGAGTTGTATATATATCTAATATACTCTTAACTAAATTGTTAGTAGGGATTTTAGCAGCAGAAAGGGACAGAAACAACACCTAACACCTAACTTATTAACTTACCCTAGGAGAGATACACAGAGGATCGTCGCTTAGGCGTCTTAGCTGGTCAGCCTGAAGCTGCACCAGATTACGTATATAAGATTAGATCAATCTGAAGCTTATATCTCCTAGTAGGGAAGCATCCAATCAGATAGAATATTGGGTCGGTTGCAGGAAAGTTCGCTGGCAAGATATTAATAGAGCCTGCAGCAGCCTGATATCTAAGGGAGGTTAAAGATATATCAGAGGAAGGATAGATTGGTTGAGACAGCTTTGGAGACGATGGATGATCTTGTCTTTTGGTCTAGGAAGGAAGAAAGCTAGCTATTTATACCTAGGGATCTGTCTGATCCAGATGCCCTTGATCCGATGCCAGATGCCCTTGATCTGATGATGCCGTTGATATCCGAAGATCTAGGTTGTTGAGGTTAATCTAGGTTGTTGAGGGCATCTAGGTTCGAAGGGTCCACGGTACGGATCCAATCCTAATCTAGGTTCAAAGGCAACCACGGTACGGATCCGGTCCTATGCAAAGCTGACTTTTCCTATCAGGTTGTTTGACAAGATAGAGGCAGAATAAAAATTGTAGTAACTATTAAAATAGACTTAAATAAATCTCTTAAAAATAAAGATAATAAATTAATAGACTTTTTAGCAGCCTTAAGCTCTTTTGGCCTCTTTGACTTTTTAGAAGAATCTCTAATAAAAGAAAGATAATAATAATTCCTCCCCTATAATAGCACTAACCTCCCCTTTTAACCTTATTTAGGCTACTCTAGAGATATTTCTATTAGTAACTAGCTAGCTTAAGTATCCCTAACTGCCTATTATATCTCTCCCCTACAGTCTAATAATTATCCTTAATTAGACTAGAAGTATATATAATATAATAGCCTCCCTATTTAAGATTCTAATTAAGAAAATACAGTAAGTATTAAAGAAGTATCTTATTAGATACTTCTAAAGACTAATTCTCTCTATTAATAAAAACTCTCTACTCTATAAGCCTCTCTATCTATAACTATTTTAATTTACTAAAGAAAGCAAAATAATACACTAAATAACTATTACTTATAAGCCTTATACTAATAGTAATATTCCTTCTAACTGATCTTTGTAATAGCAGGAGGGATAATATCTATATAGATAGTATTAATTAGCTCTTCCTACTGAAAAAAAGAAATTAGACCTTCTAGAATATAAGTTATATAGATTTTAAACTTAGGTATAAATAGTATAGGTTATTTAATAATATAAGGGAGGTTTATTAGGTTAGTATTAATAGTTATCTTCTTTATAGCCTTACTAATAGGAATATTAGTATACTTTCTTTATCCTTTAAAAAACAGTATTATTATTAAAGTAGTAAGAAGCAGCTCTATTAATAAATTAGACAGTAGAAATAGTTAGAGTCCTATAGAATTTAATTTCTTAATGAGAAGATAGGCTAAATAAGGGATCCCTTATTAAGATATTACTTCTAATAGACTCTTTACAAATATCTCTTATTAATATATCCAATCTAGCAGGCTAATAAAAACTTAAGCTTTAGATATCCCTCTTAAGTTAGAATACAGATAGTAACTTTAGAAGTAGTAATAGTAAGGCCTTAATCTTTCTAACCCCTTCTATTAGAGAAGATATTACTCTTTTTTCTATCTCTTTAGAATGTCTAAAGGGCTTAGCAGTAAGTTTATTAGGCTTAATAATAGAGGGAGCTATACTAAATAACTCTCTTATCTCCTTAATACCTCCAAATAATACTATAGGTATAGTTTTAAGTGTAGGTTTAAGAGCTATTAGTAATTTCTCTAGGATAGTTAAGTCTAGAGAGATAATACTTCTTTCTATAGCCTTAAGTAGCTTAAGGATCCCCTTTTAAACCTTAAATTCTCTCTTTTTAAATATTTTAATAAGGTTGTTAGGTATAATAAACTTAGCCTTTTAATAGTTCGACCTATATATTAATAAAGAGCAGGAAGTCTAACTGAAAGGGGTAGCAGGATAGAGAATAATTTAATAGATATTTAGAAGTTTCTTAGGGTTAAAGCTCTTCCAGCTGACTAAAAAGAATCCACTAAGGTTAATATAGAGATTTAATATCCTAAGTTTCTAGTCGGTAGGTATAAACTTATACTTACAGTTAAAAGATAGATTGATTTTCCAGCTAATTTTATTTAAACTCTTATAGTATATTAGATCCTAAATCCAAGCTTCTCTATAATAGTATATCTAATAAAGCTTTTAATATACTTTAGATTTAGGTCTAGATCCTTAGTTTCTTTCTTTTTAGCAGCCTTCCTTTTCTTCTTTAGCTATAGTAGGAACTTTAGCTTAATAGTATTAAGCTTTTAATTGTAAAATTATAGCTTAAAAGAAACTCCTACTAGCTTATTATTTAAATTGTTAGAAAATAGTCTCTTCTTTAAAATTCCTCTCTATATTTATTACTTATCTAAGCTAACTATACTATAAATAGCTAAAGTTATAAGAAAGACTATAAGAAAGCTATACTTCTAACTGCTAGACTGGGCAGAGGCTAGTATACTGAAGATAGTAAAATTAAAAAGAATACTATTAACAGTTATAATCTCCCTTCAGGCAATTCTAGCAGCCTTAAATTATTCCTCCTTTTAGTAGACTATTATATTAAAGAGGAAAAGTTACTTTATTTTAATATCCTAGATATAACTAAACTAATAGTATCAGTTAGTAAAGTTAATAATATCAATAAGGTAGTAACAGTTAAATATAGTCTCTTAAATAGGTTAGAAGCTTACTGTAGGATAGTTCTTTATAACTAGAATGTCTTTCTTAAGAAGCTTAGTTAAAAAGATCTCTTTTCTCTAGTTATTAGCTTAAAGAATATAGATATTAAGATTAAGACTAAAAGGTATAATAGCTATAATATCCCTTATTCTATAGGTTATAGTTTATAGGAAAGTAATAAGACTAAAGTTAGCAGATAGATTCTAATATTAAAGCTTATATTACAGACTCTAGAGATTACTATAGTAACCTTCCTAAGTTCTAAAGTTAGTTTTACTAAAGTTAGAGTGCAGTTTAATAGTTTTAGCCTAAATTTTAATTAAGTTTTTATCCCCTAGGATAGAATATTTAGTTTTCTTTTTATTCTAATAGGATTAATTTAGTTAGAAAGAATAAAGAGTTAGCTATTAGTTAATTCTGTTAATTAGAGGTATCTTTATAAGGTTCTTATTATAGTAAAGAAAGCTCTCTTTTTTACCTTCTCTTTAAATAGTCTCTTTATAGAGAGTTAGCAATTTTATACTGCAGTAGAATTATATCTTTTTCTTTATAGTCTTATTAGAGGTAGCTATTATATACTAAGTTCTATAGTATAGTAATAGATTTAAAAGTCAGTCAGTAGAAAGAAAAAATAACTAATAAGATAGTAGTTAAGGTTTAGGCTTAATAGAGAAAGAATTGCAGTATAGAGGTATAAGTTACAGTATTAATTTCTATAGCAGCTAGAGTATAAAAAGAGTGTATATATATTAGTATTTTTTAAGAGACTAAGTATTTAAGGATCTTTATGCTATAAGGCTTAGTTCTTTTTGTAATAGTGAATTATAAAGATAGCAGTTATTATTTTCTAGACCTTCTTATTAATTTTTCTTTATAAGTTATAATAAATAAAGATACTTATTTTTTGTAATTTCTATACTTTATAATAAAGTCCTGCTAGCTTAGCCCTAAGGTAGGGTCTTTTAAGCTTAAAGTCTCTTTCTCTTCTATATTACTAATATTAGAACTTTAGCCTTATTCTGCCTTAGACATCCTTTTTTTTTCTATTATTGCAATATCAGAATAGCCTCTATAATAGTATCTCTTCAAGATAAACTAATTATTCTTTTCAGTCTTTCTTAAGAAAAGCTCTCTAATATTTATTATCTAATAGACTGTAGAGTTAAAATAGATAAATTCTTATAATAGACTGGTACCTTTTAAAAGGATTAAAATACTATTCTCCTTTATTTCTTTTCTATATTGAAGCTTAATCTAACTCTAGCTTTAGTAAGATCTTTTATCTTCTTTCTGTTAGTTTAGGTTATCTAATAAGATATTTTTTTAGGTCCTAAAGATATTCCAGATTTAGGTTTGCAGTTTTTAAGCCCTTAATTAACTGGGCTGCCCTTTATATATTAAGTTAGATATCTAATTTCCTGCCTCTAGCTCTAGAGAGGCCTTTCTTATCTGGGTTCCTTAAGTAGCTTTCTTTTTGAGACTTAACTATTACAGCAGGAATAGGGCTTTTAGCTACCCGCACTTTTTAGTAGGTTTTTATTCTGGCAGACTGGGCTTATCCTGAAGGGTACTTCCTTATAAACCTTCCCTCCTACCTATATCTTGTTAAGACTCTTATTATTGCCTTTATTAGGGTTATTAATTCGGTTATATATTATTATTATATCTACAGTTATCTCTCAATAACTACCCGCTTTAATAAGCACATTCTGACCTCTTTCTATACTTATATTTTAGCTCTAGGATATATAAATAGGGTGTATGCTAATTGCCTTTAGTATAACTGGGCCGATTGCAACTAGAAATACCTCTATAGGTATATAGCTTTAGGCTGCTAGGAAGGCCCTTGGAAATTTCCTTTTGGTGGTTAAGCTATAATCCCAAATATATTAACCTTTTATACTTCTAACGTTTTTTAATTCTTATTCTTACCCTTAGATTATAGGCAAATATCCCTCTAAGGCTGGTAGTATATCTAACCTTAAGATTTATTATTAGGCTTTTTAGGTTTCTATTTAGGCTCTTTATAATAGGTATTGGGCTTTTTAGTTAGTCTTAATAGGTTTCTTTCTTCTATTAAAGAAGAAAATAGTCTTTTTTTTCTGTTTTTGTAGAATAGGTAGTTAATAGTAAATACCTAGGGAATAATATTACTATTTAGTTGGTATTATCCTTATTTCTTCTAGATAGGTTTTCTTTTTGCTATTTCTCTTTATTATAAGGTATTATTTACAGCAATAGAACCCCTCTAGACAGTTATTTTATTGGGTTTTAGCTGTTAAGACTCTTTATATTTAAGTCTCTTTAGTAACTCTATATTTTGCTTTTTTCTATCTGCCTCTTTATATAGTAATACTGCTATCCCCAGCTAATACTGTATTCCTAAATATCTAATAAGATATTTTAGACTGCTTTATACTAATTCTTAGCCTTCTTACTTATCTCTAGGATATAAACCTAGAAATCCCCTTTAAGTTCTTTCTGTAGACAAAATAATAGGCTCTATACTGATGTTATTTAATAAATCTTCTATCTTACTGGGTTAATATATCTTATTATAAGATAATTCTTTATTAGATTTTTTACTCTTATTATTAGTAGGTAGTCTCTAAACTTTAGTATCTTTAGGGCTAGCTTACTACTTTTAATTATTCTTTATAAAGACCTTAAGTTAATTCCTATAGTAGGTTCTCTTTATTTCTATACTATTTAGAGTCTTAAGAATATAGGTTTTAGTCTCTCTTAGAATCTTATAGATCTTATAGAGTTCTTACTACTTAAGCTTAAGCTTAGCTACAGAGGAAAAGTTATAGTAGTTTTTAATATTATAAAAGAAGAATAAGATCTTCCTTAGATATAGCGTTTTTCCTTAGCTTAAAAGTATTAAATGCAGTTATCTTTCTTATTAGGTTCTCTTAATATTCCTTAACCTTCACTCTAGCAGCTTTTTAGATTCTCTTTCTGTCTTTTTAGGATTTAAATTTAAGCTAAGATAATATTTTTCTCTACTATAGACTTTATTCTAGTTAATAAGTCTCTAGGTTGGGACTTTAACTTTCTATAGGAAGAATAGATTTCTATCTGTAGAGGAGCTAAAAAGATAAGTAACTATAAGATCCTCAGATAGTAAATCTATCTGTAAGTAGAACTTAGTCTAATAAACTCACCTACTTTCCTAGTCTTCTAAGCTTCTTAAAATAGTTAACTATAGATATATAACTAACTTTAATTAACCTATTTAACTTAGAATTATAGGCAGAAATCTTAGCTATTATAATATTTAGGTTGTCTAGCTTATTAGGAATCCCTTTTGCCAGCTTACTTCTATTATTAGTAACAATCTTTAAAGGTATATACTATAGCAATAGATAATCCTCCTGATAAATTTTCTAATATTTATAGCAGTTAGAGCCTTATAAGATATAGCTTTAATCTATTCTGTTATATTATATCTAGCTTCCAGCAGGAACTTTATCCTATTATCATTAGAAAGATACTGTCTATCGATATAGATCTTTATTATAGAATACTAAGGGGCTATAGCTTAGTAATCTCTATAGGCCTCTAAGCTGTATAAATCTAGCAAATTAGATATATTTAGATAACTGACTCTACTATGCGTCTAAGCTTTACTAGAAAATAAGCAATAGGAAAATAATTTAGATGGTTGCTTTTAGCTTTTATAACCTCTATTGTGGTGAGAAGATATAATAAGATGCTTCTAAAGCTCTTATTATTAACAATAAGCATCAAGTTATCTTCCAGTCTTAGACCTTATCTCCAGATCTAACTACTGTAGATATAGAATTGTGTTGCCTTTTTTCTTAATTGCCTAAAGTCTCTGGTAGAGAGTTCTTCAGCCGCTTTAGGGTAGTTAAGTAGTTCCCTAAGACAGCTATTCACTTTTGTAGTTCTCTCTTAGGCTCTTATCTTTAGGGCCAAAAAGAACAAGGTTGAGTCGGGTGTCGATTTTATCCTCTATATCTCTTTAGCTACTCGGTCTAGAAGATTAAAAGAACCCTCCTCTTTCTTAAAAGACTGTTAGTAACTGTATTTTTCTTTTTTGGGATATATCTGATAGTAGAGTTAAAGAGTAAGAGGTAGCTAATCTAGCGAATAACTATCGATCCTAGTATATTATCTGCTCTATTTATTAAGTTAATTAATAAGGACTTCAGAGTTAGTTCTAAGGTAAAGAGATATCTATAGATCTGTATTCTTATATATCTAACTGTATAAAGAGCTCTCTTATACTCTAGCTTTATTATATATATATTTTTTCTTAGTATCCGTCCAGATACTAAATTTAAATCTTATAGAGTGGCGTTTACTCTTCTATTATCTGTATTAGGATAGCTCTCTAGCCTAAAATACTGGCGTTAATTATTAAGATAACTTTTCTAGCTCCTTTAGATAGGTTTAAGAGAGATGAGGATAGGAGCGGTAATAACCTTTTCTTTAATACCCTTATTGCTTCCTTCTGGCTCCTCTCTATTCCTAGAGGCATCCTTCTTTAGTAGCTTAATAAGGGCTTAACAATCTAAAGTATACCCTTAATCTAGATTCTATAGTATTCTGTAATACTTAGAAAAGGCTCTTTACTTCAGTCAGGTTTTTTATAGGCCTTTCTATTTAAGTAACTTTAAGGATCTTATTCTTAAGAGCTTATAACTATAAGTACTGAAAATATCCTACTAGAGGAGTAGTCTTTTAGCTAGAAAATTAATGATTTTTTTATAGTAATTAAATGAGCCACGACTCGTATATTATTAGAATAGTGGATTAAGATTAGTATAAGATCATTCCAGAATATATCTTCTAAATTAGAAAGAGACTCTCCCTGATTATAGTCCTCTAG